>CM059322.1:14003984-14100814 GCA_030340685.1 Protosalanx chinensis | reverse complement strand
TTCTAGACCCAACCCCACTTCCAGCCCTGGTTTCTAGACCAACCCCACTTCCGCCCTAGTTCTAGACCCTACCCCACTTCCAGCCCTAGTTCTAGACCCTAACCCCACTTCCAGCCCTGGTTCTAGACCCTACCCCACTTCCAGCCCTGGTTCTAGACCCAACCCCACTTCCAGCCCTGTTCTAGACCCAACCCCACTTCCAGCCCTAGTTCTAGACCCAACCCCACTTCCAGCCCTAGCTTCAGCCTATCCCAACCTTAGTTCTAGACCCAACTCTAGGTTCCAAGGATTGAAATGTGAGAGAAAAAGAGAGAGAAGGAAAGTGAGGCAGGCAGACAGAGGCAGACAGAGACAGACAGAGGCAGGCAGACAGAGACAGACAGAGGCAGGCAGACAGAGGACAGGACAGAGGCAGGCAGACAGAGGCAGACAGAGGCAGGCAGACAGAGGCAGACAGAGCAGGCAGACAGAGGCAGACAGAGACAGACAGAGGGCAGACAGAGACAGACAGAGGCAGGCAGGACAGAGACAGACAGAGGCAGGCAGACAGAGGCAGACAGAGACAGACAGAGGCAGCGAGCAGACAGAGCACAGACAGAGCGCAGACAGAGCAGGACAGAGCAGGCAGACAGAGGCAGACAGAGGCAGGCAGACAGAGGCAGGCAGACAGAGACAGACAGAGGCAGACAGAGACCAGACAGAGGCAGGACAGAGGCAGGCAGACAGAGGCAGACAGAGGCAGGCAGACAGAGGCAGACAGAGGCAGGCAGACAGAGACAGACAGAGGCAGACAGAGACAGACAGAGGCAGACAGAGGCAGGCAGACAGAGACAGACAGAGGCAGGGCAGAGACAGGCCGACAAAGATCCACACCAGGTCTCTTCTCGTCTCTCTAGTGGCCTCCAGTCTGACACGGCTTTCATGGCCTGCTGAAGCCCAGAGACTATGACCCATACTGGGGGAGCCAAGCTCCAACAGCCTGCTCTGTATCAGCTGCCATCTTGGAGCAATCTTCTCCATCTCCACCTGTCAATCAACTGTGTGCCCTCTCCCCCAAGGGCCAATCAGAGTCCAAATCCTGCCTCCCTGGAGGTCCAGCCCCACTGGAAACAACAGATAACGTCACTGCGCAGTCTTTCTGAGCGTCTGCCTGCATTCCTCTGGTGTGGCCAGTCATCCCCTCGAAAAGCACCAGTGTGGACATCTTCAACGCCACACAGGTCTAGAATGTTCCATCCGCTCCTCCCATAACCAGGGTCACCAGGCCTGGCCTCTGGTCTGAAGTATTTCCCTATGTTTGTCTGTCCTGAGTTTCCCCTCATGATGGATGGATGTCAATACAAACAGCACAAACAACAACAGAAAACAACAGCAGAGAGAGTGAGAGGAGCAGGGAGCAGACATGATGCCTCCTGGGAAACCTGTCCAGGCGAGGAGCGAGGAGAGAGGAGCGAGGAGAGGGAGGAGCGAGGAGAGGAGGGGTGAGAGGAACGTATAAAATGAAGGATTGGACAGAGAGAGGGGGAAATCAGCGATCGAGAGAGAGACGGGGAGAAAGATCGAGAATTGAGAGAGAAAGAGAGAGAGATTGACGGAGAAAGATCAAGAGTGAAAGAGTGACAGGGATCAGAAAGAGGGAAACGGAGAGAGCAAGAGACGAGGACTGACCCACGGGGAGAGAGAGAGGGACCTCGCAGACCACAGCCACAGGTCAGTGATCTCACAGCTGGGTGTTTTAAAAGGCACACTTGTCGCTGCGTTTAAGGTCATGGGTCACCGGCACTATTAGCTTACGTTGTACGACGTTGTGATGATGCTAGACCGTTTCAACAAGTTTGCATGTGGATCGTCTCGCTCCATTTGTCCTTTTCGTAGGGAGAACCTACTTTGCATCGTTTGCGTCGGGGGGGAAAAACTCCCAGCCATGGAGAACGTCACCCTGCACTCCACCGAGAACATCTCTTCGCTGGACTGCTTTCCCTGCATTGACACAGTCCAGTTCATCCCTATCCTCTCCATCTACTTCCTGTTCTCCTTCCCAGCCAACGGTTGGACCCGTGTGCTGATGACCTCGTCGCCTCTTCTTCCTGACGGACAGGATGGAGGTGTTTGAGTTCAGCCTGGTTCTCTGCGAGCTGCTCTTCTGCCTGTGTCCGCTCGTCGTTCCCCCTGGCCTCCACTTCTTCCGGGTCGTCACCGATGAGTTATTGCTCCCGCTGACCGGCCCCTGACCTTCGTGGTCAGGCCGATCCTCCAGAGCTGCCTGTGTCTGGAGCGCTACGTGCTGTGGTCCACCCCGTGGTCTTCTCAGGTAGCTTCCTCAGGCAGGATGAAGGACTACAAGGTCCAGGTGCCCCACTGCTGGCCAGGCCGGACCACACCATCTTGTAGCTAGGAGGCAGGGGGTGGGCAATTCCGGGTCCTGGAGGGTCGCTGAGGGTTTTAGACGTTTCCCTGGTGTAGCGCATCTGACTGAACAGGTTGTCATCGAGCTCTGATCATGACCCTTCATTAGAATCAGGTGGTGCTGGAGCAGGGAAACATCTAGAACCTTCAGGACGACGGCCCTCGAGGACCGGAAATCGCCCGTCCCTGGGTTAGAGCAACGAGAGAAGGCACTGCAGGAGCGAATGTAGCCTCTTCGTGTGCTTTGCGAGGCACTTGGCGTCACTGTCTGACCTTGTCCTTGTCCTTGTCCTTGTCCTAGGTACAAGCCCCTGAGGTACCGGCTGCTCGGCTGCGGCCTGGTCTGGGTTGCGACCACCTCCAACCCTCACCGCCGTCTTGGTTCATGTGCCTCCGCAACGACCTGGTTTTTGTCCCCATCTGCATCTCGATGTTCTGCTTCGTGTTCCTCGTCAACTCCTTCGCCTGCCTGTCCGTGCTCAGGGGCCCTGACGCGGTTAGTTCCGGGGGAGGGGAACAAGGATAGGGCGGGGGCGTCCAACGGCAGAAGAGGAAAGCCTTCCTGTACGTCGCGATCATCCAGGTCACGATGGCGCTGAGCTACGTGCCGTTCGTCGTCACGTCCTGTCTCTTTCGGCCACGTCGCCGAGGAGGTCTGCTGTCTGATGCACCCGCTCGCGATCGTCACGTCGCTGTGGAACGGGCTGCTCCATCCTGGCCTCTACCTGCACAGGGCCAGGAAGCTACCCTGGCAGAGGCCACTCACGGCCTGAAGAACGACTCACCGCCCCCCCGGGGCCGCAGCCTGGAGCCTCTGCTGTGATAGGTCCGTATGGGCCAATGTGTATACAAATATTATAAAGTTTGAAATTAAAAAATGAGCAAAAGTATTCGAGTTGAAATGATTCTGTTTCACGCTCAGGGATGTCAGGTTTCTATCTATGAGGAGAACATGAACTGTGAGACAGAGACGATATTTTTGCATAATTCGAATGATCGGCTCGGGGAAACAATGTTCTGATGATCAGGTGTGTGGCTGCTGGTGTGTGTGTGTGTGTGTGTGTGTGTGTGACTGGGGGAATAAGAGCACCAGCGCTGATGGAGGTTGGAGCCCTCTCATGCTCAGCATCGTAACAGAGGCCCCACTGGGCTTGTAAAACTAAGCAGAGCATCTGTCTGTCTCTCACACACACACACACACACACACACCTGCCCGTTCTGTCTGATGATGCCTCACTCGCTCATGACAACGCATCGATTTTACTTCTGCCGGCCGTGCTGTGGCGTCCGCCTGGAGGAATCCATTAGTCCGACGCTTCTTATCCGGGACTGAGTGACAGCTGTGACAGCATCCCCGCCCCCTGCCTTCCCACCTCCTCCCTCCCTCCTCACCCCTCCCCACCAACCCCTCCGCAGACCACATATCTGACTGACAGCCCTGCACTCACACAGGCCTTTCCTCACGGCTCCTCTAAGAGTTTAAAACACTTCCCGTTACCACAGGCTGTAAGCACAGACTGGCTGGCTGGCTGGATGGATGTAGGCGTGTGTGTGTGTGTGTGTGTGTGGTGGGGGGGTCAGGGCTATGTACAGATCCTGACCCTGAAACTAACCTGAAACTGAGTCTACCTCTAGAAACTGTACGCGTATGCGCTCGTGTGTGTGTGTGTGTGTGTGTGTTAGGACAGTGTTGGTTTCCCTTTCCTCCTAGCCAGGACTCCCTCTAAACATTAACCCCCCCCCCCCCACGCGCACACACACACAGCCCCCCCCAACACACAAACACACAAGCGTGAGGGTGAGAAAACAAACATGTAAGCTATACCCCGCAAGCATTGGGTTACTGCAGGCTAGGGATGGGAGCTAAGGGGCGAACACACACAACACACACACACACACACACACACACAACACACTGGGTAATGAAACTGATTTGACAGAATGTGAGTTTTTAATAGGACCTCGACTGCCCTAATTATTGACCCCACCAGCAGCTACGATTACACAGATCCTCATACCCCCCCCCCCCCCCAACACACACACACGCATACTGTACAAACACACACACACACTGTGCAAACACACACACAGAGACTCTAGTCTGCTAGCTCCAGGGAGACCGCATGCGCTCACCACCTCAGGAGGTCCCAGAGGAACCGGTTCTCCTGTTTATGAGGCTGCATAGGATGACGTGAACACCGACACACATCAGCGAGACTCTGCCTCTCTTCATCCCTCCCCCATCCCTCTCCGCCTCCATCTCTCATCCCCTCTCCCCTCCATCTCTCCATCCCTCTCTCCATCCACTCGCCATCCCTCTCTCCATCCCTCCATCTCTCTCTCCATCCCACTCCCCCTGCATCTCTCCATCCCTCTCGCCATCCATCTCTCCATCCCTCTCTTCATCCTCTCCCCCTCCATCTCTCCATCCCTCTCCCCCTCCATCCCTCTCTCCATCCATCTCTCCATCCCTCTCCACCTCCATCTCTCCATCCCTCTCTCCATCCCTCTCTCCATCCCTCTCTCCATCCATCTCTCCATCCCTCTCTCCATCCCTCTCCACCTCCATCTCTCCATCCCTCTCTCCAACCATCTCTCCAGTTCCTGTCATAATTCTTTGTCCTCTCTAAGCCACATCCAGGATTCACCTGATACCCTGCAAGAACTTCTACCGCTTCCCCCCGCACCCCTCCTCCCTCCCTCCCCCTCCCTATATGTCAGGAGGGAGGGTCCGCAGGGGGGAGGGGGAGGGTGGCGGGGCGGGGGGGGGGGGTGGGGTGTCAGAACAGCGACAGCAGAAATGTGCCTGGGAGCAAACACACTTGACCAAGCAACTCCCTCATTAATGAGATATTAATTAACGGGTGCATTTTTTCAGATAATTAAAGTTCGCCGTGCACCGCGAATCAAGCAAAACTGTCGTTGTTCTAACCAATGAAAACCTATGGTTGGGGGTGCTGGGGGGGGAATGGGGGGTGTTGATTGAATGACTGCAGGGCTTGTCAGGGAGAGAAGATGGTGGGGGAGGGGAGGGGAGGGGGGGGGGGAGCTGGTGACTTGTGACAGTGAGAAGTCTCAGTCCAGTGCCTCGAACCTGACACACACACACACACACACTCAGTCAGTCATGCACACACGCGGCGTTCGTCAAATGTGTCCCGTGAACATCACAGGGAACACGCGGGTGGCGTGATCCGTGTGTCGGCGCGTGTTGCCTGGGGAACACATCCCATAACAGGCCGCTCAGCCGCATCGCCGCGGCGACGGAACCTGAACGCGGTTGCGGCTCGTTCCGACGAGCACTGAGAGGGGGGGGGAGGGGGGGGGGGGAGGCGCGCACGCGCCCACGCCATATAAACCCCCAGGCGTGGCCCCCTCCTCCACGCCGCCGAACAACAGGACTTCCGTCACCTGAACGCCTGACGGCTCGCAGGCGTTCGTTTGTCGGGGACGGCGGCGGCGAACGAACGCGCGCGCCAAAAAACCGCGCGCTGAAGGAAACGCCGTGTGACATCGGGAAGGATCCGAACCCCCGCCATCATCATCCGACACCATGCCTCACTTATCGCCGCCTAGATGACGAACTTGCCCGCTCAGCCTCCCGCCTTGTGGAACGAACCCCCCCCCCCCCCCCCGCCACAACGCAAGCGCACTTTCATATCAACATGCATACCTACCCACATAGCTCAGTAATCTAATTAATTGCCCCCCCCCCCCCCCCCCCCCGCTACCCCCCCCAACAAAAAAAAACATGGCGGCCTTCTAAAAGGCCTCATCGGTGTTCCGTTCCCCCTGTCGCCAGTCTAAGTTAGGAGGAACTTGCCTGTGCTGCAGTCGGGGCTGTGGAGCCGGGGGGCCATCGTGCTAATCTGGCCTGGGGACAGATTACATTACAGCTCCTATTAGCAGAGCAGGATGAAGGGGGAGGGCTTTATTTTTAGAAATTAGAATATTTGTTACATTATTAAAAGGGGAACATCCTTTGATACTTGAACGTCTTCTCTCCTCCTCCTCCTCCTCCTCCTCCCCCCCTCTCTTTCACCCCCCTCCCCCCCCCCTCTCTTTCAACCCCCCCCCCCCCCCCAACCGTCTCTTTTAGAGATGCCTCCAAACTGCCTACCTGAGTGAAAAGAGACGATTTCACGGGACCAGAGCATGCCTGTCGGACATAAAACCAGCGTGTCTTCTCTTTCCTTCTCCCTCCCTCCCTCCCTCCCTCCCTTCCTCCCTCCTTCCCTCCCCTCCCCCCCCTCCCTCCTCCCTCTCCTGGAGCTAGTTAGGTGTTCCTCACCGCTACCCTCACCATGCCAACTCCAAATCCACTGTCACAGCACATTTCTGCTTTACGGTCCTCCTCTCCCCCCTCCTCCCCCCCCCCCCCAACCCCCACCGTCTCTCTCTCTCTATCTTTCTCTATAGCTGTTTGCCTCTTTCACACTCCCTTTCTCTCGCTCCTTCTCCATCTCTCCATTCCCCTCTTTCTCTCTGCCCCTCTTCCTCCTCTGTTTCTCCCCCCTGACGTGATTACGCTCCCTCTGCCCCTCCCTCTTCCCTCCGTCTCTCCTTCCCTCCGCCTCTCCTCCCTCTCTCCTTCCTTCCCTCCCTCCTCCTTCCTTCACTCCCTCTCTCTTTCCTTCCTCCTTCCTTCCCTCCCTCTCTCCTTCCTTCCCTCCCTCTGTCCTTCCTTCCCTACCTCTCTCCTTCCTTCAGTCCCTCTCTCCTTCCCTCCCTCTCTCCTTCACTCCCTCTCTCTTTCCTTCACTCCCTCCTTCCCTCCATCTCTCTTTCCCTTCCTCCTTCCTTCCCTCCCTCTCCTTCCTTCAGTCCCTCTCTCCTTCCCTCCCTCTCTCCTTCCTTCCTTCCTTCCCTCCCTCTCTCCTTCCTTCAGTCCCTCTCTCCTTCCCTCCCTCTCTCCTTCCTTCCTTCCCTCCCTCTCTCCCTCTCCTTCCCTCCCTTTCTCTCTTCTCCGTTATCCAATCAGAACAATTATAGTGGGATTATTGTCTTAGTTAGGGGGTCCACAGTGACAGCCTTTCACCAACACACAGCACCAAACAGCCTACAGACGTGTCACCAACTAAGGATTAGCCGACTGCTCTGTGTCGCACTGCTCTGTCACGCTTCACAGTGTGAGCGCCCCCAAGCCTCTGGCCCACAGGCTGAGAGAGCATCACCCCAAACACGGACTCATACTGAATGTTCCGGGGACACACTTCATTTTTTGAGGCACCTCAAGCATTCTGTAAAGTAGGGGGGGGGGGGGATCGTCAATCAAATTAATCCGGATCAAAGTACGTGATTACTTTGTTGTGTTTTTTTTTTTCTTCTCTTCCTTTAAATGAATCACGTATTGAGTTTCTATAGAGCGTTCTGCTATAGAGCGTTCTGCAGGCAATACCAGAGCCATTGATCAGGATGTCAGTATTGTTCTCCAGACCAAAGTCCAGCAGAACCCAGCTTCTCTACAATGATTTTATGACAAGAGACCAACAGGCCCTGAACCAGACTGGTCAGTCGTCGAGACCCCATTTAGACCAAATTGACTCGGTACTGATTTTATTTGAATCACTAAGGACAGTTTTAATTATTGGAGTAATTAGTAGAATATATGCTCCTTCACCGGCAATTGATCATTGTCTGTACAGTTAGTGGAACACTTTTCAGTATTGACTCCACCCTTCTGCACTCCACCTTCTCTATCTCCACCCTGTCCTCCCCCATCTATGCCCATCTACCCCACTAACTGTCTCTCACCACACACACACACACACACACAAAGACACACACTTGCTCCCTCGCTCACAAACACAGACACACACTGCTCCCTCCCTCGCTCACCACACTACAGACACACACTTGCTTTCTCGCTCACAACACACACACACAGCGGGGAGGGAGGGAGGGGAGAATAGAGGAGAGGAGAGGAGAGAGGAGGAATGTGAGAAGACCGACACGTTTCAGTAAACCACTTCATCCGATGGCCTGGTCAATATCTGCCGGCGCCACAGAGAAGAGACCACACACACACCATTTCTCTTGTTTTCTCAAACACACACACACACACCGTGTCTCACACACACACACAGAGCAGAAGTAAAGAGATGCCTTCACACGCTGCTGCTGCCGCCGCCGCCGCCACAACACACACACACACACACACACCTCCCCAGGTTGGACTGATCAAATGGATTTTTGGTGTCCAAGGGCAGACCATGGCAGGTTTGTAAGGCTGTGCTTGTGCGCTCACACACACACACTCACACACACACACACACACACACACACTCTCTCACAGACAGCATGTTCATTGATCTGCAGCTTCCTGCACCTCTTTAAGTGTCTCAGGGAGGGAAAATAACACAGAGAGCTTCAGTCTTTCTAGACAGACAGACCGACAGACATACCGACAGACGGACAGACAGACCGGCAGGCAGACAGACAGACAGTCAGCCAGGCAGGCAGGCAGGCGTAACCATGACTATTCATATCGCCATCACCTCCACAGGCGCCGTAGCCTTGATTACCGTGCTTTCCAGAGAACACATCAAGTTTGTTGCCCATAGGATGCGGCTTAAACCATAGCTGCTGCTCCGCTTAGAACAAACAAGCAAAACAACAGTTGAAATTCAGTGCGAAAGTTAGCGTGGGAGCACCTGAGATACAAGCTAGCAAAAGGACAAAGACCAGCTTCTCCCTCAGCCCGCAGTGCTAAACATCCTGTCTCCTAATTACTGCAAGAAAAATACAATAATAATAATTAAAAATACATTAAAAACAAAACAATAAAGAGAGGAGGGACGGGGGGGGGTTGCCGGTTTAAAACATATGTATTTTTAATATGAATCCCACTGAATCAATACCTGCAATTAGCTACCGCTACCAAATTGCGGGGCGAGGCGTAATTACTGTGAGGGTCAGTGGGTTATTATTCACAGTCACTCTGGTTTACTACATTAGGACAAGACAGGACGCCGGGCGAAAAATTATAAATTCCATCCTCATATCTGTCCGTTTCTGATTCAGATAGATGGAGAATAATTAACTCCTAATTATTCAGATCACTTAAGGCACTTTCTGGATCCACAAAAGAGATGCAGGCCCATATCCTTCCCTCCCTCCCTCTCTCTCTCTGTCTGTCGCTCTCTCTCTCTTTTCCTGCTCTCTCTTCCCCCCGATTCGTTCTTCCCAACATTTGAACATTATTTGGTGTGTGTGTGTGTGTGATAGAGAGAGCAAGAGACAGACAGCCAGAGAGAAAGAGAGAGACAGACAGAGAGAGAGACACAGAGAGAGAGAGACAGAGAGAGAGAGAGAGAGAGAGAGAGAGAGAGAGTGTCAGACCAATTCAGCAGCAATCATTTATAACAGTTTTACAACTTGACCACTGAATCATCTGGAGAGAAGAAAAAAAATTGCCTGTTTTTCCACCTTCCTCCCCCCTCTAGTTTCCACCTTACAGGGTCTTCTGGAAACGCACTTCCTTTAAATTCACCCATATGCAAATGATAAGATGTGATTTGCATTTTAAAGTATTTAACTCCCCGTATTTATTGGGCTCTAAGGCCTAGCTGATCATTGATTTATGTGCTTCCGGCAATCTTATTTCCATATTTTTTTGGTGGTTTTTTAACGACAGTAATAATTCAAATATGCAAAAAGTTGTTCTTTGAACGATATCTTTAATTATATCCTCAAAGCATCATCGGGTTTTCTTTCTTTTTAAGGAATCTGGGATTGTCTTGGAGAGACCAAAGGAGATGAGGATAACTATGGGACCTTTTAGGGAGGGTACTGGCGGCCCCTAACTCCAGTGTGTCTCAGTAAAGCACCAGCAGCTGTCTCCTCCGGTCGCCCCGGTCTTCAAACGCACACAGAGGGGTTGAACGGTAGGCTGGGCTAGGGCGAAGGCGCTCTCATGACCTTGTCTCCAAACCAGCTGATTAACGGTGACATTCTTTCACCACAAATCGATCTCAGATGGTGAAATTCGTCTCCCTGCTCCAAAAAGAACGGCAGAACCACCCCCCCACCCCCTCTTTTGCCGCAAACACAGAGCCCCTCCTCTACTACGCCGCCTTATTAGACTTGTCACGGTGGCAGCGTGCTCCTATGAAAGCCATCACCCCCTACCGAGTTATTCAAACCGGCGGATTCCCCAGCACCGTTTGGCCTCTCAGCATCACGGATCGGCCGGTCAAGCCCCGTCCACCATCGGCCCCCGCAGTTTAGGAGTCCGAGCGCATCTTCCCTTTGTCATCCAAGCGCACAAGTGGAAACTTTTTAGAATAATTGCTCAGCCATGATGTAGGCGCACGGGTGACTAATATATTAGATTAGTCGCGTTTGAGGTTGCAAAGATGGGGGGGGGACGTTTATATCGTCTATTTTTCAGATGGTGGGACTACATACTGTGTCCGTATACATAAAAGGAAATGAAGAGATTAACACTAAAAAGACCCTTCCACGTGCCCGTTATAAACTGAAACCTACAATAGCCCTTCTGCACAATACCCACGCCTAAACGACAGAGGTTGGTGACAACATACATCAGTAGAATTAAGATGTACAAAATCCCTTTAAGAAATTTAAACAAATGTACAGTGACTACATCCATGATGGAGGGGGGGGGGAAATATGTTGATGCTGACATGATTTATAAAATATTAATTTCTGGTAAAAAAAAATAATTAGGCTTACCAAATATATATATAAAATAAATCTCCTAACTTTAATATTCTTTCCCTGACATTATTTCTTGTTTATATGAAAATATTTACAATAATTTATACTTATTTATTTTTTCCCCTTAGACAGAACACACCATAACTTGTTAAAGGCAATTATAATAATTTGACATTTAATATGGCCAGCTTGCATAAATATGTTATGGAAATGAATGTGGCGACAAATTAGCATGCCATGTAAGTATATTTTATTTAGTTGGTGTTATTGTTGTCACAATTATTCGATTATTAAGAAATACTATATTTAAAATGATATTCATTAGTATTATGGCATTGCTTACTATTAAAATGTAATTATTTAAATTGGCAGGAGTTGGTGTTCCGGTGTTTCAACATATGTGTGTGAGTGTGTGTAACATTGGAGTAAACACAAGCCAAAAACCTTATCACACAGCACCTTAGAGACTCCACTTTCCCAGAGCCAGCAGCAATGCTAAGCCCTGTGCTGACCACACACCACACACAACAGTTCCACTTCAGCTCCTCTGGAGCCGCACGATGTGTGACTTCCATTCATGAAAACACACACACACACCTCACATGACAAGGATTTGAAATAGGACGACAAAAAAAGGAAAAACGTATACAGTGTAATTACATATACTTGTAAAATGATGTAGGTTCTTCAATGCGCACGACTCTCTCACATTATGACACACAGGCAGACACACACAGACACACTTTGTATTATTGTATCAGTGTTTTCCTCGGTGTAAAAGTTTTCAGGCCAAACAAGAACGCAATCTGACAAAGTGAGAATCCAGTTTGCTGCCTGTAATCAGCTTTTACAGCTTAAGAATGCTCAGAATCAGCCTGCACTGCTCAGAATCAGCCTGCTCTGCTCAGAATCAGCCCTGCACTGCACAGAATCAGCCTGCACGGCTCAGAATCAGCCTGTTCAGCTCAGAATCAGCCTGCACTGCACAGAATCAGATAGTGCACTAAAGTCTCTGTTAGAGGGTTATCTGCCTGTGTCTTACCGCCTGCTACCTGCTCCCATTCCCAGCCAACATGCACTGATTTGAATAAGCACTGCTCCGACAGATCTCTTATCAGATCACACACACACACACCAGTATCAGGTACTCCCCATCTCTTTCTGCGCTGCGTGAAGAAGGGTATAGCGCAGACAGGAAAGTGTGTGTGTGTGTGTGTTTCAAGAATAATCACAGAGATCCGGAGCTGCAAAGCGGACCAGAGCGTCAGGATAACGCTGCTCTCTCTCCTAAAACAGCTTGTTTTGTTGTCCTCTCCTCAACTGTGTGCTGTTGCTCTATTTACTGTTCCCTGCCTAAATACATTTCAGGAGAAACTGCTGATCAAACCAGATGAAAGAGGAGCTCAATTCAGGATCAACTTCAGGGACTTTAGAGGAGATATCATTCAGATCTCGCGACTACAGACGGACCTCAATCATTTTTGTTGACGAAAAAAGAAAGAACGGGGCTCTCGCTCCTGAGCGGCTTTCTACGATGATGAATTCAACCGGAATAGGTTCTAAGGCTGTGAGAACGTGCGCGGGGGCCGCTTTGACACATGGCTCCGGGCCGGAGGTTTGTTCTTTTCCTGCTCCCCCTCCAGCCACGCAGCCTCGAACCATGAACAGCTCTAGTGTTTCACCTTGCTGTTTGCTTTCCCTGCAACCAGGGAAAGATCAAGTTAGGAGCACATCAGTCACGGGCCTGGGCAAGACTGCTAACATTAACAACATGACCACAGAACATCCCCCAGTGGCTCTCTCTCTCTCTTACACACGCGCACGCACGCACACACACACACACACACACACACTTCCTTTCTCTTTAGCCAGGGTTAACCTGTTCTGTTCATTAGGGGGCAGTGGGGATATAACACTATGGAGTCTTTGTCCTTGCTATAATTGCCCTCTGAGTACGTCACATACACACACACCCTAACACACACACACACACACTCAGACACGGCCCCCCACCCACCATCAGCCTGGTGAGGCGCAGAGAGGAGGTGCTCTCCTGAGACCTGCTGGTCAGCCCTCAGGTCTAGCAGCCAACTCAGGCTTGTCCTAGTTAAAGCTACATCAGGAGACACACACACACTCTCACTCACACACACACAGTCACATACACACATACACTCCTACACTCACACCACACACACACACAGTCACACACAGTCACACACAGTCACATACACTCACATACACTCACACACACTCACACGCACTCACATACACTCACTCAAACACACTCACACATAGTCATTACCGTCACTACACTAATCTCTATCTCGACATTGAAAACGTCGATATGTATATTCACTGCCATTTCATCATTAGTGTGTATTCTTTAAATACATAAATAATACGGGGAGTGCATTGTGTATGTATTATTATTTCATTTCCTCTTATCCATTTTCGTGTTTCTTAATTTTTGTGTTTCTGTTTCAAAACAGAAACTCACTCCAACCCGTGATTCATTTTTACCTTGATGAAAGTGACTAAGCCTTAAAAATCTTTGTAGCATTTGAATGCATTCACTGCGTAAGTTACACGCCAGCATTTTTTTGAGACCAACAACCAAACTAGCCGTCATCAAGCAACCTTACACAACGACCAACATTTGAAAAACAAATTAATTTGTTTTTCGGCTGTTTCATTTCTGCATGCCTTGAGAGCTACACGTAGCATCCGAAACCCACAGCGCTGGCCTCCTTCCAGTTCAGCTTCTAGCAACGCCATGGCGCCATCTACTGGCCACAACATTCACAGGCTGCCAGCAGAAAAACATGGCCTTCGACAAGCACACGGAACCTGGGACTCTGGAGAAGTCCAGACCATTCTGGAACGTTCTCTCCTGTCTCAGCACCAGTAAGGCAACAGGGAGAGAGAGAGGGAGAAGAAGGGCGGGGGGGGGGGGGGGGGGGGGGGAGTAGAGAGTAGAGGGAGGGGGGCTGTGTGGGTGTGTCAGGGCTGGACAACGATGGGCAACCAAGCAGAGAGGAACCCTAATTTGGAGCCTAACCGTAACAGACTGAGGGTTATCAGTGCTTCAATTTGGCGCCGACCCTGCTTTGTATCGTCCGAATTAACAGGATAACCCCTTCCTCCTGACGGGGGGCGTGCTCCACCTCCTCCTCTTCCTCGGAGGGGGTGGGGAAAGGGGGGGGGGGGGGGGCATAATCGATGTGTCTGCGTTTTCACGGATTGGCTGATGGGTTCGGATGCTCGCCTCGGTGTAGAGGTTAACGTGGACTAGAGGAAACCATAAGTATAGAGGGCTAAGAGTGTGTGGGGGGGGTGTCTGTGTGTTTGTAACGGCAGTTGCGGCTGTGGTTTCCGCCTGTTGTCTGACCTGCGTCGCTTCCTCTCCTCCACGCTCCCAGAACCACCAATCAGGAGTGACACGGACTCGTGACCCAGGGGGACTAGCGCACCCTTCCGTTCCTCTTTTCCCACCCTGACACCTCTATCCTCCCAGATTTAGCCCCCCCTGTCACCCCCTACGAACCCCTCCAGGCTCTTGCGTCGCAGCTAGGATGATCCAGAGATGGTGGCAGGTCAGAGACTACAGCTCTCCCCACTCAAACCGCTCCGTCCCTGGGTTCCCCCTGCTGTCTGGAGCCCCTCTTCAGCCCCTCGGGCTGGAGCTCCCTCAGATGGAGAGAGGCAGGGAGGACAGAAATGGCTGAGCCATCAGGGGAACGCAACAGGGACACTCGCTGCAACAACACCAGCGTGTTAAGATACTGGTCATGTGCAGCCGTAACAGCACACACAGAGAGAAACACACACACACGATGCCCAGCCTCCTGATTCAGCCGGCAGTCAGGGGTGTTTTACGGATCCCGGGAGAAGGGAGGACAAGTGAGATGAAACTCCGGCAACACAGAGGAGCTTAGTCAAGGACACCGGCAACATCCGTCACACCCGCCTTCATCAGCTCCCTTTTATTTTATCGCCCTGCACCTTCTCCTCCTCTTCCTCCTCCACTTTAACTTTTCTTCAGCCTCCCCCCCCCCTTCTCCTCTGCTCCTACCCCTTCTCTAGCCCCTCCTCCTCCTTTTCCTCCTCCTTCTCCTCCTCCTCCTCCGCCAGGCGGATTTGAGATAACAAAGCCCTAATCCATCCACGTCTCTAATTAATCAATTGAGCAGCCAATCAGAACCCGTTGGCGAGGAGGTGTGACGCTCCGATTGGTTCGTTGGGTTGATGTAATTTCATTTTTTTCGTTCGTTACCAATCCATCATATGTTATTATAGGGTTCCGCTTATATCACTTCATAGATCACAGGAGAGCACATCAGCAAAACATTTCCAATTATATTGCTATTACTGAAAACAAGCCCAACACTAGCTCTAATTATAGGTCTATGCCATCCAGTCAACCAGCCAGTCAGCCAGCCAGCCAGCCAGCCAGGTGCATCAACTCCATTATGACGATGAGAAAAAATGATTGTGTTTGACCTCTCTGCCATTTTAATACGTCTGGCTGTCACTGAGAGAGAAGGATAGAGAGACAGAGGGAGCGGTAAAGCTAGATTAAGAGAGATGGGAGAGAAAGAGAGAGACAGACAAAGGTAGAGAAAAAGGATAGGAAGAAGAGTCCAATAAAAGAGCGAGACAGAGAGAGGGAGAGAGAGAGGGGGAGAGAGAGAGAGAACGAGAGACAGCAAGACAGAGAGAGAGAGGGGGAGAGAGAGAGAACGAGAGACAGCAAGACAGAGAGAGAGAGAGCGAGAGAGAGACAGAGAGAGAGAGAGATAGAGGGCGAGACAGACAGACAGGAGGAAGTAGAGAGGACGGGACGCTGATCAGCTGTGAGCTACGGTCGTCTGTGATGCCACTCTGCAGGATGGTATCAAGCATCGCCACGGTAACCCTGCCATGAAATAATCGGAACCTACAGGAAGTCAATTAAAAAGTGCCAGGGGAGATTAAGACCAGTGTGACAGCCCATCACCAGGCCACACAGGGATAGGTGTGTGTGTGTGTGGTGGGAAGTGAATACAGGGTGCTGCATTAGAACCAAAGGTGGACTAAACTGACAATCGCCAAGCAGGGCTCGGTCAGGATATCTATGACCTCTGACCCTGTTTGGCTGTGATTTTTTTCTTTTATCACTGTCACATCACTCCTTGCTTCATCCCAGCACAACCTCTCAGCTCTCTCCTGAAGAAGACTTCACACACACACGGACATATGCAAATACATACAAGTTCAGAGACAGAAACCCAGCAGCATCTTCCTCCTCTTCCTTCTCCTCCTCCTCCTCCTCACCCTTTCCTCTCTGCAACTTTCACCTCCTCTATCAAGCCTCTCCCCCCCAACTCTTCCCCCCTTTTCACTCTCGCGCCCTCTCTCCTCTCTCACTCCCTCCCCCTCACTTCGCAGTACATCTTTCTATCGCGCCCTCCTTCCTTGGTTATCCTCTTTACCTCCCTCCTCCCCGCCTCTCCTCGCTCTACCTCGAGCAGCAGTAACTGGGAGCACAAATGACTCTCCCCTCCACCTCTAACTCCCCCTAAATCTTCTCCCTTTTCCACTTTGCTGAGCCGAGAGATTTTATTCCTCCATCAAATATGCATCCCATTAATTAAGTTAAATTACTCCTGACTGCCAAAATGTCAGCCGTCTCGATGGGTGTCAACACAGAAATGCATGAAGGTGGACCTGCCATGGCACGGCCCCGCACTTAAACGTGAGTTACAGCCTTCCTCCGCCGTCCCGTGGGCAGACTCCCAAACCTGCCGGGGTGCTGGGGACCCAGCGCAGCCCTCTCCGCTCCTCTCTCCATCTCCACTTTCATCCCTCCCCATCGCTCTCCTTCCCCACTCTTCCTCTATCTCCCTTCTTCTTTCTTTCTTTGTTCCTCTCCCTGTTCATGTTGCCTTCCATCTTTCTTTCTCTCCCTCCAGCTCTCTCTCTCTCTCTCTCTCTCTCTCTCACTCACTCACATTACCCGTTTTTAATAAGTGCACAATAGATGACACAGGCACTTCTGACGAAGAAAGGACTGATATTTTAATTACCGCCTTTCCCTCGCCCCCCTCCTCTTCATCTTTTAATTGCTGTTGTTAATCACTCATTAACTCATCTCGCCTCTCGCCGTGCTGCTCCTAAATCTACCCTGAGCTCCATTAGCTCAACACGCCGTTTCAACAGGAACGTCTCCTCCGAGCGGCCGGGGGGAGAGGCGGCTGGAGGAGAGGCGGCCGGGGGGAGAGGCGGCTGGAGGAGAGGCGGCCGGGGGGAGAGGCGGCTGGAGGAGAGGCGGCCGGGGGGAGAGGCGGCTGGAGGAGAGGCGGCCGGGGGGAGAGGCGGCCGGGGTGGTGCTCGTTTGTGCCGGCTCTCCCTCTCCTTGCCGGTGGGCGGGCGGGCAGGGGGAAACAGGGCGTGGTGGAGGAACTGGGCCGGCTGGCGGACCCTCCTCAGATGCCAGTCTACATGGTGAGGGACTGGAGGCTACCTGATGCACGGCAGACTGATCCTCCTTAAGATCGAAGCCCAGCCTAGATCCTAGCTGGCTGTATACAGGGGGATTCTCTGTGGCCAGGTTATGGCTGTTTACTCCACCCAGACTGGATGCGCTGAGGAAGTGTGGTTTGGCTCCAGACTCTTGCTACTGTTTGTTTGTTTTCTTAATTATTTTGATGAAAAGGGGAGGGTTTGATAATATGTGCCTCTAACTCCAACCAGGTTCAGAGACCAATAAAGAAGGGGTCAGCAGGGACCCTGTCGGACTGCTTCATATCTGGGGCCCTATTAGATCATAGAGAGAAAGAGAGAGAGAGACACACACAGAGAGAGTCTGAGAGAGAGAGAGAGAGAGAGAGAGAGAGAGAGAGAGGGAGTAAGACAGAGTCGAGGTAGGCGAACACCCTGAGAGAAGAAAGGGCCGTTCCGTCAGTAACTACAACCATACGTTCCCTTGAACCAGGCGGACCACACACGCTCTCCACACCTCTCTCTCCCCACAGTATTCACCAGGTATAATTGGAAGTGTAAATCCAATATCGAAAACACGCTTGTGTCATATCGCTAAGTCGTCAGTGCTGTGGGGTTGATGCACTGTTTGCACACCGTCTCCAGATAGCAGAGCAGTGCAGACCATGAATAAGCATATAGGATGAAGAAGCCCTGATCGAACGTTGTTTTCTTTTAAAACTTTTTTTATATTTGTATTAAGGGATTAAGTCAGGGGAAAACATTGAGGGGGTTTTTCTCTACTCTGGGTGCGACTCAGGTGATAGTTGCTGTCTTATTGGTGTGGTTTAGTCATGATGTTTGTGCGGGTGTGTTTGTGTCATTTGTCGGAGTGTGTTTTGCCCATTTCCTCCAGAAAGAGGGGAATTAATTTAACAAAACATCAGCCCAGGGCTACAAAACACATATAATCCATTGTGCAGTGTCCTGTTAAGGGAATCTAACCAGCTGTAAAGCTGTCCCTCTCACTAAGAGGGGATGGTGACGCCGCGCGCCAGTCAGGACCGCTCAGCCGCACGCGGCAGAGGAGACGCGTCCTCGTTAGCGGCGCGGCAGCTTCGATGGCCGCAATACTTAACCTTTCCAGACCAGCCTTTCTGCATTATTTTCCAAAATGACCTTTATCTTTACTTATTTCATTCCCTATAATGGCTCGCTAAATTCGGTTAAGCACATCAGAGCAGAATGTTTTGTTCTGCTTCTAGTCCAGAACGGTAAACAGGATACGTCTTCCTAATGGGAACAAAAATCACTTTCTGTCTTTCTGGAGATAGAAAAAAGGAAAGAAATAGGCTTAATGATCGTTTGTCTCCGTAAGGGCAGGCTGTTAAACATGGCTAAAGAACGGATTTCTTGATTCAGAGACGACACACCTCAAAAGCATCTTAATAATAAATAATAATAAATAAATAAATAAACTGTTCAAAATGCAAATAAATTATGCAAACTGTGAACGTCTCGCCTAAGTGACTTGTCAGGAGTAAATATTCAACATGTTTACATCTGTTTGTCTGGTAACACGTTTAGTATTTCTGAATACCATTTTGGCGCGCGAACACGCGCGCGCGCACACACACACACGCGCACAGACACGGAGCTCGTTTTCTGCGTCAAATAAAACGCCATCGTTTTGCAGCTTTCAGACGTTCAACCCTAATATAAATACATACCCTAAGTGTCATACCCCAGACACAATCCCCGGCCCCTTAACGACCGGTGGCGCGTTTCAGACCCTTCCAGAGGCGCGCGGAGATCACGCCAAGTAACTAATGCACGTGATGATTAAGTGTAACTCAAACACCGAGTTGTGTTGTTCGCGCTCGTGACAGGCTGTAATTTGCTGCATTATATTCAGGGGGTTTTAATTGCATGCCGGCGACGTGGCTCTGACACGCTATGAAGCGATGATGTACAATTACTTGGGGGAGGGGGTAGGGGGGGGGTGGGGGGGAGGCGGCGCGAGATCACGGAAATGACATTATAATCATCTTCATAGGGATCCCTTTCTTCATCTCAAACAGGCAGACATGTTGAACTGGAGGAGGGAGGGCAATATCACATAAAAGTAGTTATAACCAGATTCTCAGAGAGGATTAGAGGGGGGGGGGAGAGAGAGAGAGGGGGGGGGGGAGACAGGGATGGGGGGAGACAGGGATGGGGGGGAGAGGAGAGAGAGAAAAGACAGACAGACAATAGGGCGAGCCGAGTTATCCCCAGAATAAGCAGGGTTGTAAGATGCTGCCTTCCTGTTAGATGTGCCACACACAGACTGCCTGCTCAGTATCACTCAGGCCTGGGCATTAACACCCATTACTGGGGATGAGCCAGCAAGCACTGCTGCCCAACTATTCTGGGACCGCCACTCACACACACACTCACACAGACACACACTCACACACAGACACACACTCACACACTCACTCACTCACTCACTCACACACACACTCACACCCACTCACACCACACTCACACACACTCACAAACAGACAGACACACACTCACTCACACTCACTCACTCTCACTCACACACTCACACACTCACACACACACACACACTCACACACACACACACTCACACACACACACACACACACACACACACACACACACTGAGAGACACAAAAGCCTGGTCCATCCAGCTCACAGTCTCATCACACAACATCACTGATCGGAGCAGCTTCCATCCCTGGTGTTAAGTCCCTTGCTTCCGTCTCATCGGACCGTTCCTTAGCGCGCGCTCAGCTCATCTCTGAAGAGCAACAGATACAGTTTGGTCCAGGACAGTTTGGACCGAACTAGAAATATGACAAGAAGGGGCAGCATCTGACCTATCAAGAAGCTGGAGATGAAAAGAGAAGAGAGGTGGGGGGGGGGGGGGGGGAGCAGAGGAGAGAAGAGAAGAGAGGAGAAGAGAAGAGAGGAGAAGAGAGGGTAATGTCTCTAACCCCAGCGCGGTCTGGGAGGATGAGATATTAAACCGATGCCTCACAGCATTTACTCTCCTGATGCATAATTTAACACCTACAAACAGCACCGCGCTGTCCAGGGCCTTTGCTGGGGAGGGAGACCGGGGGTGGGGTGGGGTGGGATGATGAGGGGGGAAGGGGGAGGGAGTGCTGAAGCCAGGGTGTTTCAGCGGGATGATGGAGGAGATGGAGGAGAGGAGCGGCTCATTAAAAGTCCTAACCCCACTGTGGGGCCGACACCCCCTCCACCCTGGGAGCGGGGGGGGGGGGGGGGGGGGGGCGGGGGGTGAGGGGCGGGGGGTGTGGGGGTGGGAGACAGGAAGCCGAAGTCAAAGCTAACGTGTAACAGCTTCCTCTTTTCTAAACCAATTAAATATGAAGAATATGGCGCTGTGTGCAAGCAGGCAATTTGGGTTTTTCTGCTGTTCCTGCAAGTCGTGTTGTTATGGCCACATTAGGACAGATCAATCAGGAGCTGGATTTTTTTTTTGGGGGGGGGGAAGGTTTGTCACAGCGGCCAGATCCAATATGAGGGCTCCTGTTGGAGGAGGAGGAGGAGGAGGAGGAGAACCCCCCCAGAGCTGGAGGGAGGCTGCTGCTCTCTGGCTCCCTCTCTGGAAGGAGGCTCCGTGATGAAGACACGCAGACAGGAGATGAAGAGTGACTGAGACCAGGGAGAGAGAGAGGCAGAAGAGGAGATATAGACGAGGGAGAGGGAGAGAGGGGGAGAGAGAAAAGAGAAGCCTGGGAGAGAGAGAGAGAGAGAGGGAGAGAGATGGAGAGAAAGAGAGGGAGAGAGATGGAGAGAAATAGAGGGAGATGGAGAGAGAATGAGACAAGAGATAGAGGAGGAAAATGAGACAGATGAAGAGAGAGAGAGAAACAAAGAGAAGGACAGACGGGTAGACAGGTAGACGAGTAGACAGGTAGACAGACGGGTAGAGAGGTAGACAGGTAGACAGACAGGTAGACAGACAGGCAGAGACAGCTCGGTGACGTGTGACAGTCCTCCAGGTCAGGGGGAGTGATCCGTCCTGGCCTTCATTTGCATGTGTTAATGAGATGCCACAACAATACCTTCCCCAGACCTCCAGACCTGCCAGCCTCGCACACCTCCTGCCTCCACGGCCTCCACAGCCTCCAAAGTCTCCACAGCCTCTACAGCCTCCTCAGCTACAGCCTCCGTAGCTACAGCCTCCGCAGCTACAGCCTCCATGGCCTCCGCAGCTACAGCCTCCACAGCTACAGCCTCCACAGCTACAGCCTCCACAGCTACAGCCTCCACAGTCTCTACAGCCTCCACAGTCTCCAAAGTCTCCGCAGCCTGTACAGCCTCTACAGCCTCCAAAGCCTAAACAGCCTCCCAAGTAGACACACAGGCCCGGTGCCTCTTGTGACGAGGCTGACACACATCAGCCACCTTCCTCGGAGTGTCCTGTCTGCCTATCAACCATGGCTGCCTGGCTAAGCGGATACATTACTGTTCTGGACTGTTCTGTTTTTCATAAAACAACAACAACATTGCACATTATTAAAGTGGAACTATACCCAACCCTCAACTTACAGACATACATGCCTCACCTGAACACAGACAGAGAGAGAGAGGGAGGGAGAGAGAGAAGGAGAGAGAGAGAGAGAGAGAGAGAGGGAGAGAGAGAGAGAGAGAGAGAGAGAGAGAGGAGGAGAGAAAGGAGAGAGAGAGAGAGAGAGAGAGAGAGGGAGAGGGAGAGGGAGAGAGAGAGAGAGAGAGAGGGAGAGAGAGGGAGAGAGAGGGAGAGAGAGGGAGAGAGAGGGAGAGAGAGAGAGTAATGAAGAAAGAAAGACAGACTATGCTTGTGTCCTTAATGAGCCTGTTTGTGGTGTGTCCTTTGTTTGCTGCTCTTTAGTCAAGAGAAGAGGTCGGTGGTGATCAGTCACCTTCACACACACACACACACACACACACACACACACACACACACACGAGCGTGTGCGCACACACCAGGGGCAGGAAGTGACAGCACATAGCTCTTCTAATCCAATGATTTGTGAAACCAGTATCTGTATTTAGTAGTCCCATTTAAAGGCATATTACAAGAGTGCTCCGTAAGTGTGCGTGTGTGTGAGTGTGTGCGCGTGTGGTTTTAGCTGCAGGGTCAACAGCAGTATTTTCCCTCATTACAGGTGAAGCTGTGTGCAACCACATCTGTTTGTCCTGCTCTAATATGTTTGTGTACGGCGGCATGAGCCTATAAACCTACATGAACACACACACACACACACAACACACACAACACACACACAACTGCACACACACACACACGCACACACACACACACGCTTATGGGCCATTCAGCTTCAGAAGAAACAGCAACCTAGAAATGTCAGTAAGAAAAGATGTCTCAGTAAAGCTTGACGAACAGAACATAGCGAGCGAGAGGACTGGGGGTGAAAACAAGATAACTGCAGCCAGCATCCTGGTCTGGGACGTCAACCTTCAGTCAATCCCCGTGTTCCATGTAGAACAGGCTTGGAACACAAAGCTCCCGGTCCATGAGAACGTGGGGGAAACTCGGGGGGGGGGGGGGGGGGGACGACCACCAGGGGAACCAGGAGCTGCCGAACATCTGTTCCATTCCAGGACCAGAGAGCAGTCTGGGATGTTGGTTATATTTAACACACGGGATAGGAAGGATATTGTGTTTGTGTGTGTGTTTGTGTGTGTGTTTGTGTGTGTGTTTGTGTGTGTGTTTGTGTGTGTGTTTGCGTGTGTGTTTGTTTGCTTTACAGGAACAACATCTGCTCCGTTTCCTCATCTTCTCCATGTGGGCAGCACAGTCGTGAGTGGGTGGGAGACCTAGACTCACCCCCTCCCTCTCACCCCCCCCCCCCCCACCCCCGTTCCCACATCACCCGCCCCACATCCCCCCCCCCCCTCCCCCTCCCCACACGGTGACTCACCCACAGATGTGGCACTTGTACTCCCTCATCCCCAGGTGCCTCTTGACGTGGTTGCGGGCGTCGCCCAGCTGAGCGGTTGCAAAGTTGCAGATCTTGCACTTGAACGGCTTCGACCCTGCGGAGGATGGAAGGAGGCCGACGGGACCAGGTTAGTTGCACGAACGGAGCTCAGCATGGGGGCTGCCGTGCGCGATCGCAGACTCGCCCTCAGAACTGCGGAGGCCAACAGGGTCTCCAGCCCAGTTCAACGCTGCCGAAGAGTCCCGACACTTCATCAGCACACTTCACAGAGAGGGGGGCCTTTACGTGTCACTCTCTCTGTGTTACGGTCTCTCTCTGTCACTCTCTCTGTCACTCTCTCTGTCACTCTCTCTGTCACTCTCTCTGTCACTCTCTCTGTCACTCTCTCTGTCACTCTCTCTGTCACTCTCTCTGTCACTCTCTCTCTCTCACCTTCTACCTGGTACTCCGCTCTCGGGATGAGTGAATGGGTTTTCAAAGGTCATGGAGGATACAGGGATCAATCGAGAGAGCCCATCAAGGCTTCGCTCCATCATCCGTCCTCTAACTACCCAGACTTCTAATCGCTGTCATTAACGCAGGGAGGGGAGGAGGGGAGAGGAAGAGAGAAGGGGAGGAGTGGATCCCCCCCAAAAAATATATTTTGTTAGGAGTACACAAACCGCCTCGTTCACTTCCACACACACACACACACACACACATAACGCTGAGTCCTACACAGGCTCCTCCAGGCTCCCGTGTAAGTCTCTCCAGCAGGCGGCTTCTGCCACCTCCGTGCCTCTCTCAGCCAGCCAGCCATATTTATTTCAGGGGCGGCCGCTGATTTGATGAAGCACTTTGTGTAGATTACTAATTTGTTCATACACGGTTCACTAACAGCCAGCTAGAAGCATGACATGTCGAATTTTAAACCGGTAACAAAGATTGAAAGGCTAGGCTGTGCTAACAAGGCCCACGGACGACGTGTGTGTGAGTGTGTGTGTGTGTGTGGGTGTGTGTGCGTGTGGGAGGGAGGAGAAGGTCACACATGAGCAGCGGCAAGTCCCCGCCTCAACACACATGCATAACACACACACACACAAAAACACACACAAACACACACACAGCTCAAACCTAAGGTGAGAGACAAGCGCATGGGGACCATGCCTGGCCAGATGGCTGTGTCAGAGTGTGTGTGTGTCAGAGTGTGTGCGCGTGTGCGTAAGAGGATGAGACATGGCAGAGAGAAGTAACATCTTATCGTATTAATACTTCACCACTTGACTTAAACAGCTGAGAGCCTAACTGAAATGGACCATCAATGCAGTGTCATGTTAGATTAATACTGCCATCCAGTACGGGTGTGCATGGCACGCACTCGCAGCTCTGATGAGACAGTCCATGACTAATTCATTTCCTGGGAGAAGGGAACCCCCCCCCCCCCCCACGCCCCCTTCCCAGCCCCTCCTCCCTTCATCCTCCACCTCTCTGCTCCTCCGTCTCTCCATCCGTCCACCCCTCCACTCCCGTCTCGCACCACCCCTCCATCCCCACACGTATCCCCCTCTTCGCGTCAGTCCTCCTGGTAGTCCAGCAGGTTTGAGGCTGGGCGTAGTGCCTTGCCCAAGTACAACAACGTCATGTAGCCACATCCGGGAATCGAACTCACAACCTTCCGATCTTGAGCCCCACGCCTTACCCGCTGAGCCTCCCTGACTCCCTACGAAGTCCGACGTGAAGTCAGACGGTGCGTCTGTCCGACAGGAGAAGCTCTCCGAGCTCTAAAGATGACGTCAAGTCATCTCTGCAACACAGAACCGGTTTGGCCCAACCGTAGCAGTGAAGTCTTATTCCTGCATGGTGTGTGTGTGTGTGTGTGTGTGTGTGTGGCTATTACTCTGCTCTCTGCAGCTCAGCCCTGCCCAGAGAAGGTCAGACAGCTCTCTGCAGTGAAAAAGTGACCAATTTAGCTCAAAATGCAAATCTAGTCCCATCTTCATTGGCAAAATGCAAGTGCGTGTGGATTTTTTTCCCTTTTTTTCTACTGGGAGGACAAATTGACGAATCAGCTTGCAGCCTCCAACCCACCATCTTCTGATTTCACTGATTAATCAAGTAAATAAAAACTTGGGCTTAATTAAAGAAGCTTGGACCTGCTCTTCCCCCCACCATCCGGACTCACACACACACACGCACGCACAGGATAGATGACCACCTACCAAAGGTGAATTTTTCAATGTAATGAGCAAACTTAGCTTTAATAATATCGAGCGTGGGCTGTCAGGGGACGGAATCCATGGCCGCTACATTCCTCCGGTTAACGGACTTGAATGAAGGAAACATAGCAATCACATTACCCCGGATCACATTACCCCAGATCACATTACCCCATCCCTATCGCTCAGAAAAACACCTGGAGAGCCTGAGAACATCGCTCAACCGTGTCCTTGTCTGGCGCCAGAACATCGCTCTCAGGTGCCACGGCTCTCATCTTCCTAAGTAAGGAGCCTGCGAGTCGGGATGCTGGTCTGAGGAATGGCAGGAGGTAGCCGGACGGTGGAGACACGGGGGGAGGGAGGCAGAGCTTCCGGGGGGTTTCCAGTGGGGGCCAGCCGGGCTTTGAGGCCTGCTGCGGGGGGCATGGAGGCTCGTCTACAGAGCTCTGCTAACCATCAGCTCCTGGTCCATCTGTCCTTCTGTCTCCTTGTGGAAACAGCTACAGCAGCTGTCTCACCACACACACACACACGCACACCATGTACTCCAATTAAAGTCCCATTAGGGTTTGGGCTGAAAGGGGGATGGACCAGGGGAAGCGGAGAAGGGCATTTATTGATGGTGCCCTCACATCTCGTTCCTGCATTAAGTTGATTTTAAAAGCAATTAATACACATGGTCAGGGAAGAGTAATGGAGCGCCCTCCATCCTGAACCTGCCGGACACTCCCCCCCGTCCCAGACCTGGCGAGCCGAGCGCTGCTTAGCATTACAAATGACAAGATTAATCTTAATGGATTGAGGATAATCAGCTAGCCATGAAGGCTGACACATACACACACACACAAACACGCGCGCACAGACACACACACACAAGGGAAATTAAGGGCTTTGAATACGTCTGCATTGATTATTTTAAATTATTAGCCCACCTCTCGTTGGGCTTCCAATGCTTTTAGCCCCAACTTAAACACGTTTACAGAGACTTATTGACTATAATTACAAGTGAGTCTTGGTAATGGACACATCAATTATGAGACAGCCACATCTTTGACCAGGCGCTGCGCTGGGAATCCCAATCTGGGATCCATTAGCAAACCTGCTCTGTAGCTCAATCAGCCCCCTTCCCCTGCTCTCTGCACTGACCCGGGGCCCAGACACAGACCCGGACCCTCGGTTCAGACCAGGAGAGGACCATCATATACACCAGTGTGTGTGTGTGTGTGTGTGTTTTACGTACCGGTGTGTGTGCGGACGTGAGCGAGGAAGGCCATGGAGTTGCTGCTCTTGCACACCTTGCCGCAGTGCTTGCAGACGCTGCCCTGGTTCTCCTCGCGCTCGCGGTTGATCTGCTCCGTGTCCTCCAGGACGTACCTGTTGACCTCCCGCAGGAGCTCCTCGTGCTTCTCCTTGATGTGCCGGAACAGCTCCTGCTCCGTCTCGAAGGGCTCCGTGCACTTCACGCACTTGAAGCTCGCGCCCCCTTCGGGGAGCTCCTCGATGCTGTTCTGCTCGGGGGGGGGGGGGGGGGCGGGAGTTAGGTGTTTGGTGTTTCGTGGTGTGTGGTGTTTCGTGGTGTGTGGTGTTTTGTGGTGTGCGGTGTTTCGTTGGTGTGCGGTGTTTCGTGGTGTGCGGTGTTTCGTGGTGTGTGGTGTTTTAGGGTGTGGTGTTTTGTGGTGTGTGGTGTTTTGTGGTGTGTGGTGTTTTGTGGTGTGTGGAGTTTTGTGGTGTTTTGTAGTGTGGTGTTTTGTGGTGTGTGGTGTTTTGTGGCGTGTGGTGTTTTGTGGCGTGTGGAGTTTTGTGGTGTTTTGTAGTGTGGTGTTTTGTGGTGTGTGGTGTTTCGTGGTGTGTGGTGTTTTGTGGTGTGCGGTGTTTCGTTGGTGTGCGGTGTTTCGTGGTGTGCGGTGTTTCGTGGTGTGTGGTGTTTTAGGGTGTGGTGTTTTGTGGTGTGTGGTGTTTTGTGGTGTGTGGTGTTTTGTGGTGTGTGGAGTTTTGTGGTGTTTTGTAGTGTGGTGTTTTGTGGTGTGTGGTGTTTTGTGGTGTGTGGAGTTTTGTGGTGTTTTGTAGTGTGGTGTTTTGTGGTGTGTGGTGTTTTGTGGTGTGTGGTGTTTTGTGGCGTGTGGTGTTTTGTGGCGTGTGGTGTTTTGTGGTGTGTGGTGTGGACATACCTGCTCGTTGCGGAGGTGCGCCCCGCTGGTCAGGTGCTGGTGCAGGTTGCTCTCGGTGTAGAAGGACTTCCCGCACAGCAGGCAGTGGAAGCGCTTCTCCCTGGACGGGTGCTTCATGGAGATGTGGACGTTCAGGCCGCTAAGCCCGTCTGCCAGGAAGCCGCAGTCCTCGCAGCGGATGCGGGGGTTAGGGGTCACGGCCCCCTTCCTTCCCCCGTTGGCCCCACCCGGTAGGAGGCGGGATCTGCGGCCTCTCGGAGGGCCTCCCGTGGCCGACCCCGCCAGGCCGCCGCCGGACGCCTCCCCCTCGCTGGCGAGCCGCTCGTGCAGGACACGTTCGCTCTCCGACAGGGACTTGATGGAGACGATGCAGGCGTCGAAGGGGACGGCTCTGACCAGCTGTTTGTCCGTCGACAAGACGTCGTCTCTCTCTTCGGAGGCGTCCATGTCTACGTCGGAGCAGGCGGCCTGGGCCTCGCTCTCAGCCTGGGCTTCGGTTTCACTTTCAGCCTGGGCCTCGGTCTCAGCCTGGGTCTCGACCTCACTCTCAGCCTGGGTCTCGACCTCGCTCTCAGCCTGGGCCTGGGCCTCGCTCTCAGCCTGGGCCTGGGCCTCGCTCTCAGCCTGGGCCTCGCTCTCAGCCTGGGCCTGGACCTCGCTCCCAGCCTGGGCCTCGCTCTCAGCCTGGGCCTGCGCCTCGCTCTCAGCCTGGGCCTCGACCTCGCTCTCAACCTGGGCCTGGGCCTCGCTCTCAGCCTGGGTCTCGACCTCGCTCTCAACCTGGGTCTCGACCTCGCTCTCAACCTGGGTCTCGACCTCGCTCTCAACCTGGGCCTCGACCTCGCTCTCAACCTGGGCCTCGCTCTCAGCCTGGGTCTCGACCTCAGCCTGGGTCTCGACCTCGCTCTCAGCCTGGGTCTCGACCTCGCTCTCAGCCTGGGTCTCGACCTCCCTCTCAGTCTGGGCCTCGCTCTCAGCCTGGGCCTGGGCCTCGCTCTCAAGCTGGGCCTGAGCCTCGCTTGGAGCCTCTGGCCCGGTCTGCTCCTGGGGCAGATGGGGCCCTGACTCTGGGGAAGTCTGACTGACTGGAGCCTCTGCTGCCTCCTCCACAGACTCTCCCCTGCTCCCCTCAGGAGGCTCCACATCCTGCTGGCCGGGCTCTGTGACATCATCTGTAGTCCCGCCCTCAGATCCCACGCAGACCACCACGACATTGACCCCGTCGCTTCCCATTACTGCAATTCTGTCTGTAATCTCATCGCTCGGGGCTTGAGGCTGGGGCTGGGGCTGGTTGCAGGAGGGGGAAGAGTCCTCAACATGAGTGGGGTTAGCTGGGACCTCGTCAGGGTGGGGGTCAGGGTCAGGATGGGGGTCAGGTTCAGGGGCGACCTCGTCTTCCAGCTCGTCGGACTCCTCCTGGGTCGCTGCGATCTTCTCCTGCTCCAGGTACATCTGGCTCTTCTGCCTGTGCTTGTCGGTGGAGGCGTGCCTGGACATCTCCCTGCGTGTGACGGCGTAGTAACTACACGCCAGACACACAAACTCAAACTCCCGCGTGTGCTTCCTCTTCACGTGCAGGTCGAGGGACGGGATGGAGTGAGCCACGAAGTCGCAGTGAGCGCAGGAGTTCACCGAGTCATATTTACTCTTCTTCTTCCCCGGCGCAGAGCCGTCCTCTCCTTCTCTCTCTCCTTCTTTATCTCCTTCCGCCTCTCCCTCTCCTTCCGTGTCTCCTTTCCCCTCTCCTTCCTTGTCCCCTTCCTTGTCTCCTTTCCCCTCTCCTTCTCTGCCTCCTTTCCCCTCTCCCGCGTTCTGGCTCCCCGACACGATGGTCAAGGTCTGGTCCTCCCCTCCGGCCTCCGCCACGCGCTTCGCGTGCTTCTTGGTGACGCGGTGGCGGTCCATGTCCCCTCTGGTCACGCAGTTGTAGTTGCAGAGTCGGCAGGTGAAGCTGTACTGGTGGCTGTGCTTGCGCCGCACGTGCACGCTCAGGTTGGTGGCGTTGGACACGGCCAGGCCGCAGTAGCTGCAGGTGGTCGACGAGGTCAGCTTGGGCCGGCCTCTCTTCCTCTTGGGAGGCTTGCTGTCGTCCATGTTCTCCTCCACCTCCTCCAGGACGGCCTTGGCCGCCTCCACCGCCTCCTCGCCCTCCGCGTCCATCTCCGACAGCACCGCCGCCGCCCCTCCTTCGCCCGCCTCCTCTCCGGCCTCCGCTAAAGCCACGTCGTCCGTCAGCGCGCCCTCCCCTGCCTTGTCGCGGCTCACCCTCTCCACGCAGGCAAAGGGGAGGGCGGCGGCGGTGGAGTCCCTCTCCCGGACCTGCCGCTGGTGGCCCTCGGAGGCCAGATGAGTGTCCATCCACTCGGGTGTGGCGCAGTAGTAGTGGCAGAGCCGGCAGTGGAGGCGGTCCTCCGCAGGGTGCTTCAGCCGGGTGTGGCTCTCCAGGAGGGTGACGTTGCTGACTCGGAACTCACAGCTGCTGCACTGCAGCTGGAACCTGGAGCCCAGGGTGCGCTTGGACCCCCGGGGCTGGGGCTGGACTTGAGCCTGGGTCTGGGTCTGAGTTTGCGCCTGGTTCTGGTCCGGGGAGGGGGCCAGAGCCGGGGCCTGGGTCTGGGCCTGAGGAGAGGTGGGTGTGGGAGTGAGGGTGGAGGCAGTCTTGGTACTGCTGCTCTGGACCTCCACCTGCTCGCCTTCAGTGACGTCTTCCTCCCCCGGGAGCCCAGCTGGGGGGCTGCTAACCTTGGCTGGGGAGCTCTCCTCCACTCTCTTCCTGTGCTTGTTACTGAGGCAGTGCTTGTCATAGTCACACTTGGCTGCGCAGGAATACTGGCAGAGCTGGCAGGAGTAGTCTTTCTCTTTGGTGTGCCGTCTCTTGATGTGGACCTCCAGACTGGGCCTGTCCTTGAACTCGTGGCCGCAGTAGGAGCAGCTGTGCGGGTGCTTGGGCTTGGGCGCCCGCTGGCTGAGCCTCCTGGGCGGGGCCGGCTTGTCTTTGGCTCCAGCCTTGTCCTCCGTCTCCGAACCTCCAGTCTCCACGTCTTGGTCCTCTGAAGGAGCATGTTTGTCTGTTGTCTGCTCCACCTCTGATTCTGGAACTTCCCCCTGAGCAGCTTCTTTGGACCGGGCCTCATGGAGGCGGCCGTCCTCCGGGGCTGGGTCAGGAGCTGGTTGGGGTTTCTTAGCGGGAGTCTGGCCACCGGTGCGGCCGCCGCCCCTGCGAAAGTGCTTCCTTTTGGAGTGGATCTTCAGGGCCGTCGGGGTTTTGGCCACAAAGTCGCAGATGGGGCAGGTGCAGCCGTCGTCCTCCGTCACCTTGGCGACATCATCGCCGCCTGGTCGCTCTGACTCCTCCCCCTCTGCACCCACTTCACTGGGGCTGCCATCGGTGACCTCATCGGGCCTCGCCCTCTTAGGCGCCGAGGGACCGGCGGCGTCGGTTTCCTGCGCGTTTGTTTTCGCATCAGGACCCTCGTTGCCAGGGGCAACCTCTGCGGTCGACCGTAACTTTCTGTCCATGTTGTTTTACATCGGCAGATGACAGCACAAGCGACAAACTGCGTCAAATGCTCTGATCCTTTTCCTGCCAAACAAAACACACCATATTATAAACTAACTTAACACATCAACTAACTTCCATGCGCCAACCATCAGAATGACCACCTGTTAAAACAGGGTAATATCTAGAGCTCCATGGAATATTGGAATACAGTGTGTGAACAGCTATTTGTTGCCATCTAGTGCCTTTTAGGTGAAACTGTTTGTCATTAAGAAATTGAGATCTTGGCACAATCAGTGATGGAAATAGATAGGGAATGATTAAAGAACTGTCTATTGCAGCTTTCAGCTCATATTTCTTGACAATTACTTTCATTCATCTCTCAGTTCGTTGACTGATTTTGCAATTAAGTAAAGGTGTTCTCACATTTTTTGCTATCAAAACTTAATTCCCAAAGATTTCTGGACGGAGGCTTTGGTAAAAAAAAAATATGGAGATGATTGCAAAGCCCATCTCCAGGCTAATGAAGCTCCATAACGATGCCAAAAGTTAATTTTCTGTAACACTGAACTTTGCACCTACTTGACCTTACTTAAAACTATTTCACCCCTTGTAAAAATTGTATTAGCGAATTTTATGGCTATATGGCAACTTTGTCAGACCCTGGGTCGATTCATTTTATGTTTGGTCAAGTTTTACAAGTAGTGGGTGATAATTTACAGTCCACCTTTCCAATTAAACACATCTGTCCTCGAGATGTACTTGCTGACTGCCACACATTAGTAACTTTGACCCGACACTTTTGATCCTGTGAGGGCAGTGAGGACTCCGACTCTGAGGAAAACGCGACACAAAGTCTTCTATTCTGCTTTGAACATGCGATAACTTTTACTGTGCTATTTACCATTGTAACATATAACGTCAGTTTTTATTTTATTAAATCATTTATTGTTTTTATTTATTTGTTGTTTTGTCTGTCTGTGTGTGTGTTTAGTTTTAGTACATCGACACTGGTCTGATCTGGCACTTCAATTTTGTTGTACTGCTGTCCAATGACAATAAATTTATATTCTATTCAATCAATAAAACATATACATTTTTGTCAGGTAATAAAGGATATTGATCAAATCATCAACATGTTTTGGAGCACATCATTGTTGCTTCAAAGTATGACCAGGTCATATAAATGATATAGTTCTGAATTAACTATTACTAGAAGTTAAATATAAAATGTTGCATGGGTACCCCAGCTTCCATAGCTACAAAAGTGTGTTCTTACTAATACAAAGGCAAGGCCTTATCAATCACCCAGGGCGTACATGGAAATATATTGATTGTTTTATGTACAAAACAAGTAAATACCTCATAAAATTATACTACATAAAACATACATTTTAGTGCAACACGGTAGGCACAGAGGGGGGGAAGCACAACACAAAAGTGCCTGTCAAGTATTTATTTTATTCCTCTCAGCGTGAGAGCGACCCCTGCTGGTGGATTACAGGAGTGCATGGAACTGGGAGTGGAAGACAGGCAATATAAGAGCTAAATGTGATTATATTGTCATGGTTAGTCGTCTTCGATCTCATCCAGTGGTATGTTTCATAAGAATGAGAGCAGATTGAAATATTACAAAGTGGCACAAATCAGTAAAATAATCCAGCAGCAGCACTGGGCTGGTATGAGCGGGCTGAGCAGGCTAGTTAGCATTCAAGCTAGTGAGTGTCCGAAAAACAGCAAAAAGCTACTCTGTATATCTCAAGACAGACTCATCAGACATGGTGACATTGTATTTATTGACATACTCGCTTGCCATAAACCCTAGCTGACGTGTTCATATCGTTATAATAAGCAATCATTTGTTTCGTTAGTTTGTTTGCTGGAGAACTTTCTGAGATATTTCCGTCCGGTTCGGTTAGCTCACTAGCGGCTAGCTTTTCAAACACGAACTGCTGGTTCACTTCGCTTCGACTCCAACCAATCATTTTAGAGTATTTTTACAACCGACCAATCAGAGTAAAGCAGAGGCGGGACTTCTTTGCTCTTAGGCTCCGAAAACGACGGCAGCACAGAGGCCCAAAAAGGCCTCTCATAGCGACCTTAAGACTCTTCCACATAGACAGCAAACAACATGCGCAACTACCTTATAAATATCCCCAGTGTCGTGGTAAATCCAGAACACTATTTAACGACTCCATGTATCGATGTGTTGTGGTCTTACCTGCCAAATTATGGAAGTATTTCCAATGTCTGCGCTTTTTGCTCTTGGTCACAAATGGCGTACCGTAGCGTGTACTGCACGTCACTCTAACGAAATAAGGCGGGCTTTGGATCAGAGGAGAGATCAGCTGATCATGAGAGAGGACAGAGGCTGAGACTGAGAGTACTAGGAGAGACCAGCTGACTCCTATCATGTGAGGACAGAGGCTAAAAGTTAAAAGAGAGACCAGCTGACTCCTATCATGAGAGAGGACAGAGGCTAAAACTTTTAGAGTTAAAGAGAGAGTTCTAAAAAGTAACTTTTAGTCAAAGTAAAAGGAGAGATCAGCTGACTCCTGTCATGAGAGAGGACAGAGGCTGAGAGTACTAGGAGAGACCAGCTGACTCCTATCAGGAGAGAGGACATGTGCTGAGAGTAAAAAGAGAGACCAGCTGACTCCTATCAGGAGAGAGGACAGAGGCTGAGAGTCCTGGATGATCAATAAGGTTTTGTAAGAAATTATAGGAATCTAAAGTCATTGACCATGTCAGTATCGAACAATACTGACGTCGAACCCAGTGTAAATTGATGAGGGAGACAAAGTGGTGTTTCTCCGTATGAACGATCACTGCTTGCGATCAAATATACTATTGATTATGAATTGGCTAAGTGATCGTCTTTATAGGACCGATGTAGGTTATAAAAAGCTGCTACTAATGCACTCTGAATATAACTAAGCCTTTAGTCTATTTCTAAAATATTATACTTATAGTATCCTACCCCAGCCAAGTCCTTTATTTTTTAACTGGCTGTGTACCAATTTAAAACTTAAATTACAAGGCAGTTTTCCTTCTGGATGTCTAGTAGTTTTGCTTAGCCTGCATATGCAAGGATACCATAATTCTCCTCATTCCTTAACACAAATAATATTACATATCATTACTCTCAAGTGGTTTGTCTTTGATTAATTGCCAGTTCTGTTTGACGTCTGCGGAACCGTGTTGCAGTCTAAAGATTGATTAACACTGCTGCTTAAACTGATACTGCAGCTTGTCAGGTCAGGGGGTTTGATGAATGGCAATCCTGCTTTTGAGTCCACTGTTTACTTTAGCAGTCATTCGGATTAATTCATCACAGTCACAATTATATGACATGGATGGCTGAGGATGCTGCCCTCATCTCCCCATTTGTCTTTAGGCTCATTATTCATTTCCCCCCCATACCTGTCTTTTAAGTTGGAACTCTTAGCTGGACACAATCTCCTTAGGAGCTATCAAGTTAGGCAAAGATTAACCATCGCTCACTTATTCACCAAGTACTTCACATAAATCCAATCAGTGAATTCACGCAAAACACCAACGACAGCAACTTTGTTTTAGATATAAATTCAAGGAACATTTTAGACATCCAACCTTGTATATTCTTGAGAGCCAAGTTAAGGTTCACACACTGCAGTTCTCTACTGCAATAAAAAAAGTTTTGAGTACCAACTTAAAGAACACTATGTATTTGTTTTTATTCACCAAAAGTAAGACGTTGAATGCCCCCATTGTTGCCGACCCAACCCCCCACCCCCATTGGGAGGCCCAAAAGTCAAATAAAAACATTTATTGGGGAAATTCAAGGCATGAGCATAACAGAAGAGAATACTAACAAGACAGTTAGAATGCGTCAGTCAGCCGTACCTATGAGAAAGACTTCTGCAGCCACAGGGCTGGATCCTTCACTGGGTCACTACCAGATCATTGATTGTTTTTATGTTTCATTTTATTAATTACGTAAACGTATGTCTTGAGCTGTGTAATTCATACAGTCATTAAAAGTGCCACTTTACATTTTAACCTTCATGGACCACATTTAGGTGAATTTGAGATTGAATTATTATTAAGCTGTGAGAGCTCATGCATGTAGGCCACAAACAGCTTAGTCCCTTCAATGTAGTTATACCTAGAAGGAAACAAACAGATACATTATTTGTATATCATTTGCATAGTACATTATAATCTTATGAAAAGCTTTGAGGAAACCTATGGTAACATGTTAGGGAATCCACAGGATAAACCACACAGGCATGATGTATGTCACTAAACATGTAATTATGGGGTTTGTGTGTGTGTTTGTGCACATGCTTGTCTGTGTGGATGAAGTGTGTGTGTATGTGTGTGTCTTCACCGGCTGATCTTCTCATTCTGAGAGTGTTCTCCGTCATCATGGGCGCCAATGGGCAGCATCATCACGCTCTTCTCTGTCTCCTCCTGGAAGTGCTGTGCTATGGGAATGGTGGATCCTTCCCTCACCAGCTCTGGCTCCACTCCAAACACTGACACACACACACACAACCAAATGATACGTCCAGCCACGTTGACGGATTTGTGAATTTACATTCTGGGTGCTAGCCTAAGTAACACAACATCCACATCAGCAAAAAGGCCGTCTACTGGAAAGTTTACAGTACACTGATGTTTCCTGTGTATACAATCATGTGAGAAATAAACACTGAGGAATTAGATGTAAAATCTGTCTGATAATTGGCCGATCTTATATGACCTAACATAGAGTAGGTCTTCCTCAGCCCCCGGTGCACTCTGACCTTTACAGCACATACACAACAACCAAATCTCCACACACACACACATAGATATTCACACATTTCCCCAGTAACTGACCCTCTCTGATGGCCCTCTGTCCAGCCACGTACTGAGGATCATTGAGGTCGGCCACCCACGGTTTGGCCCCTACTGTAGCGATGACCCTCAGAGTATAGGGACTCTTCAGACTGGCAAACACCTGCTCCAGGTGCTCCTTCACCTGTTAGAGAGAGAAGAGGTGCGTGTCAAGACAGCGTGCGGTACCAAGGTGTTCCACCCTGAGGACCTTGATTCGGGTATCTGCGTATATCCTCCACACCTTCCTCTCCACGTCCGAGGGCACCATGTTGGGCACGTGGCGGATGGAGAACTTGCCGGTGACCTGTCTGGGTATGACGGTCTTCGGACCGGGCTCAGAGAAGGCTCCTTGGATCCCGTGGATGGACAGAGATGGGTAACGCCATCGGGCCATTAGTACCTCCTCCTGCAGAACATGATAACAGAAATATACATTCATTGACGTAATAAGTATTCAACACATATTGTAGCAACTATGCAGAGCTGGTAGATTGTATTGTCGATTGACTAATATTCTAATACAACCTCAATTAATACAAGTATGTTTTTTTGTAGGAGAGAACTAAATAGAATTTCTGGTATCAACAACTTGTGTCTGATCGAATTCTTACCTTTGTGTCTTGCAGGAAGTGTTTGACTCCAGCTGTGTTTTTCAGCTCATCCAAGCTGAAGCTGAAGTTTTCATAAAGCTTTCTCTCCACATCAGTGAGGGGCGCTACATCATCCGTGACCCCTGGAACCAGGATCTTTCCTGTGTGGTCCATCAAACTTCCTGTTGAAGGAAAAGAGACACGTGATCCATGGGTACAGACACGCAAACAGAACGTACCCGTACCTGCGGGGTGAGATGGGTAACAGTCTTACCCAGGAGGCAGATCAGATCAGACATGGGCTCATGGATAGAACCTCCAAACACCCCAGAATGAAGATCCTGCTTGGGGCCGTCTACCTGGAAGATCCCAGGACACGCAGCATCAGTAACTGGGATAACAAGATCCTTCGTAGAACTCTCAATGTCAAATAATCATGGACATAATATATTGAGATTGAATGATTGATTGATTGGCTGACAGATTGATCATGTAACCGCTTGCGACCTCCACAAAGAAGTAACTGCTTCCCCTGGTTCCGTAGGTCAGGGCCGGAGTGTTGGAGGCCCACACGTTGTCGGATATGACCACGAAGTCCACGTCTGAGAAGAAGCTGCTGTTCTTCCTCCTGATGAGCTCCAGGAGCCCGGGGGAGCCCACCTCCTCCATGCCCTCGATAATGAGCTTGACGTTCACAGGAACCTCCTGAGATACACCGGTACCAAAGGTCAATCAGTCATGATGTTGACAGTTCGACTTCACAACCGATCGTGATAACTTGGTGACGAGTGTGAAGAATTCAATTTACCGGTAGGTTCATTAAAGTTTCGATTTAAATACATTTCACTCGATATTAACCTATTGGAGGTACACTGCCAATCAAAAGTTCGGACACACCCTCCTGTTCGAATGAATGTGGAAATGTATCCATACTTTGGTAGTGTATATGTGTGAGGATGGGAAACCATCACCTGAGTTATGGCTTTGTAGGTTTCTATAGCATGAAGCCAGGCTAGGACTGGACCCTTATTGTCAGTGGTCCCTCTGCCATACAAGTTGCCTGGGAGACAGATGAGAAAACGTTATTGTCCATTACATTGACATGAATTAGAAATGTATCTTCTGGAAATTAGTATAGGACATTAAACAACTATAAAACAAAACAGAGACAAAGACACCCTGTTACCCCACTGTCCTGTGTCAAAATCCATCAGCTAGTTTAGAGTTAAGCTACATGGCGTCCATCGTGGTAAACATTTGGGCTGGACGCACTCAATTTATGTCACCAAGTAAAGTTGTCCCTTTGTAAACTATGTAAACCAAATATTCACAAAGGTTCCTGTTCCTACCGCTGATCTCGGTCATGGTGAACGGGTCAGTCTTCCAGCCGTCCTCTCTCCTGGCTGGCTGCACGTCCACGTGGCCGTAGATGCAGAGTGTGGCCTTCTCTGGGTCCCTCTCAAACTCAGCCAGCACAACAGGTGGCAGGGGAGCCGTCTGGCCACTGGGAAGCTACACATGACAGACAGGGTTGATGGGCCCTTTACAAGACACAGCTTTACTCCGTATGAACAGAAGTGGATCAGAAGTCACTTTGACAGGGGGGTCAGATGGCTCAATGGTTAAGGCATTGGCCTCGTGATCGGAAGGAGGATGTTGTGTCCTTGGGCAAGGCACTTCACCTTACTTGCCTCAGGGAGAATGTCCCTGTACTTACTGTAAGTCGCTTTGGATAATAGCGTCTGCTAAATGAATAAATGTAAACAGAATACAGAACCCATCTTCAGAGGCTGCTGCATTCTTACAGATTCATGTCATTTAGCAGACATTCTTATCCAGGGCGAGTTGCAGCAAGTACAGGGACATTCCCCCCTGAAGGCAAGTAGGGTGAAGTGCCTCGCCCAAGGCGACAACGTCATGTAGCCACAGCCGGCAATCGAACTCACAACCTTCCGATCACTAGCCCAACGCCTTAACCGCTCAGCCACCTGACTTCCACATTAATAGTCATGAAGTTAAGACTAGGTGGAGGAGCTGTTCCTGCCAGGATTTACCTGATGCGTTCCCATCTCTGCCAGCTCCACGCTGCCCCCCATCTCTCGGATGCCCTCTGCTGTCATGTTCAGCAGCCGCTCAATCTGTCCCCACATGGCCGGGTCACCCGAGTCACTCTGGACAGCCACCCAGTCCCCCAGCCTCTGAAAGGGACAGCATCACAATATCACTGCTGTATTACCATGCACCGTGCATTCAGAATAGCAACTCCATAATGTGTTACACTGACTACGTCAGCAGAATAACAAGATGACTTGTTTTATTTATTTATGATGACAGAAAATGTGCGCTTCTTCACTCACCTGGACAAAACGGTGTTGGTGCTGATCAATGTACTGGAACAGAGGCTTCAACATGACGCTGGTTGATGAAGATTTGGACAGAGAAGAGATGGAAATGAGGCAAGGAGTGATCCTGTTTTACAAGAAGCTTGACAAAATAAAAGTTACTAAACCCTGCTCTTTCTTACAGCCAATAGACAGACAGGCTTCCCCCAGGCAAACCGAGGGAGTGTCTGCTTGTGTTTGTCTTGCTGTAGCTGGCATGTGTTGTTTTTTTCTTCTTCTTTCCTTAATGTTGCAATGCAAGGGGCTCAAAGTTTGAAGTTCAGCACAAGGAAATAATTGCTCTGTTTAGATTTACATGCAACGTCATTGGAAATGGATCATACAAACCTTCTTATCAGTTTCACAAGTGAGTACCTAGCTGGCCATGACATCCCAGCAGTTCCAATACAATGGCTCAACAGTGAGATTATTATTGAGGACATGTATAAATTAGAATAATCATTGAAGCTGTAATTCGAAGGTCTCTGTCTGTTATGTTCAGAAATCACCAGCAGAGGGCGGAATAATCTTCGAAAATGGTTTGCGATTGCTTCTGTCTGATCAAATAACAACCCATGAATGGAATCCCAACAGCAGAAGATCTTTCCCTCATAAACTGGACAGTGTGGACATATCTCTAACCTCTTGATGGACACCCTTCACTATTTGAATCCGTCACGATCTAATTGCTAAATGTTGAGAACCTCGCGCAGCAATGTTGTTTATTTTGGTTGTTTATTTTGGTTCCCTTGTTTATTTTTGGGTTCCTTCTGTGATTGGGCTCGAGCCTGTGTCTGACTGAGCGCTGTCAGCTTGTGTTGTTGTTGTGGTTCTCTAGGCGAACACACATGTAAGTTGAAAGGATCCTGTGCATTCATGGTAGATCTGAATGTTTACTGGAGAATGTGTGTTCATATGGTGACCAAGCTTGTCTAGCCAGCTAACCAGGACAATAGTACTAGATATGAAAGCCTGCTATGTACCACACAAACAAGGACACACAACTGTCTGTGGTTCCTATTCAGATGCATATTTAGAGTTGGCTTTGAAGTGAATCGTGTTCTGCTCCCCTTTTCAGTGAAGCCGTTTCACCAATGAGCTCATCGGTCTGATGGTCTTCAGCTGACAGACCGGTCACCTCAGTCATGTCTGTGGCCTCACTCCTGCGCAGTGTCATGAGGTAGGCAAAGGTGTGAGTGGTCTGTTTCATAGGACTGTAGGTAAGACAATATCAGATCCCAGTTGGAGCGATCCCACCATGACCCACACAGAGAGACTGAGCAGGTTTAACACTGAACTTGAACATCAGTTGAGCATCCTAGCCCTTTTATACCAAGAAAAGTTAATGTACATGTATTCATTTTATCAGACGCTTTTATCCAAAGGGACTTACATTTACATTTATTCATTTAGCAGACGCTTTTATCCACTTCCAAGACTTCCAAGAGAGAGCTTTACAAAAGAGCATCGGTCACTGATCATAACAACGTGATAGACCCCCAAACATTGCGGGTAGTCAGATGATGAATCATACATTGTGTGAAACTTGATATATTTAGATTAATATCAGGTAAACAACCAGTGTGGGAGAAGGGAGGCTCCATCCTCATAATCATCTTCCACTCTGTTCATCTATGGCTCTTCCACACTCATCCTGACCCGTACACACAGGGTGTATCTTCTCAAGGTGGTAGTGATGTGGATGATGATCTTGGTAGACCTGGTCCCCCTCCAGTCTGCTCTATGTCAGCCTTGTATTTCTCAGAGCGGGGAACAAGCGCGTCAGTGCACACCTCCTCCAGCACAGGGCGCTCTCGGGGGCAGACGCCATCAACGCCCTGCGGCCGTTCTACTTCGCGGTCCACCCGGACTTCTTCGGTCAGCACCCCAAGGAAAGGGTGAGGGTCTTCTGGAGGGGTCGCGCTCGTGTGGTGGTCCCCTCTCCCGCACTGTGATTAAGTAGTAGTTTGCGTTCTGGATTCGAGGTCTCGTCACTTCCTACAGAAGACTTCGTGGATTCACCTCACCTACCGTTTTTACTTATTGTTATTGTCCCCACCCCCCATCCCTGTGTACACTTTCTAATATTTTACCTCACACCCTTACCCTTGTGTGCTTTGCAAGACTGTGTGCTGTTGCTACGAAGGAGTTTCCCCCGGGATGAATAAAGTAATCTGAATCTGAAGACATTGGAGTCAAAATGGTGCTATGGTTGTTGTTTTCTTCTCTGCAGGAAGTGAACGAGAATTCCCTGAAGAGGCTCAACGGCTACCTGGAGAGTCTTCAGAAACCAGGAGGGAGCTCCGTTCAACCCACCAAGCTGATGTTCTACGTGAGGGAGACCAAGGAGAACAACGATGTTCAGAATGACATCCTCGCCACCGGTCGGCGCCCTCCTCCTCCTGAAGCGCTTCACAAGTCACGTCTTAGCTTTTAGCGTAGCTGCTAACCGCTATTCTGTGGATGTTCTGCCTCCGTTTCCCAGGGTTCCGTTCGGTGAGCTTCACCCTGCAGACCAGAGATGTTCTGAGCACAGTGATCGACGTCCTCCAGTCCTGCAGTCTGTCTGTAGAGCACATGAAGGCCCTGCAGGCCAACATGGAGTCATCCAGGAAGACGGCAAAAAAGTTAGCTGGAATTCCCTTCTACAGGTATCAGATCTGTCCATCCATACCCACCTAAAGGGATCCATGATCTCTGCCCAAACTGAATTCCCCTGTGCTGCTCCTCTTTTGAAGACCCATCAAGTGGGACAAGACCTACTACTCCTTTACCGGCTTCAGAGACCCAGAACAGGAGCTGGAGCAGGCCAGGACGGTGGAGCCCACCCTCAGGTATACAGCATCTCCGGTTACCATGACCACCCCTCGGGTAGACGCAACATCACCTGTTACCATGACTACCCCTCAGGTAAAACACAGCATCTCCTGTTACCATGACCACCCGCAGGTAAAACACATCATATCCTGTTACCATGACCACCCGCAGGTAAAACACATCATATCCTGTTATCATGACTACCCGCAGGTAAAAGACAGCATCTCCCGTTACCATGAACACCCTCAGGTAGCTATAGCATATCCCGTTACCGTGACAACCCTCTAGTTAAACACAGCATCTTCTGGTACCATGACCGCCCTCTGGTTAGATACAGCATCTCCAGTCATCTGGACCAGGGCTTGTTTTACCAGGTAACCCTGCTTTGAGTTGTAGTGTATCTTTGGCCTCTCTGTCCTGCCCTCCAGCATGTGGCTGAGGAACAACGAGACGGAGGCCAGCAGGAAGCAGAGGGACAGCCTTCCTCGCAGGGACGAGCTGGAGCGGCTGAAGAAGGAGCTCTGTCGGCAGTTTGCCATAGACGACATCAGGCAGGTTCCAAGTCAAACGCCGTTTGGATACTCTGTGCTTGATTGCTTTTGCCTGGCACGATTGAACCAATGAGAGGGTCTAAATTTGCCCCCACCCCCCTGGCCCTTCAGCTGGGTTGTTGAATGTGTTTTTTTCCTATAACCATTGACAGATGTTGAAACTGTTACTTTAGCCTCATTTGATGAGAGACTATTAAACTAGGCTAGTTTACTATTCAACATGTTGCCAGATTGTGTTATATTTCATGCTGATGCAGTCTAGATTAGTTAAATATATATCTAGTGAGTTGAGTTCCTGTGAAACATGGACTTGACCTTAACCTGGATGTAATAACCCCCCCCCGCAGGTGGCAGCGCACCTGGGGCCTGTCACACCGATGCTGCCAACTGCAGAGTCTGAGCCGTCTGTCCCAGCAGAACCCAGAGGCTATGCTCAACCTGCGAGGTACACACACTCTCTCTCATTCACACACACACACACACACACCGTGCAGCTTCCATCCCCATAAAGCATCTGGGACTCTGTGTAACAGGAACTCCCGCGCTCTTCTCCTTCCTCTGTAGGACACACCATCCTATTTACTGACCAATCAGGAATGAATGCTTTGGGTCATGTGATGCTAGGAACCATGGATGTCCATCACCAGTGGGCCAAGGTGCGGGATCACATGCCCTGTGTGTCTGTGTGTACGGTCGGTTTAAAAACAAGAGCATTTGCTGTGCGCACATGCGTATCGTTTATGTGTTTGCGTGACGTGTGTGTACATGAATGCGTGTGCCCCTCGTGCAGCTGTTCGAGCGTCTCCCTAGCTACCGTTCCCTGAAGCAGCAAGCTGATTGGCTGAAGGAGCGGATCAGCCTGCTGCTGGGGGGCATCCAGGTGGTCCACGTGGAGCGCCTGGGCCCCCTGCTGGCCATCGAGGAGCACTACAGCACCCTCAACGCCTTCCACAAGAGGCTGCTGCCTCGGAGGCTGGCCCTGCACCCACGCAGCCTGCAGGGGCTGGCCATGACCCTGGAGAGGTATCGCACCCACCGCGCCGCTCTCACCACACCCTCACACACAAGGACCATTCCGCTGTGTTTGGGTTCATGAAAGGCTTTTCAGATCAGAAACTTGATCTGTGTACAATATCTGCTGCTATTTAGGAAACCTGGACTTCTGTTGATGTGTGTGTGTGTGTGTAGTGCTCGTTCCAGCCCTAGTCTTCATGAGCTGGGCCACTTCCTCATCCCGACGGCGTGCGATCCAGTCCTGCTGCAGAATTTCCTCCAGAATCAGGCCAGCGAGGCCCGGCGGAGAATCAAACTCAGAAACCAGTGAGTCACCAACGAGTCCAGTCCACCAGCAGGTCCAGCAATGGATCTGAACCCTGAATCGGTTTACCCTGTGAGTGAGTGTGTGTGTGTGTACCACGCCCTTACCCCCGCCCCCCCCCCCCCCCCCGTCCCTCCGTGTGTCCCCCAGGATGCAGGCGCAGGAGGACGAGGCGGTGCGGAGCTGCCTGCAGACCCTGTCCCTCCTCAGCCTGTCCAAGGAGCCGGGGGTCACCAACAGCCAGATGATCCCCTGCTGCCACCGGCTGCTGGAGCTCCGCTCCCCCCTGCTCCAGAACCTGCACCTCTCCATCTCCCACTTCTACTCTGTCATGCAGGACGGAGACCTCTGCATCCCCTGGGACTGGAAGAGCTGAACCGCACACACATCTTAAACACACACACACACACACACACAGGCTCATCACTAGCCACCACAGACATGACAGTAGGTCTGAACCCTGATGGTTATGAGGGCCCATCCCTGTTGGGTTGAACCGGATCACCTCCAGGGGTCAACACAGGTCGTAAACACGGAGATGAGCAGAAACTTTGGTACTGGGATGGGCATGAGAGACAGGCAGGTGGGATGGACTGAGAGAGGTGACCTAACACTGCCTGAGGTCCTAGCCAAAGCTAACCCAAAGACATTCTAGAGCTCATCCATGATTCTGAACAATCTGCCTTTTGAAGATTTATTACGATCCCTAATGATAGAGTTTTATTTTTATTGTGTGCACCAATATACAGAAGATTATTTCTAACTATAACGGTTCATTCAGAGCAAAGTCACCTTTGCAGTTAAAGGTACATTTATTTGTGTAAGTGAAGATAATCAAGATTGAAATGGATTTTGTGGAATAATGTATTTAAGAGTCTTTGATGGACTAAATGTATTCACACGTGGCAGCTTACTTGAATCCCTGCAGGTGGAATTTGAGATAGCAGAATCTGGTGCTTCATTACATGTCCTACTGCCACACATGAAACTGAGAGATAACCCGGTTCATTTCATTAGATCCAATACTGTTGAAATGCACCGCTGTGTTGCACTGCTTTCTACAGATCTCGCTTTCAACATGTCACAGATGCCCTGGCAGTGTTGACATGCGATGTGTTGAGCTGCAACTATGGAAACAATACGGCCGTAAACAGGGTTTTCACAGGCGTGTGACATACCTCAGGAAACATCCTGTAGGCCCACACACACACACACACACTGAAGAAGTCAGGGATATCCTGCTTATGGGCCTTTCCTGTGCTGTAAGGAGCCACATGTTCTCTCCAATGCTGCCCACTGTTTATAGCACTTGATCATGACTAACCGTGTTGGGGTATCGTTCATTTAATGGACAGATTGTATTTTAGGAAAGGGAACTTGTTTGCAAGGCAATCATTTCATGACTCCTTGTTTGTTTGGACTATAAGATGTAACGGGGAAAAGGTATTATTCATTGAAGGTAAATTAACTGTTCGTGAACATTGTTTTACTTGACAGTGACCTTGTATAAGTGGCCAATTGGAACACTTTCAGATTGTTACCAGAGCAACGAGAACAAATGCACACTTCAAATGTTTGAATCATTTCATTTGCCGCTGTCAACAATTTTTCACTAAAAGCTGCTAATAAACGGGATGAAATCTGAAAAGGAAGAATGGATACTATTTTAAGCCTTAAACTGTGATTATGTCAAGGTTTTCAGCTGTCATCTGTGCTGGGAAAACATTTCGGAGTGTGTTGTAGCCTGCACATGTACATACAGACGTCACGTGTGTAAATAAATTTTATTTTTTCATATTCTGCCTCAAAGCAGAGTCAGTTTTTAGATAATTGCAGATGTCAGAATTCTCTCAGGACAGAATGAAGGGGGGGGGGCATTCATCTGCTCCTCAGACAGACAGACACACAGACAGAGACAGTCAGACACACACAGACAGACGCACACAGACACAAACAGACGCACACAGACAGACACAGAGAGAGACAGTAAGACGCACAAAGACAGACAGACGTCACAGGGAGCTCCTCCCACTCCATGTCTGGTTCTCAGGATCAGTTCAGAGGCCCCGGGCTCTCGACATGCTGGGAGGAAGCAGCTCAGAGAAATGATAAAGGGGATGTTATATGAAGGGTCCTCAGAGGGGGGCGGGGCTGTGGGAGTGACAACATGCATGAGGGGTGGGGTTGGGGAGGGGGAGCAGGGCTCTCATTTGCGCTGGACTTGTGTGAAGGAGGAAGGCATCTGGATGGGCTGGAGGGGCGTGGAGGGCTGGTAGGGCGGGGCCGGCTTCTTCCGCGTGTCAGGAGAGGGCGTGGCTAGTGACGGGGGTAAGAGCTGGTTGCGTTTGATGATCTGTAGTGCCAGCTGTGTGTTTCCTGTGGAGAGAAAGAGAGGGACGTTACCACGGCAACATCAAGACTGGCCCATAGAAGACGTATGTGCGGTTCTGCGTGTGCTTCCACACACCGTTCTGTAGCTCCAGGTAGACCCCCAGTAGTATGGCTTCAGGAGGAATCTCCTTAGTGTTGACCATGGAGGCCGCCTGGGAGATGAGGGAACACGGCATCAAAGAATGGACTACAAACATGGCCACCTCTCAAGCTGGCTCCATCATACGTTCCATCCAGCATGTCCTGCGTACCTGATGCAGGCACTTGCGGGCCTTCTCGTACTCGCTCCTCAGACAGTAGGCGCTGCCCAGGTTGAAGAGCATCATGGCCCGGGCAGAGTTCACTGTGCTGGGGTAACACTGTGGGGTCTGCTTCCCTGCTGCAGAGGAGGGGGGGGGGGAGACACACACACACACCTTCATTAGACTGTCAGCTCTGACACACACATAACTGATATAAAAAAACTGATGAACAAGGGTAGTGTGTATTGCACATGGTAAGGTTAAAAAGCAGTGTCTTGGGACTGTGTGTGTCTGTGTCTCTGTGTGTCTGTGTGTCTGTGTGTGTGTGTCTGTGTGTGTGTGTGTCTGTGTGTGTCTGTGTGTGTGTACTCACAGGACTCGACAGGATCAAGATCCCCTTTGTCTGAACCTGCAGACAATAACACAGATAATCAAAGCGAGATAGAGGGAGAGAGATAGAGAGACCAGGGTTCCCCCTCTTTTCTAGAACCTATTCAGAAACTCTAGTGCATAATCTACCATTTTAATGTTAATATCCGTTAACGGTCAGATTACAATATTATCTGTTTTGGTCGGTTCTGACAGATAGTCATGTCTTAACTTTCCAGAACAACACAAGCTATTCCAGGGGTTTTTCCGGTTTCTAGTAACTTCCATGACAGGAAGATGAGCAAGCTGTTTTTCCATGTATTCCAGGGGAGCCCTGAAGAACAGGAGAGTCAGACAGGGTGAGAGAAAGGTCAGGGGTTGGGGAGGGGGGGCTAACCTAGGTCCTGTTCGCTGGGCGACACGCCCAGGGAAACGTCCGTGACGTTGTCGGGGTTGAGGTGGGTGATGGCGTCTGAGATCCTGTCCATGGAGATCAGCGCCTCGGCAGCGTACAGATGACCCAGGAACCTGGAGGAGGAGGCGGGAAGAGACCCTCAGTAACGCCCCTTCGAATCTGAACGAATGCACGCAACACCAGGGGGGAAAGACGTGAGACAGACAGAGCGAGATCCAGAGAGAGAGAGAGAGAGACGGAGGCAGAAGGACAGAGCTTCCTACTTGAGGGATCCTGACAGCTTGGTCTGGTGGAGCAGCTTCTCAGCATGGTTGAGGGCCATGAGGTTGTCTCCCAGCGCCAGCGCCACATAGGCACTACAGGCCAGGATGGAGCACCTGCGCGCGCACATACACACACACACAGTTAGCGTGATGCAGGCAGCAAAGTCAAAAGAAAAGATAACGCGACGGCCCGTATTTCTTTGTACCTGAGGTTCTCTACTTCCTGTTTCCTCAGAGGAGAGGACGGGGCCGCCGACAGGAACTTGTCACCTTCTTGCCCCTTCCCACTGAACACACACACACACACACACACACACACAATCAGTACATATGCATGTACCATGTCATGTTTGTGTGTGAGATTCTCTCCCCCTCTCTCTCTCTCTCTCTCTCTCTCCCTGACCTGCAGGCGTCGCTGTTCTCGCTGCCGCTCTCCGTGCTCCCTGATTGGCTGGAGCTCTTGGAGCTGGTGTCTGGCTTGCCGTCCTGCTGAGGGTGCTCTGGGAGGAGCAGCAGGCCGTTCCTCAGACAGATGGCTGCAAACTCCATGCTGGCCACCGGGATGGCCGCCGATTGGCCCTCGCTGAACACACACACACACACATTACATTTACATTTATTCATTTAGCAGACGCCTTTATCCAAAACGACTTACAAGAAAGCTTAACAAAAGAGCATCGGTCACTGAGCATAGCAACGTGATAGACCCCCAAACATAGCAGGTTTATAGATTGTACATACATTGTGAGAACCAATAAGTGCCAAGGGAAGAACACATTCAGCGATGTCAATGTAATGCCAGCCTGGCATGCACACACCAAGACAGAGCCTATTCATCTGTGGACTTGGTGACACACAGTGCGTGTCACTGATACCCTCCGCTCCCGCCTCCCAGAATGCACCTCCGTACGGTCATTCAATGTCATCCAGCAGCGGACCACCACCGCCCCCTGCTGGTCGGCCCTGGTACTGTGCCGCTGTCCGAGGGAAAGGGAGGGGGGGGGGGGGGGTACTGACCTGTAGATAGTGTTCTGGGTGGACTGGGAGGCCAGGACGATTTTACGATGGTAGCCCTGGCCCACGATGGACTGGACGATGCCCTTTTTACTGGGTAGCCCCTTACTCTCCTGCTCCGAACTCTACAAAGAGGGAAAATGAGAAATCAGTTGAGAGCGACTATAAGCAGAAGACAGCAAGTGTGAGTTTGGGGGGGGGGGGGGCACCAGATCTCAGTCTCACCCCCTTGTTGGCAGCGATGCAGCACTCGGCTAGCCGTAGCCACAGGCGGGGGTTGGAGTGATACACCTGGACGGCCTCCACTAGACACTCGAAGGCAGCCAGGGGCCGGCCGATGTGCAGCAGCTGGATGCCGCAGTTGTACAGCAGCTCGTAGCGCTTGTTAGCCAGCAGCGCGCACATGGGGATGCCTGCAAACTTCTTAGCTGGAACGGACATGAGGTGGCATCAGCCAATCAGCAGGTGGCGTGGAGGAAAGCCCGCCGAACGATCGCACTAAAAAAGCTGAGCTCCTCCTCGTGAGGAAGCATGACTAGCTGCTAGGGTAGTCATGATGGATTTGTTAAGACTGTTAAAACACACACACGCGTGCATACACACACACACACACACACACACAGCAGACTCACATTGGCCGTTGCTCCCGTCTCCTAGCTGAGCGCAGGTGTGGTCGTTTTCCTGGAGAGCCTTCTTGAAGTAGAAGATGCCCAGGTTGTGTTTGCCCATGGCAAAATGGATGCAGCCGAGATTGTTCCAGAACATGCAGCGCACGCACTCACCTACCCCCCCCGAGAGAGGAAGAACACGCGTGTGAGACGCGGCCCAAGAGTGCGAGAGTGTGTGTGCGTGTGCGCGTGCGTGCCACGTAGTCACCAGTCTTGATGGCCCCCGGGTGCTCCGCTATGTTGGAGCTGTTGAGCAGCTTCACAGCTTTCCGGTAGTTTCCTCTCAGGTACTCGAAGTTGCTCTTGAGGAAGAGTGAGGGAGCAGACTAGGGAGGGAGAGGGAGGGAAGACGGCTCAGATTGAGACACACCCTTCCTGCTCCACTCTGCGCACACGTCCATCACACTCGGATCTGAGGGGAGGCGTGGCAGAGAGGATGCGGTCGACGCCGATGGATTCATGAATCGCTACTCACGTTCCCTGCTGTGTTCATCACAGACTTGATCTCCCTTTTACAGGCCTTGGAGGACTTCATCTGGATGTAGGCTCGTACCTTGTACTGCGGACGGAAGCGAAGGAGCCAAATGTCACGCAAGACTGATGATTTGGCTAGAAATGTCCTACGGTTAACTGATACTGACCACAGATCAGTATCGGAGCAGACTCTGACGTGAACTGACCTGGTGCATCTTGGATTTAGCAGCTTCGATCATGGCGACAAACTCTGCCTTCTGGTTGACGCCATCTTTGTTTGTGTTATTGGTACTCTGGAATTGAAGGTGTGGTGTCAACACAAAATCACATTGGAAGCTCATTATGCACCAACAGAAAACAACATTTCTGAAATCATCAGGATGACTGATCTAGGTAGTTGCCATATCCCAATATAAGTTGATTCCCAAGTGAAATAAAAGTTGTTGACAAAGCACTTATAAAAAAGAAGATTTATTTTTGGATATGCTATCTGGCCTGGTCTAGCCTGGTTCAGCTTGGCCTGGCTCAGCCTAGTTCTGCCTGGCCTGGCCCTGCAGAACTGCCCTTGGATGATGATGGTGGTGGTGGTTGTGTGACTGGGTAACCTGTCCTGCCATCTCTCTCAGCTTATCCTGAATAAGGTCTGCAGCCTCAGCTGGAGCATCCCTGTGGATGTAGAACCTGCACCTGCCTCCGCACCCTGCCTGCACACACAACCTGGGGGTGAGAAGTGACCCAACACAGCCTGGCCCAAGAGCTAAACAACAAGAGAGATGCGCTCCATGAGAAACTAGCTGGAAAGACACAGAACAGAAATCGAAGGAAAGGTCATTAGCACTGCTGCACGGTGCTTGTTTTGCATTCATGTTGCTGATGGAAAGCACAGGGGGGGGGGGGGGGGGGAGGGGATGATGAGCCAGGCCTCCCCAGCCTCCTACCTCTCCTTTCCCGTTCTTGTTGTTCCCCTGCACGGTCAGCTTCTCCAGGACGGCCAGCAGGTGCAGAGCCTTCTCCGACTGGAAGGTGAGGAGGTACAGGTCCACCAGCAAGAAGCACACCGCCAGCGCAAACTTCTCTTCTAGGACAAAGGAAACCATCAAGCCATGCCGAACTGCGGCGCCGAGCGGAGGGCTGCTCAGGACAGGCTAGCGCTGCTAGCTCCAAGGGTAGGGGAGGTGGACGTTCGGGCGCACGCAACTTCCTGTCCTGCGACTACTTTGTTTATCAATGGACATTCAGAAACTGCACTATTGTAGTCGAGTACACGGCAACTGCATTAACATACCAAACACACACATATGCAAAAGGTAGCGACACATACCAAAAGGTTCAAGGAACTGATAGAGCTTCTCTCCAATGAGGATGGCTTCAGAGTACTGTCTCATGTGATAGTGAATGATGGCTTGGTTGTAGTACAGCAGGCTGTTCTCCACATCATCCAAACCGTCAATGTCCTCCACGGAGGTGTGTACCTACGCAAGCAACGGCCCAACAAGCATTGGTTACAGCGTATCCAACAACGACGCTTTCTGTTTTCCAGTTATTTCACTTTTGTCCACTTGAAGAACCTGTTAGAATCGTTACAATTAGGACACGCGAGTCCAGTTGTCTATGTGCTTTAACATAGGGTGACGCACCTGGTTTTTCATTGCAAGGAGGGTCTGATTCAAGGTGCTTGTGGTGGTCTGGCCACTCTTGTAGAACTCTGCTATCGCTCTGTTCAAGGCGATCTTGTAGTCCTCCTTATTCAATTCCTGCAGGTTCTGAAGGTGCTTCAAAGACACGTCGTAGTTTCCAGCCTGCCAAAACAATCGATGAAAGCATGTGTTTACGCAAACCCAACATACCGCTATCCCGGAATAGTGAGAATCCCATTGCAGGCATCTAGAGTGTGTGTGTTGTTCGGTGTGTTATGTTTGGTGGGTGTGGGTGTCGTTTACCGTGAAGGCTTCCAGTGCGCTCGCTGCCATCTCTTTCTCCTGGTCTGACATGCCAGGGGAAGAAGTGTGCTCGTGTTTAGCTTCGGTTTGTTCTGTAGACAGAACATCATAACACCAACTAATGACGCCCTTAACCTGATATGTGAGGTTTTATAGAGTAAATATTAAAGAAATATGACAAAGGAGTGGACCAGCAATCTAACCTGGTACTTTATGAGGGGGGTTGCAACTGATGTACTGATGTGTTATGTTCCATATATGTTCTATGTTTGCTCTCTCCTGCCATAGTAAATTATGTGTTTGGATATCTTGCATAGCTAATAAAAACATATTATGATTCTGAACTTGGTGAAGCTGACCAGATAACAAGATAACCAGCTGACCAGATAACCAGTTAACCAGTTCACCAGATAACAAGCTGACCAGATAACCAGTTGACCAGATAACCAGTTGACCAGATGGGTGAAATCCCAGAACATTCCATAGCAACGGCCATGACATCATTAGCATGTAGACATAGCTAGCTAGCAATAGTTTCTTTTTCAAGGGTCAAACCTCGTCTAGTTAGTTAATATCATCCCACGCAATCTTCTTAATAACATCTTAATAATTTTAAAGTTGAATGAGGATACATATCTAAGCTCAGTTAGCCTAGCTACCTAATGCTACATCCATCCCCACCCATCCACTGTACCAGGCTAGCTACTGTAGCTTCCAAGCTAGCTTTAAATCATAACATCACGGCCTTTTAATAGACTATCACCTAACTGGCAATTTATATTAATTATATTGACTAATGCAAAAATTATAAAGATAACTAACTATCCCATTTATACCTGCCTGCCAGCTCAATCCCAATAAGATACATAGCATGCGGCTAGGCTAACGTTAGCTGCCAGACTTACCAATGTTTTCTGCCATTTGGGGAATACAGGCTGTTATAAACTGCTTCAAATAGGTGCAAACCTGAAGCAGAATTAGGAAAATCTGGAGAAAAAACACCTTCTAGACACTTTAGCGATAAAAGTAAGAAAAGGTATCTGGATTCCCACACTGATTTGACAGTGTAACTCTGACCCACAGACCTGTTTAGATTTCCGCTGTTGAAAATACCCGCACTGGTAAAGAAGCGCAGACTAGGACATCCAGGACTGTATTGCCCCTCTAGCACCTCCTGCTGGTGAGGAGGTTACTGCCCCTCTAGCACCTCCTGCTGGTGAGGAGGTTACTGCCCCTCTAGCACCTCCTGCTGGTGAGGAGGTTACTGCACCTCTAGCAACTCCTGCTGGTGAGGATGTTACTGCTCCTCTTGCACCTCCTGCTGGTGAGGAGGTTACTGCCCCTCTAGCACCTCCTGCTGAGGAGGAGGGACTGCTCCTCTTGCACCTCCTGCTGGTGAGGATGTTACTGCTCCTCTTGCACCTCCTGCTGGTGAGGAGGTTACTGCCCCTCTAGCACCTCCTGCTGAGGAGGAGGGACTGCCCCTCTAGCACCTCCTGCTGGGGAGGAGGGACTGCCCCTCTAGCACCTCCTGCTGGAGGTATAAAGAACGGTTATCGATGGGGCCGTTGGAGCAGCGTGTGACTTGCTGACCTGAAATCAGTTGTGTTCTTTGGCTTCAAACGATCTGGACCGTCGCTCTGTCGTCTATAAACTGATCCCAGGACGGATCCTGATCCAGCCAACTTCCTCCTGGAGCAAAGAAAGGCGGAGTATCGCTGGGAACGTTTGGATAAAATCCCCCAAGGACTGATACAGAATAAGGGTTTTTGTTTAAGAAAGAGCTTCTGTTTTAGAAGGTAAGTTTGATGTAGTTTTTGTTTTTGTTCAGTATGTATCTTAGAAATGTGAAGGATTAGGAGGACTTAGTTCTTAAGTTCATCTGAAGCCACGTTAACAACGTTAATATCGCTCTCCGAAGTTAGTTTCCTACACAGGGGGACTTCAAACTTGGCGTTTAACCATCCGAAAATATTGTTTTCTCTGGTTTTATATATGTCACATTACTATCCTACGAAATATGTTTTGCTTAGTTTCTTAAACAAGGTTATTTGACTTTCTCTGATGCGTTTAATGTGCACTTTGTAAGTAAAACATTTGGTGATGTTAACCGTGGTTTAGGCCTGTAATGCATTCACATTTACTACAGTGATTAAGATACATTTTCAGATCTTTTTTGTTGTTGTCTTTTGCAAATGCATGGCATAGATTGACTTAATGCTATTGATATGTTATTACTCAATGTATCTGAACGTATTCGCTTAGTTTTCATACAATATATCCATACGTGAAATATGCTGTTGTGCATTTACAATAACCACATAACCTACTTTAAATACAAACTGTAGCATTTCATATATATATATTGCTCAGGTAATCATTACCAAAGTGAAAGGACCCGCGTGTCAAACCAAGCTGCAACAATCTTCCAAGCTTGTATCAACAAGAACAAATTAGACACTTTTACATTAGTCTGCTGTGCAGTTCGCATATTTAATGGTAAAGTGTTGTGTTTGATTTCCAGGGTGTGGGCTGGCAAGGACAAAGTCAAAGAAACACCCAGGAGAAGAAGGGGCTGATGGGAATGTTTCACCTGACACTGCTCCTACTGTGGCCATGGAGATGACCCCTGACAAAGAGGAATGTGGATGAACTGTGCGATCAAGCTCCAACATTTAGCCAGCAAATCACTTCACTGAGCCCAAACAGCTTTGGTAAACAAAGATACTGTGTACCTGTCCTCCAGCTAGATTCTGCCATGCTCATGTCCAGTCTGGTCTGGGTCTTCCTGGCCCTGATTGGGCCAGGGCCTTCAGATGCCCACAGTCTGTTCACCTGTGAACCAATCAAAGTGCACCGATGCCTGGGGATGCCCTACAATATGACCTTCTTTCCCAACATGATGGAACACTATGACCAGGACATAGCTGCCAGCAGAATGGAGGTGAGTCCTTACATGGACCTAACATGCTTGGAAAGGTGGCAACGTGGGCCTTTTACAGTATTAGATCAACCCTGTCATGTGAGATTTTAGGAGACTCAAATCCCCGTTTGTTGGCTTAGAGGCTGGTCCAAGACAAGCGCTGTTTGGAAGATTGGAAGCAGGAAAAACATTAGCCATCAGCCCAAGAACGGTACGGAAATTAGATAAGATAATAGACATTTGCCAAGCGAATGTTTGAGGCAAAAGAAAACCCCCCAAAACAGTCCAAATTGTGTCTTTGCTATTGCTGTTATTGAGATACCAGTACAGAAAATAATCTATTTGACTCTCTAAACAGTTTCAACAGCATTTATGTGTGCAGTAGTGTTGGGTTACTTGTGGTGAGTGTGGACATGAATGGAGTTTGGCTGAAGGGGTCTTTGTGTGGTAGGTCTCTGACAGAAGCATTGGTGAAGCATCTGATTTCAGAGCTGCCTCTCTCTTTTCCCCTCTTTCTGTCGCTCTCTCCTTCTCCCCCTACTTCTCTCGCTGTGCCGCAGGCAGGGAACTCTGCACACTTTGTGGTGTACAGTCTTTGATTTAGAGAGGAAGGGGATTGACACACCCAGACTCACACAAAGGCTATCCTGCATTCTGCTACTTTTGCTCTCTCCTTTTCTCCCTCTCTCTCTGTTTCTATATAATCTTGCTCTCCCTTCTTGATCATTGTTAAAGTTATTTTATACTGTATTATATAGGTTAGCGTATCCAGTAGCTTGCATGTAGATCTGCTATGAAGTATAGTTTTCCATTTTAAACCCGGTATTCAATGATAATTAGTTATAAAATGAGGCTTTCGGTGGAGTGTTTTGAATGGAAAACACTTTTCCACAGTAAGGTGTGTTCCTTTGAATAGCGTGCCAAGATTCCACCAGGCACTGACTCTCTTTGAATCCTGTAGAGGACAACCTGGCGTTGGAAACACAAGTTGTTGACCTACACAGCTCACAGCAGTGAGGGAAATGTAGGCTGGTACATCTTCAGCGGGGCTGTTTGGGTGAAAGCCTGTGCACAGAAGTTAGCCAGTGTCCTGTGGATGAAAACATTACTGAAACCCCCCTCCCCTTTGCCCAATGTCTTAACAGACCATATATATTAATGTACAGGAGCCCAAGACGAGGGGAAAATAAAAGTCTGATTTCAGTGAGAGGAGCTCATTGAGGAGTGAGGGACCTCCAGGGTGCTGGGACAAGGCAGCTCAGAGAGGGAGAGAGGGCCGCTCTGTGCCCCAGCCGCCCGTGGGGGGACCTGGGCAGCCGCCAGGCTGGAGTGGAGGAGAGAGCGGGAGGAGAAAACGTTCAATAGTGGGGCTGTTCGACTTGCCCTGTTTCCATTGGAGCTGTATGCGTTTTTTTTCTTCATGTGTAGTGTGTGTAGTGTAGTGTTTTCTAATCCATTCAAAGATTTTGACCTATACTGGTGGAGCCTAGTTCTGTATAATTGCATTTGTAATCTGGACAGGAATGCTTGATACAAAGTATCCTCTGTATTAGGCTGATAAAGCACTGCATGATAAGCTTGCTAGTCAAGCGCCATACTTTTAAGTGATGAACCTGTAACCATGGACCCTGATGATATCTGAGGATTGTGTAGGATTACACTGACTACCTGCCTTGACCAACACTGGAAAGTGGATCTGAAGGTTAAGCAGCAGGAACAGTTCCGGCCAAGTCCACAGAGCCCTACCCTGTAGGCTGTGTTTGAGTGTGGCTGTCTGAGGGGAGAGAAGCCGCTCTTCATGTGTGGTCCTCCTCATCACCCTGTGCTGTTTACCCTGTTAAGTCCACATGCATCTTCTGGATACAGAACACATGTTGGGCCACTTGCCAGCTACAGACTACAGGCCAGATAAAGTAACAGCCTCTCTCTCTTTCTCTCTCTCTTTTTCTCTCTCTTTCTCTTTCTCTCTCTCTCTCTCTCTCTCTACCAGCCGTACCTGACCCTCCGAGCCCCCTGACGACAACTGGAGTGTGTGTGTGTGTGTGTTTTTGAAATGGCCGTACAGTCCTTTCCTGACTGTATTGCCCCCCAACCTCCCCCCCCCCCCCCCCCCCCCCCGCCTCACACACACACACTTCAATCTGTTGAAAGGAAAATAACATAAGAGCTAGTCTGTGAAAGGCAGTCTTTGTGTGGCAGTACAGTGCAGGACAAGCTCTTCTATATGCCCTCTACTGTAGCCTGTTTTCCGTTACTACCAAGTCATGTGTGCAAGGAACTGAGATGTGGGTTCTATTTGTGGCGTCGCTCATGGCGAGGGAACCTCGGCAAATCACCTTCATATAGCGCGGCAGCCAATCAGGAAGCGGTGCGTCCGAGGCCAACGCTGGCCTGCTTGTCCGAATGTTATGCGTCTGATCGAGAAAGAGGAAGTGTGTTTCGGATGTTTATCCTGTTCAAATGATTTCTCGATCGAATGTCTGTTTCATTTTCCTGATTCATTAACCTTGAATGCTGATAAGGTTAGAAGGTACTAGTAGTTTGTTTACGGACCTGGGTATAGATAATGCCTAGTATCAAACTAAACATTGCTGTAAATCTTCTCTTCTCCCTGTAGCCCTTCATGCCCCTGGTCAACCTGCGCTGCTCTCCAGATGTGCATCACTTCCTGTGTCAGGCCTTCATCCCAGCATGCACCGAGGAGACCAAGGTCATCCGACCCTGCCGCGACCTCTGTGAGACGGTCCGCCATGACTGCAGGAAGGACATCGCCACCTTTGGTGTCAGCTGGCCCCCGGAGCTGCAGTGTGACAGGTGAGGCCAGGTGAGGCGAGACCAGGTGAGGTAAGACCAGCTGAGGTAAGACCAGGTGAGGTAAGACTAGATGAGGTAAGACCAGCTGAGGTAAGACTAGGTGAAGTGAGATGAGGTGAGGTGAGACGAGTGAGAACAGGTGTGACAGGTGAGGAGAGACCAGCTGAGATGAGGCCAGGGGTGAGAAGGTAAGACCGGGTGAGGAGAGACCAGTTGTGGCTGGTGAGGTGAGACCATTTGTAGTGAGACCAGGTGGCCTGACAGGGTTGGAACCCTACCATGGTGACACTTTTAAACCAGACTTTGTGTTGCACTCAAAAAGGATTTAGAGGAATTGTCCACTTCCACTATCTGACAGGCTGGAGCCGTGCAGCTTGGATGGCGCTGCCCTGCCCCAGACCACACCCAGGAGCTCCCCTTCAGCCAAGAGGGACCTGGGCTTCTGGTGCCCGCTCCAGCTCAAGACCCGTCCCGGCCTGGGTTCATCCTTCCTGGGTGCCCAGGACTGCGCCCCTCCCTGCTCCAACATGTTCTTCAAACCCCACGAGATCCAGTTCGCCAAGACCTTCATTGGCGTGTGCTCCATCGTCTGCCTGGGCGCCACGCTCTTCACCTTCCTCACCTTCCTCATCGACGTCAAGCGCTTCCGCTACCCGGAGAGACCCATCATATTTTACGCCGTGTGCTACAGCGTCGTATCCTTCATCTACTTCCTGGGCTTCCTGCTCGGAAACAACGCTTCCTGCAACACGGCGGCGCACCCGGCGGCCGACGACACGGTGGTGCTGGGCTCCCAGAGCAAAGGCTGCACCCTCCTCTTCATGATGCTCTACTTCTTCTCCACGGCCGGCACCGTGTGGTGGGTCATCCTCACCATCACCTGGTTCCTGGCCGCCGGCCCCAAGTGGAGCTGCGAGGCCATCGAGAAGAAGGCGGTGTGGTTCCACACGACGGCCTGGGGGGTCCCGGGGGCGCTGACCATCCTGCTGCTGGCGCTCAACAAGGTAGAGGGGGACAACATCAGCGGGGTGTGCTTCGTGGGGCTGTACGACCTGACGGCTCTGCGCTACTTCGTGCTGGCGCCGCTGTCCCTGGGCGTGGTGGTGGGACTGTCCCTCCTCCTGGCCGGGATCGTGTCCCTCAACCACGTCCGCCAGGTGATCCAGCACGACGAGAGGAACCAGGAGAAGCTGAAGAAGTTCATGATCCGCATCGGGGTGTTCAGCGGCCTGTACCTGCTGCCCCTGGTCACCCTGCTGGCCTGTTACGCCTACGAGCAGAGCCAGAGGAGCGCCTGGGAGAACAGCTGGGTGAACGAGCGCTGCCAGGAATACAGCATCCCCTGCTCTCACAAGGTGACACGCGCTCGGCAATCGTACCGTCACATGGGCAAGCTGACACACACACACACAGCTGAGCTCCCGCCACACACTCGCTCTCTCTCTCTTACGGTTGTATTGTCGTTGTCTTAGCCCACGGAGGCCAACCGTCCAGACCTCACCCTGTTCCTGGTCAAGTACCTGATGACGCTGGTGGTGGGAATCTCTGCAGTGTTCTGGGTCAGCAGCAAGAAGACCTGTTCCGAGTGGGCCTTCTTCTTCAACAGGACACGCAAGAAGGAGTAAGGAAACCCCTCTGAGTGACATAAGCATGAGTGGACTGCACTGATGAATGTTATTATAGTGTTATGGTGTTATAAAACATACATAAAGCTTTATTGAGTGGTTACACAGTTCTACCTTCTTTGTTGGAATGTCTTGTTCTCATGCAGCAAAGCCTCCTTGTGAGGGCGATCTGACCATGACCTTTGCCCTCTGCTGTCCCCCAGCCCTATCACAGAAAGCCGCAGGGTCTTGCAGGAGTCCTGCGAGTTCTTCCTCAAACACAACAACCGTGTGCAGCACAAGAAGAAGCACTACAAGCCCAGCTCCCACAAGCTCAAGGTCATCTCCAAGTCCATGGGCACCAGCACAGGGGCTGGAGCTGGAGCCACCCCCACCGCCCCGACTGCTAAACCCAACCACAGCACATCCGCCCTGGGCAACCACGACCCCCGTCTCCAGGCCTCGCAGTCGGAGGCTCGAGCGTCTTCAGAGACCTCCGGAAGGGAGCCTCTGGAGAGGCTGGGGTCTAGTCGTGCGTCCCGGAGGGGGGAGAGGGAGTTGAGCGCTCCCAGGGAGGGGGGAGAGAGGCGTAGTAAGGCAGGCAGCTCCAGCAAGATCAGCAGCCGAGCAGAGAGCTTCCAGCGGGTTACTGAGGGAAGGTAAGACATCACTAAATGCCCCGAATTGGAACTTGAATTGCGCTAAACATTCATTTTGTCAATTTCCCTTCTCTTTAGAATGACACCCAAGAGTGACCTATCAGATGCAAGGCAGCTGCCTATCGGACAGCAGCACTCAGCTTTGAACCAATCCCACAGCAGCAGCATGAAGGGCTCCGCCCCTCTCCTAAGGCAGGTTGTGGAGGGGAGCAAGGACAAGGACAGCAGCTGCTGAGCGCTCATCTCTTCCTTCATCCATTGGTCGATCATTCATCCATTGACCCATCACCACAGTCATCCCATCCACCCTCCATAGGAAACATTACAGCTCATGAGACCAGCGGACCACGCATCTCTTCATCCATCCATTCATCCATCATCCAGACTGTCATACTACAGATAAACCACTCATCCATCCGTTCATGTTATAAAGACAGCCAGAGCCTCACATTTTCACCGTGTCTGTCTGACCCTCTGACTAAGCATGTGTACAGAGGTCAAAGGGCACCTGTCAGAAACATCATTCCACTTGTATATGTCTGTAGATCCACATGGGAAGAGACAGTGGGTCACGATGGAGTCATCTTTGCTACTGTAGCGTAGCTGTATTGCTGTATTTAGGCTGTCCTGGTTAGCGAACAGCTCATACACTGGGGAATTTCAATATGTAAACTTTCTTTTAGGGTTAGCATAGCAACCATGTTTCACTGGACTAGTAGTCTATACACTGTTTAAACATGCTTTGATGGGGTTTGTGGTCAATGAACACTGTTTTTTTGCCAAACAATCACAAGCTAAAGAATGTCTAACTGTGGTGCAGTTTTTTTATTATTATTCCAGAGACATATACTGCAAGGACACTACTGAATGTGAGTGAGCAAACCTTGTTCATTCTGAACATAAATGAGCATTCACCCAATGATATACCATTGAAAATCCTCTCACTTTGTCAACATATACTGTGTTTTATATGACCACATTTGATGTACCATTTTATTGCAGCAGTAACAGTTGTTTACTATATGTAAAACTTTTTATTACACTAAATTTCAACCTATGAATACGTCTTAAATTTCACATCTTCCATCTTATCCAAATGGTATACAACGTCTAAAGAGTACAAGCTTTATAAGATCTCTTGAGAATCCTTGAATAACTCAATTATGTTTAAGCTAGTGAACGTGACACAGTGGCCACATGTGTTAAGCGATCACAGGTGTTAAAAACACGTTTAGCAGTATTTGCTATGTATTTTTGTCATATGCTAGACAGCAACTATCACAGAAAAAGCAACACGTAAAGCACAATGCATGTTATTAATCCAATTCCCTTGCATTCAAACAGATGTGCCATTGTTGGGTTTGGTGCTTTGTTCGAAAGTCACAGACTGACAATACTGAATCCTTGAATAGTCGTGACATATTTCCCTTTGTAAGTATTTTCTTTGCAAATGCTTCTGCGGATTATTGAGCGGCACATTGTTTGTTGGAATATGGCTTTTACGTTCACATGTACTGTATTTGCATGCCATGTGCTCGGCTGTGGGTTTATTGACCGAACCCTTCTTAATTGGTATTGTCATCACGAATCATATGAGGTGGATGTGTGTCTTGACCTCCGCCGAACCCCTGAGACTGACTCACCGAAACTCGGGGTTGGATCGAACCCAGGTTAAGAACCACTGTTCTAAAGGGAATATCTGTGCTCGCCCTCTCTGCCCTTTTTCTGTTTCTTGCGGTCTCGAAGTCTCATGGACTTGAAAAAATGTGCCTCATATTTTTTTTTATGTTCTGAATATTTTTGTGAACTTTAGTTATGTTATGTACCAATTTCATACGACTTTTATATCGATTACATTTCCTCTTGAAATAAAATACATTTGAGAAAGAAAAAATAAATAATAAACCCTCGTGTGTCGTGCTGTGTAGGGTAGTCTACCCGTCATATTTTAATTTTAAAGAGTGTATTTGGAGCCAAGAGGCAGTTATGCATAACTTAGTGATGCAGTCTGACTGCGCAGCCTGCTTCCCTCTCGTCTTGCACAGTGAGAAGAACTCCCCATTGAGAAGCTTCTCCAGTCTGATCCTGAGCAGCTCTGGACTGCTCACACTGCAGGGATCTAAAGATGATCTCTCCTATGGGCCGCCTGCTGTTCCTCACCTGTCTCATCCTCCCTCTTCACGCCATAGAGAAGGTAAAAAACAAGGGATTTCGCCAAAAAGATGCAGAATTCAGTAAGGTAGGAATCCGTTATCTCGTCTCCAAGAATGGCACAGATAACCTTTATTTGTTTCTATTTTTAATCGCATTAATACTGATAGCCTAAATAACGGTTTTGCCAAAGCAAATACCTGTAGCTATCACTTGCTTCGGACGGATTTCCCTGTTATCAGATAAAGTTTTAAAGCGATCTCACAGGAATTTAAACAATTGATGTGGGCATGACTTTGGCTCGGGTCCACCATTCAAATGTTGACCAAAGAGGAGTTCCAGACGGTCAGGAAGTCATGTAGTCTGGCTGGTCTGTCTGGAAACTGTAGGCTTCTGTTAGGGGAACTGTGAGGGTCTCATGCATATTCATCTTCAGGACTGATCAATCAATAATGACTCAGTTGTCAACTGTATGATAGGGCTATGTGTCTTGTACTGTTTTATACAAGTCATCTAGTATGTAGCCATAGGAAAAGTTTCAAGTTAAATATGACATCATCAAGGAACATCAACGCAACAAAAACCAAACCACTACAAGCATATTACAATCAGGTGACTTGTTGTGTTGCTGCTTGTTGTATCATTGTTGGATCACAGACATGTTTTAAAGTCTGACTTGCATGCATGTGTACAAGAGTTGATTCGCCACCTCTTGTTGTCCCATAGTGCACTGGGAACGATGCAGACAAGCCCAACTGCACAACACATGCTGCAGAGCCAAAACATGCCGCAGAATCCCCTAATGTCAACATGGTAATATGGCACTCTCATATGGCACCCCTCTTCCAGCACCCCTGCTAGTGGTGTTGCAATTCACTCACCAGCCGTACGATAGACGAAAGACAGTTGAAGCCTTTGAGACAGTTTAGGGTTGTTTTAAATGCACAACACACAAGGAGGTGGCACTATTCTGCCTGCCCTCTACTGTCATTCAAGTCTGTCAAGTCAGTATAAGAACTGTATTAATCCCGCTGGAAATTAAACAATGGAATGAGATACTGATTCACCATGATATACTGTAGGTGTTAATATTAATGTGATAAGCATTTGACAAGTAGATACACGCTGGTGAAACAGTTTAATAAATCTGTTTGTTATCTAGAACAATAGTTAGAATTTAAAACTTAAAATAGTATTTTTTTAATCTGATAGCTTCTACCTTTGACCACACCCAAATCTCAGCAGTTACCCTACTAACCCTACTAACCTACTACTGTCCTGCCCTGTTGTTGTTGGTAGGGACGGTCAAAGATTGTTGGGAGATGTTTCTAATTTGGGAAAAGGCAGTTTAGGGAGAAAATGACCAGTGCTGGAGTGAATGAGTGGGTGAGATTTGGGCTGATTCACAGCACTGATTCACTGGAAAACTTTGTATGTGTGTGTGTGCCTGTGTATGTGTGTTTGTGTGTATGTGTGTGTGTGTGTGTGTGTGTTTGTATGTGTGTGGGCGCATGCCTGTGTCTGTACGGTCCAGCAGCCCTCCTTAGTCTGGTTTGGGGGTTGATGGTTAACTCAGCTGTGTAGCAGAGAAGGAACACAGAGCTTCTATTCATTAGCTTGAATCTTCTCCAAACCCCTCAAATCAAACCCTCATAAAAGTCTGAGTCATGCCCTTAACTTTGTTCATCCACCAGTTGCATTGTGCTCATTTACCCAGGGATAATGAACACATTATACAGACATGAAGAGGGTCTGAAGGTACAAATGTTCCCAGGGCCATGCCATCAACTCACCTACCCTCACTTTGAGAGACACATCCAGACACTCTGGTTCAATTGAAGGATCGTGAGACTTGATTGGAGAGAATCTAATGTTGAATCGATACAACCTAACTAACAGACTAATGGGTCTGAGTACTATTCCCCAAAGTAGACCACTGGATATGTCCATTGAAACCAGTGGAAAATCTCTCTGTCTCCTCTCCTGAAGACATTTGGAGGCAATCTCCTGTTGGCAGGTTCAGCAGCAGGGCTGTAGCCAGGCCAGACTGCCAGTCAGTCTGTACAGTGGATGAGGAAACAGTGATGTCACCCTCATGGCTCGTCCCCAAGAGGAGAAAGAGAGAGTGGACCCCCAGGTGGCTGTCTCCTTCTGATAGTCTTCCCAGCCCCAAGCGTCTCTCTCTCTTTCTCTCTCCACCTGTACCTCTCTCCATTTCGATCCCCCATTAAAGTTCCGACAGCTGACATACTGTAACTTCACCCCACATTTTAAATGGGGATTCCTCCAGTCTCACGCTATGGATGATGGGAAACACATTTCTCTCTCATTCCAAACACGTTCCACAGACACTTGGAACTCCAGCCGTTATCTACGGTCTCTGTTTAAAACAGTCAGAGGTTTGGTCTTCTGGTTGTGATTAAACTACGGTCGCCTGGACAACCACAACCTGCCTGGGTAAAGATGTGCAGGGAAGCTACTGTGGCCTATGTGTGTGTGTGTGTTTGTGTGTGTGTGTGTGTGTGTGTGTGTGAGACACTGTGACTAAGGAGTATATGCTTGAATAGAGGTGCACAGTGAGTCACTGGGAACTGAGGCCACAGGCTTGGATGGAACAAGACTCTCTTGATCTCATGGTCTCTCTTTCTCTCCTTCCCTCCCTCTCTTCCTCACACCAACCACTCTTCTGCTCCCTCGCTGTTTATATTCTGTACTCCTTTTTCTCCTCCTTCCTCTCTTCCATCAACCCCCCCACAGTACCACAACTGTCTCCAGGGCCCGGCAGGGACCCCTGGCAGAGAGGGCAACCCGGGCACCAACGGCATCCCCGGCACCCCTGGCATCCCAGGCCACGACGGACTGAAAGGAGAGAAGGGGGAGTGCGTGAGCGAGGTCTTCGAGGAGCCCTGGAGACCCAACTACAAGCAGTGCGCCTGGAACTCCCTCAACTACGGCATCGACCTGGGGAAGATCGCTGTGAGTTCTCCGCCGCTGGTGCGGTCGTCGTGGGGGGGTGGCAGCCCCACGGCCCTGGGTCAAATGTGGGGCTAAGCTAGGTATTAACACGTTAGGAGTGGGCGCTAGTGTAGTTAAGGTTAGGTGTGGGACAAGGCTAGGCTAAGACCGCCAAGTCCCTTCACGTTCTCTCTGCTGCCCCCTGCAGGACTGCACGTTCACCAAGCTGCGCACCGACAGCGCCCTGCGGGTGCTGTTCACCGGCTCTCTGAGGCTCAAGTGCAAGACGGCGTGCTGCCAGCGCTGGTACTTCACCTTCAACGGGGCCGAGTGCTCCGCGCCCCTGCCCATAGAGTCCATCATCTACCTGGACCAGGGCAGCCCTGAGCTCAACTCCACCATCAACATCCACAGGACCTCCTCAGGTACACGTCTTCACCGCCAACATATAAAGGTTCCTCAGGTAAACATAAAGACATCGTACTCAAGTCTACCACCTTCCCTCTCTGTCTGAATCCTTTTCTCCTGTCCTATTGTACCCCCCCCCCCTGTTCCTCCCATAGTGGAGGGTTTGTGTGAGGGCATCAAGGCTGGTCTGGTGGACGTGGCCATCTGGGTGGGGACCTGCGCTGACTACCCCCGCGGTGACGCCTCGACCGGCTGGAACTCCGTCTCCAGAGTCATCATAGAGGAGCTGCCTAAATGAGAGCCCTGCCGGCCAGCAGTCCAGCAGGGTCTGGAGCCCAGATACAACAGCCTTAGAAGGACACGGTTCATCTGATTTGATGATGTTGAACTCAGAGTGTCTGACATTACAGTCTGTTAATGGTAAACCAGAATAGTTCAAAGGGTGTTTTGGTTTTGAGATCCATGGATTCTGATAAAGTCTTGAATGAAAATGTGCCTGTTGATGTGTGTTTTTTTTTACCAACTGCCAATAAAGTTTTAGTAAGTCCTCAACAAACAAAAAATTGTTAGAATGAAACCTTCTACAACAACCTTCAAATTCATAAAATCACTACAATGAGGTTGAACGTCTTTAAGACCAAACACACAGGAAACCCAACCGACCGACCGGTGGTGACAAACCAGAGCTGAAGTGACGGCAACAACAAAAAAATCTAAAGGCCCAATTCTCACACGCCACTGGAATTGTTGACTGTAAAGAAAGACATCAACATTAAATCTGTAAAATGACATTTCGCAATTCTGGCACTTAGATCATGGAAATGTCATTAAACAAAGAATCGAAAGGCTCTTAAGCTGCCTTTAAACCTTTCTTGTGCGTATTTTAATAGTAGTATGTCTACTATGTTAATAAATCAATAATTATCAATTTGCTCTATGAGCTATTGGCAATAACTTAAATAAAAACAAACAAGCAAAACATTGACACACTCATGCAAGGATACCCTGAGGATAACATTCCTATATTCCCACTGGAAACCCAGGAGACGTCCCTCTGACAAAGTTGTGGCCAAACATTATGAAAAACATAACTAAATAAATAACATACATTATGTTATCTAACTTGTAATAAAATTGGCATAAAAAGATATTGAGTTGTGGATTTATCACAGCCTTCAAGTGACTTAAAAGAACAGCTGAGGCCTCTGGGATTGGTTGGTTTCTGATTGAGTCTCACAGGAAGTGCATGTGATGCACTCGTATGGTAGAGCAAGGGGCATATATTCATAGGGAAGACAGGCTAGGAGTGCTGATCTGGGACACTGCCTTTGGCAATCCAAATAACCCTCAAACCTCCGAGGATCCTTCTAGTCCAGCACTCTGCGACCACAGATACAGGAAACTTCACTGACAGCACCAGCCAAAAGGCTGAGGCGCGTCGCAGCCCCTCCTGAGTAACGTCTTCTTCCGCCGTATGGGCCTAGTCCGGGACGGTACGCTGGGGACTCCTCTCAGATTGTCCTGCCGATGAGGAAGCGCGAGACGTTCTCGTAGACCACGAAGGTGATGCAGCAAGCAGGCGTGACGCGGATCAGGTTGGGCAGGATGCCTTTATAGAAGCCTGTCGCACCCTCGTTCCTGTCCGGGACAGAGGATCAAACCATCACATATATAACATGTGGATGCCCTGTATCTGTCCATGTATCTATAGGTACATCCACATCAACAGTCTGCCAGCTTTGTCTCTGTTGATTACCTACAATGGATCAAGAGGTGGGGCAATGCTGGGCTAGGCAGTATTAGGTCAATGAGGGGCTAGGCTAGGTATTATCACGATGGGAGCGGGGCTAGTGTAGTTTAGGTTAGGCTTGGAACAAGGCTAGGCTAGATAGAATGAGGTCAGGTGTGGGGCTTTTCTTCCAGCATGTCTGAGAACCCAACAAGTGGACTGGCCACCACATGTGCATTCATGTGCATTAAATCAAGCTGCACATGGTTCCGATCTCACGTTCTCACCTCCAGGTTCTCCTGACGACATCCAGAACCCCCTGGTACTGGTTATGCTGGTCCTGCAGTCGGGCCCTCACCACCTGGTACGGGTAGGTGGTCGCCACGGCAAAGATCTTCGACAGGGCTGCCATGGCGATGTACTCCAAGGGATTCTGATATTCCAATGAAAGAGAGACCGAGATGGAGGGAGGGGGGTGGAGAGGTGTGGAACAGTGAAGAGTGAAATAGGGGGGGAAAGAGGTGGACAAGGGAGAGAGGGAGATGAGGAGCGTACAGGAGAAAATTGGGGAGGATCAGAGTTGGTTCTCTATGAGGGCGGCAGCAGCTTTATTAAGTGTGTTAGCTTTATGAGTGATTTCATGGTTTATTGGCCGTGGGCTGAGTTATTAAAACTGAGAACACGCACAGACACTTTGTGGTCGATGGAAATTTCCTCTTTCATCAAGCAAGTTTTATGTTCATTTTTATGGAAGTTGGCAAACCCCACCCCTTATTACGTCTATAATAAGAAGGAAGGAGAGGGGTAAAAGCAGAATGAAGAAGACAGGAAACACAAAAGGAAGGAGAGAAGGAAAGGAAGGAGAGAAGGAGACGAGACAGACAGCAGGAAGGAGCCAAGCAAGGCAGGATCCCAGCATGGACCTGGAGGCATGACCTTGGATAGGACAGGCACCTCCATCACTCACCAGTTTAGCTTCTGAGGCCATATTCCTGTACTTGTTATAGTCCCTCTTCAGCTCCTCGTAGGCCATGAACTGCAGCGCCCCGTGCGACGTACCAAACAACCCCGGAACGAATCCCTGGAGGAGGATAAAAGTTGGGTCACACCTGGACCACAAAAAAAACTAACGCACTCCACCCCGTATCAATAATCTCCTGGGAGCTTCTGAAATCTGCTGGGAAATATTGCCCTCTTGTGGTATTTCACCAAACACAGCAATTTATATCTTAAACCAGGGGTGTCCAATCCTGGTCCTCGAGAGCCGCTGTCCTGATGGTTTTAGATGTTTCCCTGCTCCAACACATTCTAATGAAGGGTCATTATCAGGCTTCCACAGAGCTTGATAACAACCCATTCATTTGAATCAGGTGTGCTGGACCAGGGAAACATCTAAAACCTTCAGGACAGCGGCCCTTGAGGACCAGGATTGCCCACCCCTGCCTTAAACCCTGAAATCCGTAAGAAGCAAGCTGAGATGTGGGGCCTCACCCTGTACAGCCCACGTAGCCCCTCGTAGCGGTAGATCTGGACCAGGGCATCCACCATGCCTTTGTACTGCTTCCTGCTGGGGTCAGCATTGTACTGGAGCATTAGCCGGGTCTTGGTCACCCAGATTGGGTTAGTCAGTGTGAGAGTCATTACCCCTGGAGCGGACGGAGATCAGGGGTTAGAGTACTGGTGAGAGCAGAGCTGATACAGAACAGAAATACCAGAGAGTGGATCCCAGCTTGCTGGTGGAATTCTAAAACAGCAGCTCACATCAAAGCAGCCCACTTTAAAGTCATTAAATAGCCTAATTAGCATATATATGGTATACGTGAAATAGGGTCAAAGTCCACGAGTGGATAACTCAGTTTGGTCCATTCGAGCCGCATATGTAAAAAGCCGTTTGTCTTGACCAAATGAAGCGGGCGTGATGGCAGAGGCCTGTCACATTATGGTTTAATTAGGGTCACCGGAGGTGACTAGGAACGGGAGGCTCAGCGTCCCTGTCACTGCTGATATGGATTAAGGATGAACTGGGCTGAGTAGGGGAAGTCACAGGGGCTGGGACACACAGGGGTAGAACTGGGAGGGGCAGGACCGGGGCAGGGAGAGGAGCAGAACTGGGCAGGACTGGGCCAGAGGGAGGGGCAGGACTGGGGCAGGACTGAGAGGGGAAAGACAGGGGTAGAGGGAGAGGCAGGACTGGGGCAGGGCTGGGGCAGGGCTGGGGTAGGACTGGGGCAGGGCTGGGGCAAGGCTGGGGCAAGGCTGGGGCAGGACTGGGGCAGGGTTAGGGCAGGACTGGGGCAGGGGCAAGGCTGGGGCAGGGTTAGGGCAGGACTGGGGCAGGACTAACCAGCCTGGGCTGCAGACAGCAGATGCTCTGTGGCTGTCAGCTCTGTCTGACGACCCTCCTTGGTGTAGGCCTTGATGGCATTGTAACTGAAGAAGAGATAACACAACACACCAACATGATTCGTTTGGACATCATGAATATACAAAGGATGTCATAAACATGGATACTTGTTACTTGTGGCTGAGGTGTGAGGATCGCATACATACTCCCTCTCCCACATCTACATCTATATGGAGATGTGGCTGATGCAATCTCTCTCACACACACACAGACACACACACACGTGATCTTACAAGAAGAAGTAGAGTCCCCACGATGCCCCTGCACCCCAGATATTGGGTGTGACTCCTTGGTACAGGCCCCGTATTCCTTCTTGTTGCCACACGCTGCTCATGCAGTGGATGATACCATGGTACTTGGGTCTCAGGTTCAGACCATCGCTCACTGCGAACAAGTAACGGCATCACTGTAGCCTACATGCGTCACCTGGATACATTTGATGACTTTGCATACTGTTATGACATGATCAAACAGACTGGATGAACACAGCCGATTCGAAGCCTCATTTCACCTACCTGCAAACCTGATCTTGACCAGGTCGAGAGGGTGTAAAAACAGTGTTGACACCACCCCTCCACTCAATCCAGCCACCAGATTCTCCACTTTGACATGACTGAACACGTTCTGGATGTGTCCCGTTAACGAGAGCTGCGTGCTCGATCCGGTTACAGACTTCTCACTCGGAGCCGGACTCATGATCTTCTAGAATCTAACTACAAATATACCATGTGTGTATATCCAGCTATGTTATTCAAAACCATGCCACCTGGTATAGGTTGATCCCCCCGATCCAGTAAGCAAATGACAGAGGTGACTTCATACTGACGGCATCGGAGACAAGCACGTTTTAAACATGTGCAGGATCGTCGCTGTTGGCATAAACTAAACGCATGACCTCTCCAAGCGCTGTTTGACACTGAAAAGGAACCAGCATGGAGGGAACCAGCAGCGATAAGATACGATTTAGGAAACAGTGTGACGTCACACGTCAAGAGGACCCTGGAATCCCACAATGCAACACGCCAGGAAGTGAATCACTCTGCGCGACCAAAACACATGGGTGATCGTTCCTCGGGTCACGTGTAGATTTGATCACAAATATTACTATATCAGGATTTGGATTGGGAACGCAAGATGAAAGTTAAAGTTCTCAGCAGGAATCCGGACGATTATGTTCGCGAGACGAAACTGGACATCCAGCGTGGTAAGAGAGCCGGGGTTCTGTCAATGAAGAACAGACATGCATGGGTTTCCGACAGCGATCGTTCTAGATCAGTGGTTCTTAAACGTGTTGGAGGTGCTGAACCCCACCGGTTTCATATGTGCATTCACCGAACCCTTCTTAATTGGTCTTGTGATCACGAATCAAATGAGGCGGATGTGTGTCTTGACCTCCGCCGAACCCCTGAGACTAACTCACCGAACCCCTGGGTTTCGATCGCACCCAGGTTAAGAACCACTGATCTAGATGCAGTTCCAGACCAGGACTAAACCAGCTTGCTGAAACCGGTGCAGAAGCGCGCAACTTTAAGTCACCTTCTTGTGTGTTTTTGTTTATATATTCTGTCTCTTTTCAGTTCCTAGAAACTATGATCCGACTCTCCATCCGTTCGAGGTGCCCCGAGAATACACCCGTGCCATGAACGCCACCAAGCTGGAGCGTGTCTTCGCCAAGCCGTTCCTGGCTTCCCTAGACGGGCACAGGGACGGCGTGAACTGCATGGCCAAGCACCCGAAGAGCCTGGCCACTGTGCTGTCAGGAGCCTGCGATGGAGAGGTAAACAGCAACCAATCCCAGCTTGAGTTTGTAATGCTTCCAGATACGGACACTTTTATTCAACTCTAACCCTTGATGTTGGTACCCTCAGCTGAAAGTATGGAACCTTACCAAGCGGGAGTGCGTCCGCACGTTGCAGGCCCACGAAGGCTTCGTACGGGCAGCGTGCGTTCGCTTCTGCGGGACGTCCTTCTTCACGGTAAGCGGAGCAAAGCTATGGGCCTCACGCTACCTGTTGCGTGACTGTTTTAAATGCAGGCTCGTCACACTCCTAAACATGTTTTCTCCGTAGACCAAATGACCGTAGGTGTGTAACGTTGTCTGCCGTGTGTGTTCTGTCAAACAGGTGGGTGATGACAAAACCATCAAGCAGTGGAACATGGAAGCGCCGGGTCACGGACAGGAAGAGGAGCCAATCAACACCATTCTGGGAAAGGTAAGGCGGCACTTACTTTGGCAACCAATTAGAACTACCGATGCTCAAGCTCAGAGGGGTGTTTCCTGCTGTTGGCCTGTCACACAGGAGATTGCTTCACAGAGCCAGTCTCCTTCCTGACTTGCTGTTGTTGCTGCCCGTGCCCCAGTCTGTGTTCACAGGTCTGGACCACCACCAGAGGGACGGGGTGTTTGCGACGTGCGGCCAACAGGTGGATGTCTGGGACGAGCAGAGGACCACCCCTGTGCGCTCCTTCTCCTGGGGGGTAGACAGCTTCAATGCTGTCCGCTTCAACCCGGTGGAGGTCAGTCCAGCTGGTCGCCCGCCACACCTGGCACCTAGGCCCGTCACCCAGAAGCCCTCAGCCCCTAGTTATTTTAACACCCCTACCCCTGGTACCTGTTACCCCCTGTAACGCCTAACCACCTATCCCTGATACCCCAGTAACCCCTGACAAACCTATCCCTGATACCCCAGTAACCCCTGACAAACCTATTCCTGTTACCCCAGTAACCCCTGACAAACCTATTCCTGTGACCCCAGTAACCCCTGACAAACCTATCCCTGTTACCCCAGTAACTCCAAACCCCTCATCCCTGTTATCCCAGTAACCCCTGACAAACCTATTCCTGCTACCCTCCGTTAACCACCTATTCCTGTTACCACAACCAGCCCTTAAAAGCCTTAAGACTCTGATGTTCTTTCAACCTCAACCACAAGAGGGTGCAGCCTTTCATCTGTTTCTGTTTCACAGACTGAACTTCTAGCCAGCTGTGCCTCTGATCGAAGCATTGTGCTGTATGACATGAGGGAGGCTACTCCTCTTAAAAAGGTAGGCCTACGTTGCTGGTGTTTCTCTTATCCCAGATCCGTTGTTGGCGCTGCTGTGTGGGTCTCTAAAGCTGTGTTTACCCTGTCACAGGTCATTATGACCATGAGGAGTAACACTTTGTGCTGGAACCCCATGGAGGCCTATTATTTCACATGCGCCAACGAGGATTACAAGTGAGTGACGATTTCCCCCACGCATCGACGTGTCCTCGTCCTGAATACGCTGCTGATGTAGCCCTCGCTTGCATACTCATGTTTGTCTCCCCATATCTCTCTTTCTCTTTCTCCCTCTCTCAGTCTGTACACGTATGACATGAGGTACCTGGATAAGCCGGCCATGGTGCACATGGACCATGTGTCTGCCGTGCTGGATGTGGACTACTGCCCCACGGGGAAGGAGTTCGTCTCCGCCAGCTTTGATAAGACCATCCGGATCTTCCCCCTGGACGCTGGCCGCAGCAGGTCAGCCCTCTCCCTCTTGTTCTCCATCGCTTCTCTTGTAGAAAGTCACCAGCATCATGTTGAATATGCTCTGTTGCGCTCTCTCATTTAGCAGAGCTGTTTTCTGTGAAATTTTAACATATACTGGATTAATAATACAGCTTCTTCATTGTGTGTGTGTCTGTGTGTCTGACTGTGTGTGTCCACAGGGAGGTATACTACACCAAGCGCATGCAGCATGTCATCTGCGTCAAGTGGTCTGCCGACAGCAAGTACGTCCTCAGCGGATCTGACGAGATGAACATCCGGATGTGGAAGGCCAACGCTTCCAAGAAGCTAGGAATGGTGAGACTCCTCCTCTTCCTCCTCCTCCTCCTCTTCTTCCTCCTCTCAGTACAGTTAATTGGAGAGCTAGCTCACTCATCCAGCTGGCTCATCTCGCTTGCTTCTTAAATGCGAGGTAAAAGGCTGGGCTGGGTACTCAGTACGTTCCTGTGACCTGTGGGTGTTTGTTCGTCCCCCACCCCACCTGGATGGAGCCCAGCAGCCTCCCCCTGGGTGAGGGCGAGGGGTGAGAGTGGGGGGAACATGCCAGGCTTTCAGGCACAGCTGACGTCCACTAAGCTAGCTCTGCAGTGGGCAGTGGGCAGTGCCAGGGTCTGAGATGGATGCTGTCCGACTGACAGCAGAATCCCTCTCAATCAGGACAAAGAAGCAGAAAGCACAGGGCCAGCCAGACGGAGACCGCAACCATGTGACTCAGCTAGGACCAACGCTCGGTATCTGATTGGCCTGCCAAGGCCAAAGCTGGGCTTGGTTACATCGCTGAGACCTAAACCCTGAATGACTTTGCGTTCTGTATATCCTAAGCTTTTATTTTCGGCCTTAAAAGACAACAATCTAACAGCGACGAGCCGTAAATGTTTCGCTCGGCCCGCCATTTAGGGTTCTGTGGCGTTACCGAGGGCAACAGGTTCCCCCTGCCAGAGACGCCATTTAAAGATGAATTAAAGAGATCAATGGGCATTTTGCTGTGCCATCCCCTACTCGCCATTCCTCATCCCCGGCCTTCTTCTCTATTCCCTTAATGCAGCTTAACGCCGGAGAATTGGCAAACTTTTTGGCTCCTGTTTTACTGTCCGTGTGCGGGGGGGAGATTTATCTGGAAGGTTTGCACTTAAACAGATCAGACGCGCCGTGCTCCCATCAGCACTTTGAATCGGCCAATCACTTAGAGGGAGTGGAGCCACTCCGGAAAATAATGAAGCATTAACAATCAAGCAGCGGTGGGGGGGGGGGGGGGGGGGGGGGTTTAATTATGGAGAAAAGCTGATTCAAAAGATCCAAGCTGGGGAAGGTCTGAAGATGTCCCGCAATGAAAAGGGGGGAGGGGTTGTTTCCGAAACACTGGCATTTCTTAACACCTCGGGGTGACCTTTAACCTTCTGGACAGAGAGGGTCGGGCGGGCGAACAAGCCAGAGCTGGAGGCCTGCTGGACCTTCTGTCGTGCGTCTGACCTTCCGAACTTATGACTTACCCCGTATGAATGAAGGAGCAGGTTAGCGGTCTACCTTACTGGCTTTACTCAGCGGCAGGTTGCCCCTGTTGCACCTGTGCAAGAAGAGAATGACCATCGTCTCCCCGTCCGACTCTGCCGGACCAAGAACTTCCGGAATGTCTCCGCTACATCAAGTTTTTCCGCTCGCTCCCATGAACGTAGCGAGAGTACTCCCCTGATGGTGGAGTCCCCAGTCAGCTGGCGTTGTCGCCTCCCTGGATCATGCTGTCCGGGATTTCATAAATAACATTTTAACAAGGCTGTCCGGATGCTTGTCTGGGAAAAAGGGGAACTCATGCTTGTCTGGAACGCAATTGAATTTGACAAAAATCATTGCTTTTAATTAGAATGAAAGCCCTTCGAGAGCTCGTACTTAAAGATGGCTGCAGACAGAAAATCAGACAGGCTCCAGGTTTTTATGAGCGAGAGAGAAACGGAGGATGGAGAGAGAGAGAAAGAGAATGCAACCATAAGGGGTGAAGGAGGTGGGGAAAGCGAAAGGGAGTCGGAGGGAGTGTTGAACTGTTGTCTTGGTCCAAACGGATTGAAATGTGAGTGTGCCGGTTGTCAGGCATGACTAACTACTTACTGTCCACACTGGGCCAACATTTTACTGTGCCACCAACAGGGATGCTTCGCACATGGTAGTAAACATGCAGTAAATTAGCAACGTAAACCTGTAACTGTAACCCTGCCCGTTACAAGGGACCGTGTCCCTGCCTAAATACTTTCGAGAAGCTCTCCTTCTCTCTCGCCCCCCCCCCCCTCCTTATTTCTCCTCCTCTTTCCCCTACTTTCTCTTAGCCACATACACACTCAACAACATGCATCGTTCATTGTTAAGTCGTGTTCTTTTCTGCCCCTCAACCCCCAGATGAGCCCCAGGGAGCGAGCGGCGGTGAACTACAATGAGAAACTGAAGGAGAAGTTCCAGTACCACCCTCAGATCCGGCGCATCTCGCGCCACCGCCACCTGCCCAAGGTCATCTTCGCCCAGAGCAAGGAGCTGCGCATCATGAAGGAGGCTCGCCGCAGGAAGTACGTCCCTCCGCTTCCTCTCCCTCCCCTACCGCCTGCACTTTACCTTCGTTCTTCCTTTCTGATATGGACTCTGTCATGCTGGCATGTCCAGCCCCCCCCCCCGAATCCCTTTCATCACCTCATACACACACACACCTCCCTTTCAGCCCCCCACCCCATATTCCTATCTGTCTCTTTGTAGACGCTTTGTAACCACCTGGTTATTTGTCCGCCTGGTTATTCATTCATTCACGCTCTCGTGTGTGTTTGCAGGGAGCAGAACGTGAGGAAGCACAGCAGGCCAGGCTCCATGCCTGTGGTGTCCGAGAAGGAGAAACACGTTGTGGCCGTGGTCAAGTAGGAAACTCCCCCCCTCGGCTTCTCCCCGGTATATTGGACCTTTGACCTGGAGGAAGGACTACCTGTGCTACGTTGCCTGAAGAACAGCTGGAAGTCATGTTGGCTGAGTTAAAAGAGATGGAGAACTTGGAGAGAAGAGCACAGAAGAAGGAGATTTGAAAATGTGTGTTTCTGACTGGTCTGATCTCAGAAACACAGACTTCCTGTGTATAGAACTGTGTTGCTCCTCCACTTGATGATGATTTATAATAGATTTCCATCGCTTTTTATTTTATTTTGTAAAGGAAATTAAAATGATAAAGAAACCTTCTTAACGATAACATTTCATAAAAAAACATCAGTCTTGTTTATTGTTTATGTTTTTGATGGGGAAAAAACATTAATGGAACATTAAGAAACAATGGTTACCAATGGCTCTGGATCATTGTGTCCGAGGGTGTTTGTGATCCAACAACCTTTGAACCCTGATCCAGCAGAATTGAGCCTTCAGTGCCTGAGTTGGGGGGGACTAGTGGTTGACAGAGAGAGAATGAGTGTTCGCATAAGGGATTGTATTGAAAGTACTGTTTGTGTGAAGGAAAGTGTGTGTGGGGGGGGGGGGGGTTGTATGGTTTTCAGTTTAACAATAACCAATAAAACACGTTCCTTTAGTTGAATCCTTTAAGTTGCATTCTTGATTGATACAGTTTTCAGGATGATTCATGGATTGGGTAAGACTCCCCCAGCGGTGACGATGACCTTAACCATTTCAACAGTCATCCTACGCTCATCTTCGCTCATCTGCTGAATGATGCATGAAGCCTCCGTAGTATCTCGGTCACTTATCATCTATGTTCCAGCGTAAAGGAGGTCTCCAGTCCGCGTTTTGCCACAGCTCTCCGCCTCCTGTCAGCCAGCTCTGCCGCCCCTCTCCAGTTCCACGGCCATGGAGCGCCCCATCTTTGTTCTACGCGTTTCTGTCGCTCCGCCCACTCATCTTATGGGGATTTTTTCATTGCATCCATTTTTGTGCATTTAAGAAATCTCCCAAGAATTAAACAACCCTGGCGGAAAGCGAGAAAGGGGAGCGTGGGGGAGGACTGAGAACTAAAAACGAGCGGACCCACACATCTTTATTCCAACATGCGAACAAGCCTTTTCTGTAGGATGACAGCGATGGGTTAGACAGGATATAACATGATTGCGAAATAAAAAGGCAAGAGGCTTTTTTTTCTTCTTCTGTATTTGATGTTTTTGCCGGTCCGTGGATAGTAGGGTTGTGCTGTGTGTATGGAGACTGTGGCAAAAAAGGACCGTGTGATATATTGTATAAGGTCCATCTGTGTGTTTCCCTGTCATATGATGTCCATCTTACCGAAACTGCCTTGCCATGGACGTGCTGTGTGAATGACACGTTTCTGCTGATGATGTCTTGATGTCTTCAACGCTCAAACTCAGAGATCAGCTCTGTAATTAATGTGGAAATCCAGCATCCAGGATCTCCACTGTGTCCTGAACCGCTGCTCTTCATCCACAGGACAAGCATTTCTTATGTTGGATACTTAAAACCAACGGCAATTTCTAAGTAAAGCCGTTCATGATGTGTCTTTAATTATAAGACACTAACCAGGCAAGCTTGTGTGTTAGATTCCTCTGAAATGTCTTGTGGCTGTGGTGTTTTCTACAGTAGTTCAGCCCCAGACTCATATCCAGATTTGGGGATCAGGAATGGCTAGAGTGGCCCCAACTGTATTTCAGTTTAAACTTGGACCATCTTCTGAAATTAACCCCCCCACATTATTTCTGCTGGCTGTTCTTTTTTTATAGCAATTGTGTCTAAAGATGTCTGCTCCACTCGGACCCCGGGGCGGGCCTGCGGCTCCTCCGGCGGCCGGCGTGCTACCGGAGCTGCCCGACCTCAGCCACCTCACCGAGGAGGAGAGGAAGATCATCCTGGGCGTCATGGACCGACAGAAGAAGGAAGATGAGAAGGAACAGTCGATGCTCAAGTGAGTCGTTGCGCAATCGCTCCATCTGGACGTGACAGGGTTGCTTCTGTGGACTGGGGGGGGGGGGGGGGGGGGGGGGGGGGGGGGGGCTGTCAGCTGGGCTGATGGGGGGACCCTGTTGGAACTGGTTGATTGCGGGGCGCAATAAGCAACCTGGCCGCTATACATTTGCAACAGTGAAGCATGCATCTTTACGGGCCTTTTCCAGTGCCTTCATCCATAGACTGGTCGGGTATAGGCAGGGGTAAGGGTAACATGCATTCAGACATAGTGAATGTTTTGGCCTCTATGAGGATGCCGTGGTGAAGGAGTTGCTCTCTCCGGTGTGAGCTGCCATTGCACATTCCCAGCTGAGCATCCTTAAACGGCTTTGGACAGGGAGGATATGCATTTGAATCATCCTACCGCTCCGTATAACACAGGGGTGGGTTAGAAACGGGCGCCATCTTCGCGGCAAACTCCCCTCTACCTACTATTTTCCTTCACTTTCCCTCTAACGACGCACCGTTTCCCGTAGTTGGATGTAGGTGTCCGTCTAATAGCACAACGTGTGCGCTTGATTTCAACTATCGTTCCCCCCGTCTCGCGTCCAGATGTGGCTCGGAGTGTTTCAGCACCACGGCGCTGTCCGCTGATTCTTAAGGTGGAGCGGGAGCGAGAGAGCGCGTGCAGTCCGCTCTGCCGCTCGTGTTACACGCACAGTGTGTAAGGCAGGGGTGTCCAATCCTGGTCCTCGAAAGCCGCCGTCCTGAAGATTTTCGATGTTTTCCCTGCTCCGGTACACCTGATTCAAATGAAGGGTCGTTATCAAGCTCTATGGAGGTGTGCTGGAGCAGGGAAACAGTGGACAGAGTACAGTGGCCCCCGAGGACCAGGATTGGACACCCCTGGTGTAAGACTACAGGCCTCGCTCACACACTCCCTCGTTTCGTACTGCTCATTCCGGAATGTATCCATTGCTCGCATCCCTGGCCAGTGTAGCTCCGGGGTTATTATCATGTCTCTGCCGATACGTCTGTTTTTGGAAGTTCACATGCAGAGTTGAGACCGTGGGGTCTGTAGACCAGGTTATTGTACCGCATGCGCTGGAAGAGCACATGTTGTGGCTCCACGCTGTCACAAGGAAACAACATGCTCAAGATGGCATACATCATTGGTGGCAAACTCGTGCCATCGAGGGCCAAGAGGGTCAACCAAGCCACTACTCCAGCTGATTTTAGTTGAGAAACTCTTAGTGAAATCAGCTGGTGTAGTGGCTTGCCTGACATGAAAACCTGCCCCCTCTTGGCCCTCGATGGCGTGACTTTAACACCACTGACATACAGGATAACCAGGAAGCATGTCTGGATAGTATCTGGATAGGGTCCAGCACTCAGTAGCCTATTGGTAAGGTCAGCACTGTAGAGACTACCAAAAAAGCCCCACCAGCAATGCCTCCCTCTCTTGGTTAAATGTAACCCACCCTCTGTCTAAACCTGGTAGGTTCGTCCTGTAACATCCTGGGCAGAGAATGTGACACTGAAAAGCTGCTATTTCCTGTTATTGTTTGTATCGTCAGTGTTCTTTATGTGACTGTTGACTGAGACTTGCGGTGGCTCCGCCTGTTCAGACTGTCCACAATGAGAGGCTGTTCTGTGTGTGCGTGTGCGTGTGTGTGTGCGCGCTCTGGCCGCATCATTGAGGATGTGTGACGCTCGTGGTCTGGACAGTGCGTTCCAGCCTGGCTCTTCCAGAGCGGTTGTTTTTCCATCAGCAGGTAAATATTAACAGTATTATCTGGGTTGAGGAGGGAAGCAACACTGAGGTGAATGTGACTCACAGACGCCCAGAAACAGGACATAAGGCAGCCACCTTGGCTTGTCTGGGCGTTTGCTTGTGTGAATCATCCTGGCGCTTTTTTTTCCTTCCACAGCCCAGTGATTTTCTGTATCTTACTTTTCCAGTAGTGTGTGTGTGTGTGTGTGTGTGTGTGAGCCAGAGTGTGTATGCGAATGACTGTCTGTGTGGGAGAAAGACGCTTTCTCTGAGGTAAAAGGATTGTCAGCTTTAGTCACTCGCAGGCAGGCAGTGATGTCACAGCCAGGCCGGACTGAGCATGTGCGGTAGGGATGCGGCGGTTCCTTGCAGGCTACACAGATCTCTAGCCCTTTTGAATACGCAAAAAGTAAAGGAAAAAAACACTTACCCCATTCCTCACCTTGAGCTAGTCTTTGATCTAACGTGATTGGATGGGTGAAAACTTGGGTTTTTGCTTTTTGATTGGGTACGAAGGCACTGACATCCACCCTGTCAGGACAGATCAGTCATTTCCTGGGAGATGCTGAGAATAGGGAGCCATGTTTTCAGACAGGAGCTGTGTCTACATGCAGAAACCTGAAGTATAAGGCGTTAGATAGATCCGCTGATTAAACTCATCTTTTGGGGGTCATCTCAACTTGGTTGCCTTGTTCACTCGTTCAATTCAGTGAGTCTGTGGGCGTCGCACTGTTCTGTCAGCCCCTGACAGTCCCCAGCACGCCTTTCTGTCTCGCTGATGGAGATTTGAGCTGAGCTGGACAGGAGAGCATCATCCACAGGATGTTGCCAAGGCCCCGTGTGTAGATTTGTGCGTACGTCTAGCTGTGCTCTGACTGTATCTGTCTCCTCACCAAAGAGTTCTGTCATACACTCGTGTACTTTGATGCTAATAATAGCATAGCACCGGTACGAAGTGATGCAATATAGACTGTTTACACCACGTAGAACTCCAATTAGGTCTGGCCAGGTGGGTGCTCACTTCAAACAGACTGATCCACTTCAGTCAGCCCGGCTTATCTCCACATGCATCACTGAACCGCCCCAGCAGTTCAGTACTAATAGACCTGGAAGCTCTTCTCCCCCAGCCAGACCTGGGGACCCGCTCCCCAGGATAGAGTGACCCTGAGTGGGCATGGGGCTCCACATCCCCTACCCCTGGAGAGCAGCTGCGGCTGTTGCTCTGTGGTGGTGCTGAAGAGAGGAGACCCCCCCCGCCCCCTCTCTCTCTCTGGCTTCCTGCCCTTCTCCGCAGCTCCTCTGGTGGGCTGACTGACTTGTTATGGTGCCCTGTGGAACCAGCCTGGCTTTTGTCTGACAGCCCTAATTACAGTGGCTGTCTCGATGAGGGATCCCAACTTAGATAGCTGATGTTCTAGGGTAGGAGGAGAGGAAGGGAAATGAGAGGAAAGGTTGTGTCTTCTGTTCTGCTGTGTCTCGCCCCGGATCTGACCAGGATGTGAACCCCTCACCCTGACCTGGCTAAACTCTGATCCTGCCTTTGGCCTGGTTAACCTCTGACCCTGCCTTTGAAAAGGAGAAGAGACTGGTGACAGCTGAGAAGAGGAGGCCAGAGATGATTGCAGAGGAGGGGAGAGACCAGAGAAGATAGCAGAGGAGGAGAGAGACCAGAGAAGACAGCAGACTAGAGCAGTTCCAGGAAGTGCAGCCCGTCAGCTTCCAGAGAGGAGATCCACCCTCCCCCCAGCCCCCCCACCACCACCACCAGAGACCTATGGTTGTGTAGCGAGGCAGAGCAGGCGTGTGCATCGCTTCACAGCTTCCCACTGGAAAATGTAGACACACGCTTCCTCCCTCCCTCCCATCCTCCCTCTCTCCCATCCTCCCTCGCTTCCTCGCGCCATCCCTCCCTCACTAGCTTTACCATGCGAGGAGCAGATTCTGTTGTGAGCTTTCCAGAGACTACAGTACCATCCCCCTCCACTCACCCCCAGGGAAGGAAGAGTGAGAGAGAGAGAGATAGAGGGGGGGGGGGGGGAGAAGGAGAGAGCGAGAGAGAGAGAGAGAGTGGTATTTAGAGATAGAAGATGCAGTGTTGACTCCATAGAGCAGAAAGCACGCCAGATAAATACATCATGCTCATTAAAGTAACAATGCTTTTGGCCTGGCCAAGGTTGGCATGCTTACAGGTCTGCTGTGCTGTACAGTAGGTCAGCTCAACGGGGCCGCAAGCTGGTTGCAGCAAACATGGCAACGAGCGCTGTCATCTGCTGTTACCATAAAACAGTACCTCTGTTATCTCGATCACCTCTCTCTCTCTATCTCTCTCTCTCTCTATCTCTCTCTATCTCTCTATCTCTTACTCTATCTCTCTATCTATCTCTATCTCTCTATCTCTATCTCTCTATCTCTCTCTATCTCTCTCTCTATCTCTCTATCTCTATCTCTATCTCTCTATCTATCTCTCTATCTCTCTATCTCTATCTCTCTATCTATCTCTCTCTATCTCTCTATCTCTATCTCTCTATCTCTCTCTATCTCTCTATCTCTATCTATCTCTCTCTATCTCTCTATCTCTATCTCGCTATCTCTCTCTATCTCTATCTCTCTCTCTTTCTCTCTCTATCTCTGTCTCTCTCTATCTCTCGCTCTCTTTCTCTCTGTCACCCTCCTTGATATCACTCACCCTCTCTCTCGTCCTCCTTCTCTTACCCTCTCTTTGTGCTCACTCTGTCCTTCTTTTAAACATTTTTTTTACTCCTCAATATCTTTCCCTCTATGTTCGCTTCCTAAATATCTTATTCAGTCTCTAATAAGCTCAAATTAAACATATTTTCCTTTTTGGAATTCAGCTGAACTTCCCTTCTGGGTGCCGAGGGTATTGGTGGAGAGGGCGGCCCCAGTCTTCCAGCTGTTGTGTGTGTGAGGAGGGAGGGCTTAGGGGATGGGACTGTAGGCCCTGGCCCTGTGGATATCCAGGGACTGAAAAAAACTACATTTCCCAATGTCCTTTTGCTTGTTCCCTTTGGAACCATCTGTATTACCTCAGGGCCTATAAAGTTCAGGGACAGGTCTTTTCTGTACGAGGACACCATTGTGTGTGTGTGTGTGTGTGTGTGTGTGCTATCAGCAGCTGGTGACTGACACAAGGTGATGGTACTGTTTGGATCAAGCTGATGGTAAGAATCCTCATGCTGTCAGTTGGACTGGATTCTAACTCGAATTCCACTGCAAATGCTTTGTTTCCTCCAGTGGCATGAAGGCAAGGAGACAGGCAGGCAGGCAGACAGACAGTCAGACAGATAGCCAGCATAGTTAGAGACAGAAAAACAGGCAGGTAGGGAGACAGGCAGACAGGCTGAGAGCCAGACAGTCAAGTAGGCAGGGAGACAGTGTGGCAGGAAAGACCAAAAAAAGTAGGCAGCTGTAGGTGTCTCTCCTGTGGTCTCTTTGGAGTATGCTATACTGTAGGTCTCTATGGAGTGTGCTATACTGTAGGTCTCTATGGAGTGTGCTATACTGTAGGTCTCTATGGAGTGTGCTATACTGTAGGTCTCTATGGAGTGTGCTATACTGTAGGTCTCTATGGAGTGTGCTATACTGTAGGTCTCTATGGAGTGTGCTATACTGTAGGTCTCTATGGAGTGTGCTATACTGTAGGTCTCTATGGAGTGTGCTATACTGTAGGTCTCTATGGAGCGTGCTATACTGTAGGTCTTCTATGGAGCGTGCTATACTGTAGGTCTCTATGGAGCGTGCTATACTGTAGGTCTCTCCCTGTGAGGCTGTTGGTGTCTCTCCCCTGAGCAAACATCCCAGCAGGCTAATGGAAGCTGGTCTCTATAGAGACTGCAGAGAGACTGGCAAATAAAGGAGCAGGCCAAAGTAAATGAACAGGTACGTCAATCCCGCCTATGTCTTTGGGATGAGTCAGCATTTGACTCATGTTCACGTGGTCTAGGCTGGGCCCCCTCTGCCTATTGACAACCCCCCCCCCCCCCCCCCCCCCCCCCCCCCCCACCACCCACCCTTCCCAGCTCCCCCCATCCTGGTCTCAGTCCTTATAGGCTTCACACCTGGCGTCAGAACCTACCTGCTGAGATCTGCTGGGATCTGCTGGGGGGAATGTCCCTGTACTTGCTTAAGTTGCTCTGGATAAGAGCGTCTGCTAAATGACAAAATGTAGTTTAAAACTTTAAGGGTATGTAAAATACCACTTAACTATATTGCAATTCCTATAGCCTAGTAAACCGCTGTTGGTACATAGAAATAGCTGTATAATGAAATGTACTACGGGTCAGCCGTATAGGTTGATACAAAAGGCCCAGATTGGGGGAGGGGGTGAAGGATGTAGTAACGGGGCAGATGAAGGTCTGGACTACAATAGTGGTCTCTTTTGTGAACGCTCTCCCTTTCTCTTCCCCCCCTCTCTTGCTCTCCCACTCTCTCTTTCTTTCCCTCTCTATACGCTCCCTTTCTCCTTCTCCCTCTCTCTCCCTTTCTCCCCCTCCTCGCTCTCTCTACCTCCCTCTTTCTCTCTCTCTCTCTCTCTCCCCATTGCTCGCTGTCCCCCATCTGCTGTCTCCATCCCTCTGTTTCTCTCTCCTTCTGCCTCCATTCTCTCTCTCTCTCTCTCTCTCTCTCTCTGTCTCTCTCTCTCTCTGTCTCTCTCTCTCTCTCTCTCTATCTCTCTCTCTCTGTCTCTCTCTCTCTCTCTCTCTCTCTGTCTCTCTCTCCTCTCTCTCTCTATCTCTCTCTCTCTCTCTCTCTCTCTCTCTCTCTCTCTGTCTCTCTCTCTCTCTCTCTCTCTATCTCTCTCTCTCTGTCTCTCTCTCTCTCTATCTCTCTCTGTCTCTCTCTCTATCTCTCTCTCTGTCTCTCTCTCTCTCTCTCTCTGTATGCTGCTCTTCAGGACTCAGCTGGTTAGAGCAGGTGCTGGCTGCTGACGCAAAAACCAGCCTGTGTCTGTCTGCCTGTTCCTGCTTCCTATCACATACCCCACACACACACACACACCCACCCACACACACACACACACCCACACACACACCCCTTTCCTTGTGTATACTGTCCCTGGTATATCATAACCATGGCAGCACCGAGGCCTGGCCAGGGAGACTCTTATATAATGGTCATTGTGGCGGCTGTGGTGACTAACCTGGCATGCGCTTATGCACGTGCTAATCACTTCCTTTTGACACTGGCTGTTGTTCTGAGGGTCTCGTGGCTCATGTTGTCTCTTCACTGCAGCCTGACCACAGATAAACATCCCAGGCTTACCGACTGCTACAGTAGGTGGAGTCTCAGTGCATCATGGGATCTTACTGGCTGGTGGAGTGTGCATGAGAGTCAGGCGCTGAGCGGTGAGAGAATTGGGCTGGTAATCAGAAGGTTGCCGGGTCTATTCCCGGCCGTGCAAAAATGACGTTGTGTCCTTGGGCGAGGCACTTCACCCTACTTGCCTTAGGGGGAATGTCCCTGTACTTGCTGTAAGTCGCTCTGGATAAGAGCGTCTGCTAAATGACTCAATGTAAATGTGTGTGTGAGAGTGCGTGGAGCAGACTTGCGTCAATATGCACTTTGATCAAATTCTGATGCTTCTACACATGTATTTCATTATATTTGAACAGATGAGCTTATACTACTTGATTACATTCTGTCCCCTTAAATTCTACTAAATTGTGTTGTTCCCTTCTATTCTATTTGGGTGTACTCTGTGTAATGTGTTCTAATTTGGGGCCTGATCATGGATCTGACAGGGACTGACTTGACTTCTACTCAAGAGGGTGGCAGGGTTGGCAGGGTGGCAGAGTGACAGGGTGGCAGAGGTGGCAGGGTGGCAAGGGGGCAGGGTGGCAGGGTGGCAGAGTGACAGGGTGGCAGGGTGGCAGGGTAGCAGAGGTGGCAGGGTGGCAGGGGGGCAGGGTGGCAGGGTGCAGGGGGGCAGAGTGACAGGGTGGCAGGGTGGCAGGATAGCAGAGGTGGCAGGGTGGCAGGGTGGCAGGGTGACAGAGGTGGCAGAGGTGGCAGGGTGGCATAGGTGGCAGGGTGGCAGGGGGGCAGGGTGGCAGAGTGACAGGGTGGCAGAGTGACAGGGTTGCAGGGTGGCAGAGTGAAAGGGGGGCAGGGTGGCAGAGTGACAGGGTGTCAAAGTGGCAGGGGGACAAGGTAGCGGGGTAGGATGGCAGGGTGACAGAGTGACAGGGTGTCAGGGTGACAGGGTGGCAGGGTGGCAGAGTGACAGGGGTGGCAGGGTGGCAGAGTGACAGGGTGGCAGAGTGACAGGGTGGGCAGGGTGACAGGGTGGCAGGGTGACAGGGTGGCAGGGTGGCAGAGTGACAGGGTGGCAGGGGGACAGGGTAGCAGGGTGGCAGGGTGGCAGGGGGGCAGGGTGGCAGAGTGACAGGGTGGCAGGGTGGCAGAGTGGCAGGGGGGTATGGGGACAGGGTAGCGGGGGTAGGGGGGGCAGGGTGGCAGGGTAGATTACAGTAGAGGCTGATTGACTTCAGACATGGCCGACCTAAAGAGGCATCACCGTGATGTCACTAATGAATATCCACGCTTACATAAGCTGGGACGCTATGCATACTGTACTCACACTATGCTCAGCTCAGAGACCCAGGCTGGATATAATGGGGGGGGGTCTACAGAGATGTCCACTGCTACACATCTTTGGGCAGTGTGTGTGTGTGTGTGTGAGAGAGAGAGTCATTAGGACAGCAGCAAATGCCAAGCACGCTGTGATCCCCATCACATGACTGTGATTGAGAGGGATAGAAAGATAATGAGAGAGTGTGTGTGTCTGTGAGAGAGAGAGAAAGTGTGTGTGTGTGAGAGGGAGAGTGTGTGTGTTGTCAGATGGCAGATCCAGCTCTAATCCCTTAATATGACTCGGCCCACTGAGATACTGCCACCGTAACCATGGTGATGCCAGAAGGGCTGGGCTCTGTGGGGAGTGGGGGAGGAAAGAGGGTGCTTCACCGTATAGCAGTCCCTGTGAAACCTGGATGGTGTTTGTTTCTGTTCCACCCTGAGACAGAGAGAGAGCGATAGAGAGAGAGAGAGAGAGAGAGAGAGAGAGAGAGAAAGGGGGGGGGGGTCAGAATTACCTGCTCATTTGTTTGTGTGTTTGTAATCATCTGCCTGGGTACATATCATGTCTCTGACTGTGTGTGTGTATGTGTGTGCGTGTGTGAGGTTCTGAGGTCAAAGAACACCCTGTATTTGAGCGTGACTTGTTGCTGTCTGAGGAACAGATGGTGGCAGGCGTCATCTCTGCTTCATCTCTGCTTCATCTCTGCTTCATCTCTGCTTCACCTCTGCTCCATCTCTGCTCCATCTCTGCTCCATCTCTGCTCCATCTCTGCTCCATCTCTGCTTCATCTCTGCTCCATCTCTGCTCCATCTCTGCTCCATCTCTGATCCATCTCTGCTCCATCTCTGCTCCATCTCTGATCCATCTCTGCTCCATCTCTGCTCCATCTCTGCTCCATCTCTGCTCCATCTCTGATCCATCTCTGCTCCATCTCTGCTCCATCTCTGATCCATCTCTGCTCCATCTCTGCTCCATCTCTGCTCCATCTCTGATCCATCTCTGCTCCATCCTCTGCTCCATCTCTGCTCCATCTCTGATCCATCTCTGCTTCATCTCTGCTCCATCTCTGCTTCATCTCTGCTTCATCTCTGCTCCATCTCTGATCCATCTCTGCTCCATCTCTCTGATCCATCTCTGCTTCATCTCTGCTTCATCTCTGCTTCATCTCTGCTCCATCTCTGCTTCATCTCTGCTTCATCTCTGCTCCACCTCTGCTTCATCTCTGCTTCATCTCTGCTTCATCTCTGCTCCACCTCTGCTCCATCTCTGCTCCATCTCTGCTTCATCTCTGCTTCATCTCTGCTTCATCTCTGCTCCATCTCTGCTTCATCTCTGCTTCATCTCTGCTCCACCTCTGCTTCATCTCTGCTTCATCTCTGCTTCATCTCTGCTCCACCTCTGCTCCATCTCTGCTTCATCTCTGCTTCATCTCTGCTTCATCTCTGCTTCATCTCTGCTCCATCTCTGCTTCATCTTTGCTCCATCTCTGCTCCATCTCTGCTTCATCTCTGCTCCATCTCTGCTCCATCTCTGCTTCATCTCTGCTTCATCTCTGCTTCATCTCTGCTCCATCTCTGCTTCATCTCTGCTCCATCTCTGCTTCAGCTCTGCTTCATCTCTGCTCCATCTCTGCTTCATCTCTGCTCCAACACAGTCTTGCTCCTTGGTGTTGGACACACACAGGCGTCTGTGTCTAAGCATGTGGCTCTATGTTAAATTGACTTGGTAGTTACTTATTTTTTGTCGATGTGTTGTTGTGTGTGCGTAGGTGTGCATGCGGTGTGTTTTCGTAATCGGACACGACAGCAGCAGTATTTTTGTCCAGTGATGGGCATGTGTTGTAAGTGCTGAAGCAGTATCAAGTAGCTCTTGTTTCATGTTGTGTGTGTGTATGTGTGTGGGTGTGGGTGTGTGTGTGTGGTAAATAGTTGAACGAGCCAGTATAGCGTCCCACAGCTGGGACAGGAAGGCACACAGTACAACAGCAGCCAGGGTATCCATTACCTCTCTATTGTTAGACATGCAGGCTATTATTATAACCCTGATAGAGGCCAAGCAGCTTGGCTGCTGCTGTCTCTCTCAAACACACACACATGTCTGTGGTCCAGCTAAATACTATATAGCTTTGCTGTTTGGGTCTGGGTCTGAGTCAGTGTCTGGGTCTGGACTGGGGCTGTGGCTGTGGGGGCCAGGGCTTGAGCTGGGCTGTGGGGGGCTGGAGCTGTGGGGGCTGGAGTTGTGGCTGTGGAGGCTGGAGCTGTGGGGGCTGGAGTTGTGGCTGTGGAGGCTGGAGCTGTGGGGACTGGAGTTATGGCTGTGGAAGCTGGAGCTGTGGGGACTGGAGTTGTGGCTGTGGAGGCAGGGTCTGGCAGGGCTGTGGGGGCTGTGGGGACTGTGGGGGGCTGTGGGGGTCTGTGGGGGCTGTGGGGGCTGTGGAGGCTGTGGCAGGGGGTTTCCCAGCTATCCCCCGTGGAGTCGTGTACAGGAGATGTTATGTTGTCATGGGACAATATCAGCTGCCAGGAAACTGCTGACCACAGCCACAATGAAACATATCTGTGTCAGGCTGAATACAGTGAGCGGACATTCAGGAACACAAGCACACGCACACACACACACTTTATTAACTTAGATCATGCTTGTTAGGGCTGGAGATTCAGTATGATCACGCTGCTCAAATCAGGACTGGACACGTGTGTGTTGGGGCCGGTAGAGGAGCAGACATCTTGCTTCTTGTAGGTATCTCACTTCATGTGTGCTTCAAGTGAGATCTTGTAGGCATCTCACTTCATGTGTGCTTCAAGTGAGATCTTGTAGCATCTCACTTAATGTGTGCTTCAAGTGAGATCTTGTAGGCATCTCACGTCACATTAGCCAGCTTTGTGTGACAGATGCCGAGGCGTGTTTGTGTACAGCCATGAAGACTGCAGTCCAGTGACGCCGCTAGCCATTTTGGTGCCCTACACCTCCTCCCTTACGCCCCACCCCCCCCCTTGCATGATGACAATTTGTTACCTTGTCTGTTACCTTGACTACATATCGACATGTATTTACGGTTTCGTTTTTGTTTGCATTATTTATTTCGGGACTATTTCGGGGCCCCCCTCATCACTTTGGTGCCCCCCTGATCACTTTGGTGCCCCCCTGATCCCTTGGTGCCCCCCTGATCACTTTGGTGCCCCCCCTCATCACTTTGGTGCCCCCCTGATCACTTTGGTGCCCCCCTGATCACTTTGGTGCCCCCCTGATCCCTTGGTGCCCCCCCTGATCACTTTGGTGCCCCCCCTGATCCCTTGGTGCCCCCCCTGATCCCTTGGTGCCCCCCTGATCACTTTGGTGCCCCCCTGATCACTTTGGTGCCCCCTTGATCCCTTGGTGCCCCCCTGATCACTTTGGTGCCCCCCTGATCACTTTGGTGTCCCCCTGATCACTTTGGTGCCCCCCTGATCCCCTTGGTGCCCCCCTGATCACTTTGGTGCCCCTCTGATAACTTGGTGCCCCCCTGATCCCTTGGTGCCCCCCTGATCACTTTGGTGCCCCTCTGATAACTTGGTGCCCCCCCTGATCCCTTGGTGCCCCCCTGATCACTTTGGTGCCCCCCCTGATCACTTTGGTGCCCCCCTGATCACTTTGGTGCCCCCCCTGATCCCTTGGTGCCCCCCTGATCACTTTGGTGCCCCTCTGATAACTTGGTGCCCCCCCTGATCCCTTGGTGCCCTACGCGTAGTGCGTGATGCGCGTGGCTGGAGCGGCGATACTGCTGCAGTCCAGACTGTGTAGGAACACACACACACACACACACACACACAGGGAGTGTTCTCTTGTCCAGTTTTGTGTAGTTGGTAGACTTCTTCCTTGGTTGCGTCATGGGACTCCTTCACCCTCTCCATGCCCTTCTCCCCCCCCCCCTTTCCTTTTCATCCTCCCCTCCCTCCCTCCCTCCCCCCCCTCCCCTGCGTCTCTCCTGCTCCCTATCACAGCAGCCCAGCCCAGAGTGCTTCCAGGAGAAGTTATCAGCGCCCCCCCAGCCCCCCCCCCCCCTCCCCCACCATTCCTTTAATCCTCTTTCCGATGAACTGGAGGTGCAGAGGTAGCGGAAATGAGGGTTGGGAGGGGGGGAGGGGGAGGGGGGGGGGGGCGCCGTTGGAACTTCCTCAGCCGTTTCCCATGAAGTTGTAATGAACAGGTTTCATCTGCAGCCTTTTAAATGAGGTTCTATTTTTAGAGGTACTTCCTCCTTCCTTCCTTCCTCCTTCTCGTCTTCTTCCTCTCCTTATCTCCCCCCCCCATCTCCTCCCCCTCCCCCGTCAGTGCTGCAGGTACTACATGCACAGCACGGTACAGTGGATCTCTACACCAAAGAAAAGTGGAGAAGTGGACTTTTCCTCTGCCCGCAAGGGCCGGTATAGCAGCTGTGTCCCACTAGAGGCAGTGTAACGCCAGTCACACCTGGACGCTGCTTCTCAGTAGATGACAAATCCAGTGGATGCTGGGGAGAAGCTCCTTAAGCCTGCTCTGATAGGCTGGTTGTGGTTCTGACAGGGTCACATGGCAGATTCGAGTTTGGAGTTTTCGATGACACGATTCCTTGCGAACAGGAAACCTTTTTCGTTTTGACTTGCTTGCAGTTTACGCTTGGTTCTGTTAAGTCATATCGAATGTTTCGCTTATGTTTTTTCACGTTGGATTGTTTGTTTTGAATCCTCATCACCATCATTATTATCATTTTAATAGCATTACTTTCTGTCCCATGGTCAAAGAATCGAGAGAATCCCACAGTCATGTCCAGCTTCATGATCATAACCTTATCATTTACGTAATGTCTTCTTTATGTTATTTGTGTATGTTGCGTTCTCCATCCCTCTTTGTGTTGTATAAGCACTGAGTTGTGCAAACATATTCTTTTGTTTTTAGGATAAAAGAAGAACAAAAGCCTCAGCCGGCGCAGTAAGTAATAGCCTACGTTACCCACAGTGCACTGGGCTTTGACTCTTCTTCCTGTCACCTTCCTGGTTGGTGCCCTTTTGCTTCATGTGCTTCCTGTGCCAGCAGGTCCCCGCCCACTTTCCCTGCCCTCTTCCTGGTAACTGGCTGTCCCCCTCGGTGTGTTACCTGCATTCTGATTGGCTTGTGAAAGTGCACCACGCTGCTTCTTACTTCATCCACTGTTTGTGTGGATTGATGCTTTTTTTCCTGCTTCCTGCATTTTGACTATCAACATCTACTGTTCGTCTAACCTGAACCTGGTTGGTTCTCACAGGATGCAAGTCAGTTTGATGCAGCGCCCATCTTCACTGGCTGTAGCTTTACCTGCTTCCTACTTTCTTGTCTATCTATCTATCTATCTATCTATCTATATATATATCTATATATCTATTTATCTATTTATCTATATATCTATCTGTCTATCTATATCTATCTATCTATCTATCTATGTATCTATCTATTCATCTCTATCTCTGTGTACTCTGTCTCTCTTTCTGTCTACTCTACTCTCTCTGCATACTCTCTCTCTCTCTCTCTATCTCTCTGCCTACTCTCTCTCTGCCTACTCTCTCTCTCTGCCTACTCTCTCTCTCTCTGCCTACTCTCTCTCTCTGCCTACTCTTGCTCTGCCTACTCTCTCTCTGCCTACTCTCTCTCTCTCTGCCTACTCTCTCTCTCTCTGCCTACTCTCTCTCTGCCTACTCTCTCTCTCTGCCTACTCTCTCTCTCTCTGCCTACTCTCTCTCTGCCTACTCTCTCTCTCTCTCTGCCTACTCTCTCTCTGCCTACTCTCTCTCTCTCTGCCCTACTCTCTCTCTCTCTGCCTACTCTCTCTCTGCCTACTCTCTCTCTCTCTCTGCCTACTCTCTCTCTGCCTACTCTCTCTCTCTCTGCCTACTCTCTCTCTGCCTACTCTCTCTCTGCCTACTCTCTCTCTGCCTACTCTCTCTCTGCCTACTCTCTCTCTCTCTGCCTACTCTCGCTCTGCCTACTCTCTCTCTCTCTCTGCCTACTCTCTTTCTCTCTACTCTGTCTCTCATTCTTTGGATCTCACTGTCTTTTTTTCACCGTTTATCTCTCGTTCTGTCACTCTTTCTCTGTCTCTCGTTCACTATTTCTCTCCATCTTTCTGTCCGTCTGTTTCTCACTCTCTGCGTCTCTCTCTCTCTCTTCGTCGGTGTGGCTGACCGTGGTCAATATTCCTGATCGTTTCCGCTGGTTTTCGCTCCTCTAACTCCACTTGTGGTCTCGTGAATGTCCATGCAGTGGCGCCTTCCCCACGACCCTAGCTGATCTGTCTCTCTCTCCCTCCTTCCGTCTGTCTCTCTGAGGAGGGGGGCATCATTCATGTCCATGACCGTGTTGGGTGCATCTGCTTGTGTACTTGTCTGTACAGGTGGTTCCCTTTAGCGGGATCACTGAGCTGGTAAATAACGTTCTTCAGCCCCAAACAAAGTCCAAAATGAGAAGGAGCCAGAGCCTGACCCGTAAGTAAGACCATACCTATGACCCCTGACCTATGACCCCTGACCTATGACCCTTGACACTGACACCCGTCTGCGGTACGAACCTGCAGTAGGAATCTGAAAATGGATATTACGTTTGACCTGTCACTTGACTAGGATGTCGATATATCTTGGTCGCAGCCAATGATACCGGTCGTCACCTCAGCCTGTGTGATGTGGGATGATCTATTGCAGCGTAAGGATTAGCTGGAGAGAAACCTTGTTGAAATGCGAGTGATACCACCCCGTCCACATAAACCAATGATTTCATCCAGACACCCAAACATGAATCCAGGGAGATATTATAACACTAGGAGGATATTATGACAAAGTAAATAATAGCCCAGAGTCTGACAGATGATAGATAGAGGCGGTGTCTTTGTGATGTTGTATCAGGGGCTCCTGTGGTCTCCGTCTGTCGTAGTTCCAGGCATGGGTGTCGTGTTGCGGGCGCTCTATGCCAGAGAGACGTGTTCGTTCTGTGGTGATGGATCTCAGATGGTCAGCCATGGGACAGCGAGCAGCGTATGATTACAGCTGTCAGAGGGGTCACCCACGCTTGACCGTGCTTGACCGTGGTAGACTGTGTTTGACCGTGGTTCACTGTGGCCTGACCGTGGTTGACTGTGTTTGACTGTGGTTGACTGTGTTTGACTGTGTTTGACTGTGGTTGACTGTGTTTGACTGTGGTTGACTGTGGTTGACTCTGTTTGACTGTGTTTGACTGTGGTTTACTGTGTTTGACTGTGGTTGACTGTGGTTGACTGTGTTTGACTGTGTTTGACTGTGGTTGACTGTGGTTGACCGTGGTTCACTGTGATTGACCGTGGTTGACAGTGTTTGACTGTGGTTGACAGTGTTTGACTGTGGTTGACTGTGGTTGACTGTGTTTGACTGTGTTTGACTGTGTTTGACTGTAGTTGACTGTGTTTGACTGTGTTTGACTGTGTTTGACAGTGTTTGACTGTGTTTGACCGTGGTTGACTGTGGTTGACTGTGTTTGACTGTTTGACCGTGATTGACTGTGATTGACTGTGTTTGACTGTGTTTGACCATGGTTGACTGTGTTTGACAGTGTTTGACTGTGGTTGACTGTGTTTGACTGTTTGACCGTGATTGACTGTGATTGACTGTGTTTGACTGTGTTCGACCGTGGTGACTGTGTTTGACAGTGTTTGACAGTGTTTGACTGTGTTTGACCGTGGTTGACTGTGTTTGACAGTGTTTGACTGTGGTTGACTGTGTTTGACTGTTTGACCGTGATTGACTGTGATTGACTGTGTTAGACTGTGTTTGACCATGGTTGACTGTGTTTGACAGTGTTTGACTGTTGTTGACTGTGTTTGACTGTTTGACCGTGATTGACTGTGATTGACTGTGTTTGACTGTGTTTGACCGTGGTTGACTGTGTTTGACAGTGTTTGACTGTGATTGACTGTGTTTGGCTGTGTTTGACTGTGCTTGACCGTGCTACCAGTCTTCCCTCTGTTGTCCTCCCCCCCATCTCCGTCCCTAACCTCTCACCCTACCACCTTCCTCTCTCCCTCTCTCCCTCTCTCTCTCTCTCTCTCTCTCTCTCTCTCTCTCTCTCTCTCTCTCTCTCTCTCTCTCTCACCTTTGTGTCTCTGACCCGCACATACAACACACCCACACATACCAGTCCCAGGATGGTCTTGGCTGGTCTCGGCCGCAACACCGTTAACGAGGTGTTACCGGGGAGACGACAAGGCATGACACACCCCCAGGTGCCAGACAGGCAGCCTATCAGCTGCTAGGTGGCGACATGGCGCTGCATGCGACAGTCATCCAGGACACGCTGCAATTACATTTGGGCTCTAAAGGCCTGTTTGCGGAGAAAGGAAGCGTGTTTATTAGTAACACTAACGTACTCCTGGTAAAAGGATAGGCTGGTGAATTATTCACAGGGTCTAATGAATGTTGCAGGGCGAGATAAGGACCGTTTCTGATCGCCAAATTATGAAGTCAGCCCAGGTTTAGTTTCCAAGGAGACATCTGATTGACATGTGACATACAAAATGCATGGCAGCCTTGCAGCAATGACATTTGCTCAACTCAAGTCCAATAGTTTTTTCCCAGGATTGATCTGGAATATTCTGAGCTAGTTTGAGCTCTGGGCTGGACTAGACTGCCTGGTTTGGTTAAGTCTGGTTTGGTTTGATCGGGGCCTGGCTGGGCTGAGCTTGGCTAGACTGGCCTGTGCTGGGTTATAACTGTAGACCTAGACCATTGCATAGGACTGCAGAGGGTAAACATTGTCATTGACTCCATCTAAGTCCTTTGTCATTCGACTACATAGTTACTTACCCTTAACACTCAGTGCTGTGGCCAGGTCATTTGTGGACGTGTGTATGTTTTTCCACAAACGGGGGGTAGAGAGGTTTTGTTGCCCCATATTATCTTACTGTTGGCCTTGAAACAGACACACAGGTGCAAATGATTCATTAAACGCTGAAGGGAACTTGAGAAAGTGGAATTAAGTGATGCCCTTAAACTTGCAAAGCAAACTGGATACCTCGCCTGGTCAAGGAGTCAGGAAGGGTGCGCTGTCTGGAGGACAGCAGTGAAGGCCGGGGGAAAGGGAGAGGCTGCGGGCAGGCTGGGGAGGAGGGAGAGGCTCCGGGCATGCTGGGGAGGAGGCAGACTTCGCAGAGGAGAGGTAGGGGCCAGGGAGGAGGCCAGGGGAGGAGGTACAGACTCTAGGGGAGATCGGGGAGAAGGTGGAGGTTGGCGGGGAGGCTGCGGAGAGGCCGGTGAGAAAGCAGAGGCCGCAGGGGAAGAGGTAGAGACTGCGGAGGAGGCTGGAGAGGAGGGAGAGGCTGACGAGGAGACAGGGCAGAGGTAGAGGACTCAGGGGGGAGGCTGGCGCGGAGGTTCCTGATGAGGTCAGGCGTTCTGAAGCATGGACATGCTTGATCGCTCAGAATGACACCCCTGGTCATGTCCAGCTGTAAGATCCATAAAGCCATAGGGACGAGGCTGCCGTTTGAGGGAGCGTGTTCAACCAGCTGGAACAAGCTGTCGTTACGTGAGCAGGAGCTATCAGAACAGAGGGGAGGTGTGTGACCTCTGCTTACCATGGTGTGGATGACCAAGATGACTGTGCAGTCGATGACACAGCCGACTGTGAAAATCTATCCCCGAAAACATGTTTATACCTGTTTAAAGCACTAAGCTCGAATATAGCATTGGACTTGGCAAGACTTTATTCGGGTGAAAGTGAACAAATTGATCGTTATTTAAATGTTCGTGCTTTTCAGTGTTATGCTCAATCACTAGTTTGAATCCTTTAACCCAGCCCCCTTTATAGTGTCTGATAGACACCAGTGTCTTATCTGTTGTAACCCCTGTCAAACATACTGAAATTGGAATGCCCCTAAACATTGCTCTTCCTGCCCCACAGGAAGTTACATCAGCAGTTTGAGTCGTACAAGGACCAGGTGAAGAAGATGGGTGAAGAGGCCAAGGACCCTCAGGAGCAGAAGAGCGAAGCCCCCACCTGCGGGATCTGCCACAAAACCAAGTTCGCCGACGGCTGTGGTCACCTCTGCTCCTATTGCCAAACGAAATTCTGCGCGCGGTGCGGAGGACGGGTGGCTCTGCGCTCCAATAAGGTGAGGGATGGCCGGTCCAGACAGTCTGGGGTCAGTAAGCACACAAGCACACGCTAACCGTCCCACTTCAGCCACACACCGAAACCCAGGTTGGTATTTAAGAACCACAGCCGTGTTTCTACTTCCAGGACTCCCTTAAAAACCATATGAAGTTTGTCCTTCATTCTCTGCTTCCATTCCAAGGTTATGAAACATAAAACATTTGGCGAAAATGTTGGAATCTGGGCTATGAGCCATTTCTGCAACTCCCGGCACGACTATCCCTCTGAAATAAATCGATGTCCCCTCTGATATGTCCGATGCAAGTCTATTCAACAGGGAAATCACCTTTAATTATGTCATTTATATAATGTATTCCAGTTGCCCATTGAAGGAGGCAGAGAATAATGTGAGTTTTACATGAGGTTACTATATGAAACCACTGGAGGGCGCTATTTACCCCTCTATCCTGTCAGCTACTAGCGCTGTGTCAAGGCTGTGTTGGTCTTGCCTTAAATTACTAACCTTCCAGAGCTCTTTCTGCAGTCTACTGCTCTTTCTAGAATGCATTCTAGAACCACCCGCGGCAAAAGAAAAAGTGACTGGAATGTTTGTATTTGC
>CM059322.1:13998408-14003484 GCA_030340685.1 Protosalanx chinensis | reverse complement strand
CATCACAGAGAAAGGTCACACACCTTAGCTCAGCGCTGGAATGCATTTACAGCATGTGCATGTTGCAGTTTGGGGGTAGATTACATTCGAGCGAGTCCTGCAGTTTAATTCCAGCTCTGTATTTGCACAGCAGAATACAGACCGATAGAACTGCATCCGTCACATCTAGGTGCAGTATTCATTTGGTGCCATTCATGCGCACACAAAAAAGCATGTCTGGTAGCCGTGTGTGTGTGTGGGTGTGTGTGAAGCACAGACTGTTGGTTAGATTTCTGAGATGATTCTGCTGATGACTGTGCTGTTGTACCTGCGATGCTAGTTGGACACCACTGCCTTCTGGTCCCCCAAATCATCTCCGTCCTGCTGCTGATGCTGTGGAGCTCTGCAGTAACTTTTCCATCCACACGGTGTCTCCTTCCCCCTCTGCATCTCACTCTGTCGCTCGTTTCCTGCTCCACCCTCCACTGCAAGACTGTGTCAAGCCTCTGCTGCGGACCCTGAGCGTGCGATCCCAGCCTGCCCTCTTCTTCTACCGTTCCCCCGGTCCTGTCATGGTCCAGGGTTCACCGGCTCACCGACCCTGCGGTCAGTCCTGGGAGAGACTGCCATACAAACAGATGTCCTCTCTGCCTCGGATCATACTTCCTGCGGGGAAGAGGTGGATTGTGGGCCGTGGATTGTGTCATCCGGTGCAGAGCGCCCAGTGGGATGCCTGGCTTCTGTGTCCCATGACACACAGTCTCATACTGGCGTATTTGTTCACGCACAAACGAGCATATACACAGTCAGGTGTATTACACACACACACACACACACTCACACCGTAGGAGGTGTGTGAGCGTCACGTTGCTTAATTTATTTCCCCGTTCCTTAACTGACCTTGTGAAGGTTTATCTGATGGTGTGTGTCCCTCTAGATCAGTGGTTCCAAACCCTGGTCCTCAGGACCCACTGTCCTCCATGTTTAGATGTTTCCCTCTTCCAACACACCTGATTCAAAATACATTGTCGTTATCAGGCTTCTACCGAGCTTCATAATGACCCTTTAATTTGAATCAGATGTGCTGGAGCAGGGAAACATCTAAAACGTTCAGGATAGAAGGACCCTGAGGACCAGGGTTGGGGACCCACTGAACTAGTTGTCCAGCCTCGGGACAACTGGCTCTTGGTTTAGCAGCAGGAGACAAACCCAAATCTTGTTGCTCAATCTCTGTCTCCCTCTGATAGCTTTAGCTCCCCATCTGAAGTTGTTCGACTAATTAGCTCTCTTCTCTCCACTGGCATGGGCTAGCTTAGCCTCATTATGTGTATGTACTATAGACTAGCTTCTCCAATTATGAGCTAACAGGGTCTCACTGACTAGCAGCCTGTCTGACAGCGAGCCTAGTTTCTCTGATTCGGGGCTAGCCTAGCTTTTTTGACTGGCCTAGCTTTTGGACCATCAGGGCTGGTCTCTGTAGTGGCTGATTTAATGGCTGAGAGCTGGACTGGCAGCAGTGAATGATTCTGGTGTTGGCAGCAGGCAGCACGGCGGTGACACAACAGGAATAAGGCAGGAAAAAGTTCAGGGGGGACATTGCCCTCGGCGTGTGGCTGCGAGCCCAAAAATAGACCACCGGAACTGCATGAGTACCAAAAAAAACAAACACTTTCATTAATCTCAGAGAATGTTTCAATTAACTCCAGGATCTATTTCTCTGAAGGAGGGGGTGGGGGTGGGGGTTTGGGATGGTGGCTGACAGTCTATTTATAAGGAGAGAGAACTCATTGACCCTTTGGATAAAAGCGTCTGCTAAATTAGTATTTATTATCTTTCTCTGTCCAGTTTGTGATTTGAAATGTGAACACTATTCACACAGACAGCTGCATTGTAGAGAGTAGCTGGTGAAACAACAATACTATGTGGGATTAGAATATCATGACTCAGTGGTGACTTTCAAGGTACTCGGTCCAGCCTAGTCCAGTCCAGTTAAATCCAGTCCAAGTCCTAAGATCAATGGCCGACTGACCATTTACTCAACGTACAAAATTGTAAACCAATATAAATTGGCTGTGCTCTACGAATGCTGGAGTAAACTATATGAACTGCGGCTTGTGTCAATCAGTAATCTTGTGCTCAATTGGCTATTTTGAAGGCAGTTCTCGGCTTTCTGTCAAGTTTGACTCCTTTTCTCTTCTCGTCTTCAAGTGACTGGTGAGTAAAGTCTATATAGAGCCCATTCTAATTCATTTCTGCCTAAGATCATCTCCCATTCATCCTAACGCAGACGCTCTTAGAGTTGATTTGCCCTGTCTTCCACCTGCCCGTTACATATGGTCTAAACACCACAAAAGGATGTGGAGGGTATGAGAAAGAGCAAACAGAAAGACAGTGTGTGTGTGGGTGTGTGTGTATGTGTGTGAGTGTGTGTCTGTGTGAGAGAAACAGAAAGACAGGGTGTGTGCGGGTGTGTGTGTGTGGGTGGGTGTATGGGTGTGAGTGTGTGTGTGTGTGTCTGTGGAGAGAGAGAGAAACAGAAAGACAGTGTGTGTGTGTGTGTGTGTGTGTGGGTGTGTGTGTGTGGGTGTATGGGTGTGTGTGTGTGTGTCTGAGAGAGAGAGAGAGAGAGAGAGAGAGAGAGAGAGAGAAACAGAGGAGGGGGATTATGGCCAAGCGTGTGCGCGAGTGAATGCGTATGTGCGTGCAATGGGTGTGCGTGTGTGTGTGTGTGCGCGCTCTAATAGGCAAAGAGAAATATGAGTTGAATATGAGGCAGCCTCCCCCCGCGCGTGCACCGGTAAGGGATGCTTACTGAGGATGCTGCTTCGCTGCTTTCTTTACCTCCGCCAAGAAGAGATCCATCCACACTGAGCAGGAAAAGGGCGCCTTATTAGCTCCACCGGATGGAAGTTAGGAGCATTATGACTGAAGGAGCCGGCATCGATCGCGTCTCATCCAAGGACACTTTTGACCGAGATCACGAGAAACATGGAACTTGATGGGCGTCTTTTCGTTTAATTTCGCCCCCCGGGGAGAAAGAGGGGGCGTTCGGAGCGAGTGCAGGGGGGGACGGGACACGTTATAGTGCATGAAAGACAAGGCGCCATACTAAAGGAAAAATAAACGAAGAAAAGGGGGGTGGTGGGAAAAATGCAGTTTGAGACATTGCGTCAGTTCTGTAGCTCGGTTCTGTCTCATTTTAACGGGGCTTTCTCCCCGCCTCAGAACATCCTGCAGACCGAGCTGTTCGAGCAGGCGCTGAGCAATATCGGGTGAGTGATCGCCTTTGAGAAAGAACCGTCGGATTTATGGAGGGGGCTTCCCCGTTTGTATGTCTAAAGGAGGATTTGAGGAGGAGAGGAGGGGGGGGGGGGGAGGGGGGGGGGATGGGGGGGTTCGTCTATCGATCAGTAAGCAGCCTAGTAGTGCTGGCCGGCTGGGCGAGATGCTGCGGATCATATTCCTGCAATCTGGCAGCGCAGTAGTGATGTTGGACGCAGCACGATCATCATCATCAAATGATCCAGTTACAGACGGATTCCGATCATGTTGAGGTTGGGACTGCGTGTGTGTCCCGCTACAGGCATGTGTGTGTGCTGCTCCAGTGCTGCTCTAGAGCTGCTGATCATGACAGACTAGGGCAGTTTAGCTCCAAACATGTGCTGCCCTTCTGCATAGCAGGGGAGATACCAACACGCCTTGGAAGGGTACTTTGATTTGCCCACCCTTAACCAAAGCTAGATTTTTTTTTTTTTATTCTTTTTTTTTTGCTTCAACATTTTGATTAATTCCTTGCTGAGCCAAGCACTTTTTTTTTTTTTCATTTGGCGAATTTCCTTATGGATATTCAGCATCATCTGTAAACAGTCCGCATTTTGCATTCCATGTAATGAGGGAGCTTCAGGAGTTACTGCGAAACTGTGCGTGTATGTGTGTGTGTGTGTGTGTTGATGTGTAGGCTGTGTGTGTACTTAAGAGAAAGACAGACAGAGAGAAAGAGAGTGAGAGAGAGAGAGAGAGCGATAGAGAGAGTGAGAGAGAGAGAGAGAGAGAGCAATAGATAGATAGATAAGGAGATGTGTCTGTGTGTGTGTGTGTGTGTGTGCTTTCTGCCCTTGCTGTGTATGTTTTTGGAAGTTGTATGTCTTTTGGCTGCAGCGGTGAACATTCTGATTAGTCTGCTAAACGCCCAACTCCCAGCAGACTGGCTCCCCAGTCGCCTGGCCCAGTATGCTGGCCCGGGGAGGATGGTGCCTGAACGGAGAGAGGGAGAGAGTTTCAACATCATCTTCCACTGCATAGAAAATGGATGAAACGCAGGCGTTTTGCAGAGAAGTCCTACAGCATACAATGGCTGTCTCAGGGGACTCAGGGTCCTGTTCTCCTCGCCTGCAGAAATAATTTACAGCATTTTCCTCCTCTCCCCCTCTCCTCCTCTCCTCCTCTCCCCTTCTCCCCCCCCCCCCACCCCCCCCCCTCTGTGAGGACCATGTGCTCCGACACAAACCGCCCAAAACATGCTGGACTGGATCTTCTCTTAGCGATAGACTTGTCAATGAGAGGGACTCATGCTGTTGTGTTGCTACACGCAAATACACACGAGCAATAAGCGTGTGTGTGAGTTGTTTTGTGCGTGCAGTGCACTGCACAGCATGGGCGTACACGATAGTACAAAGAGACACAGTTCTGTCTCTTTTGGGGGCTGCCAGTGGTTGACGGCCGCTACGTATAAGTCGGTTTCATTTTAAGAGGCAGCGAGTGGAGCCGTCTTGTGTAGCTTCTGCATGGCTTCCATGTTGTTCTTAGTGGGTCTCCAAGCTCCTCACAGGCCCAGCCAGACCAGCCCAGCCAGACCAGCCTCGCCCTGCTTACTGCCACCCAACCGTTCCATCTGGTTCTGTGTACGTATGAGCGGGAATGTGGTTTTTGTGGGATCTTGTGAAAGTGTGTGGTGTTTTTGTTCTTCCGTGTGTGTTTGTGCGGCGAGGACGCACGCATGCGAACGCGGTTTGTTTGCGGGGGGCGAGTGTGTGAAAGTGCGCGTGTGTGGAGAGAGTGTGTGCGTGCGTGTGTGTGCGTGCGTACACTGTCCTCTAC
>CM059322.1:13960908-13993408 GCA_030340685.1 Protosalanx chinensis | reverse complement strand
CTTCTCTCCCTCCTTCCTCTCTTCCAGTGTTCCTTCCTTCCCTCCTTCCTCCCTTCCAGTGTTCCTTCCTTCCCTCCTTCCTCCCTTCCAGTGTTCCTTCCTTCCCTCCTTCCTCCCTTCCAGTGTTCCTTCCCTCCTTCCTTCTCCCTTCCAGTGTTCCTTCCTTCCCCCTTCCAGTGTTCCTTCCTTCCCCCTTCCAGTGTTCCTTCCTTTCCCCCTTCCAGTGTTCCTTCCTTCCCTCCTTCCTCCCTTCCAGTGTTCCTTCCTTCCCTCCTTCTCCCTTCCAGTGTTCCTTCCCTCCTTCCTTCCTCCTTTCAGTGTTCCTTCCTTCCCCCTTCCAGTGTTCCTTCCTCCCCCTTCCAGTGTTCCTTCCTTCCCTCCATCCTCCCTTCCAGTGTTCCTTCCTTTCCCTCCTTCCTCCCTTCCAGTGTTCCTTCCTTCCCTCCTTCCTCCCTTCCAGTGTTCCTTCCTTCCCCTTCCAGTGTTCCTTCCTTCCCTCCTTCCTCCCTTCCAGTGTTCCTTCCCTCCTTCCTTCCTTCCTTCCAGTGTTCCTTCCTTCCCCCTTCCAGTGTTCCTTCCTTCCTTCCTCCCCTTCCAGTGTTCCTTCCTCCTTCCTCCCTTCCAGTGTTCCTTCCCTCCTTCCTTCTTCCTTCCCCAGTGTTCCTTCCTTCCTCCTTTCGTTCTTCTTCTTTGCTCCCTTCTTGTGCAGCTAGACAGCAGGGCCCGCTCTCCTCTCTAATGCTGCCTGCTTGCCGGGATGAAAAATGCATACTTAGCAGAACCACGAAGAAACAGCGGTGTGTGTGTTTGTGTGCGTGTGTTTGAATGTTGTGCGTGCACTCGAGTGTTGAGTGTGAGTTTGAAAGAAAGGTGGAGAGAGAGAGAGAGATAGAGAGAGAGAGAGAGAGAGAGAGAGATAGAGAGAGAGAGTGAGAGAGAGAGAGAGAGAGTAATTGAGAGAATGGGAGGCGACAGAGGCGTCCTGCGGCTTTTGAAAGATCTTTTTCGAGGCGGTGAGGAAAACGGTACTCCTGTTACAGTCAAACGTGCTAAGTTATGAATAGCTTGACAAATCTCACAATGTGGCTCTCCACAGGAAGTGTATTATGGAAATAAACAATGCTGTCAGACGCTCAGTCGCCCTGGAAACAGCTGGGCCGGTGTCTGTGGCGGGTCCACTTCCCTGCTCTGTCCAGGGAGGGCCCTCCACTGCTTCTTCATGTGTGTGTGTGTGTGTGTCAAGACAGGCTTGCTTTTTCTCAGCCATGAACTTGCTGCTTCTGCCTGTTCAGTACACCTATGTGTCAGGGCTGTGTGTGTGTGTGTCTGGGTGACAGACAGAGAGAGAGAGAGAGAGTGTGTGTCTTTTGAAGGGATTTTATGGAGGACACATCTTTATGATGTGGCCAAATCTGGATCACAGATCTACTCCAACCCATAAATGTATTTATGCGTTACCATAACAACCTGCCAGACATGCTAATAGACTGTCCGATGGCTTCCCGTCCCTCAACTGATTTTCTCTGTCTCTGTCTCTCTCTCTCTCTCTGTCTCTCTCTCTCCTCCTTTGCCCCAGTCTGTCTTTACTTCTCCCATTTCCTCCTTCCACCCTGTCTCCTGGGTTGAGGGGGGTTCTGGAGCGGCTAGCTGGCCCTCCCTGGTGCTCCCCCCCCCCAGGCAGGCAGCTGATCTTAGCTCCCTGCTCTGCCGGGGGGGCCTGGCAACACATGGAGCTGCCGCTTCCTGAAAGCAGCCTGGCTTCCCATCAACTCAGGCTGCTGCACCAGCCTACCAGCCTACCAGCCTACCAGCCCGGTATCAACACACCACTGGGCCTCATACTGACCAGCTGGCCCAGATTGCGTCTGTTTGCGTGACCGCGCGTGTGTGTGTGTGTCTGGAGCGACGCTCGACGACTTCCCGTACGCCGCTTCCAGAAGGTTTCCACCTCGGCAGAGAGGAGGAAAGAGGAGAGACGTGTCGGAACGCTGTCAGCTGTCTCCGGGCTGAAACCGCAGCGGGGCGCCGCGTGTGTGTCTAGATGGGTCGCTCCGCTTCTTGCAGTAGAGCACGATCTAATATATATGAGCCGCGCTGAGCGTTGTGTTTGTGGGTCACGCCGCTCCCTGCTAAAAAGCCCCCTCCTGCCGCAGGCAGAGGACTGAGCTGCCATGGAGAAGCTGCAGTAGTGGTTTTAAGCCACGAGTTCATTACCAGTGATCTCTCTGTGTGTGTGCGTGTGCGTGTGTGTGTGTGTGTGTGTGTGTGTGTGAATGGAAGAGGAGGTCAAGGGTCACCCAGACTGGCCCAGCTGCCAGCTAGAACACTCCTTTTAAAGCCATGTAGCCCTGTGGCTCCCATCTCTCTCTCTGTCTCTCTCTCTCTCTCTCTCTGTCTCTTTCTCTCTCGCTTCCCATACACTGGGAAGTGCTGTGTCCACCCATCTCCCACCTGCCCTGCCCAATTCCCCCACCTGTCAATCACCCCCCCCAGAGGTGTCTGGGACCTCGTTCTCCAGGATATAGAGGACACAGGGAGAGAGGAGGAGAGACAGAGAGAGAGACAGCGAGAGAGACGCAGAGAGAGAGAGCGACAGGGAGGCTGAGTTTTGGTCTCGTGCAGGTATCCACAGTCACGCATCCTAACCACGCAAAAAGCACCCGACTCCCACACCTAGAACGTGGCTCGCCACAGATGGGGCAGAGCTTACCTAAAGCAGGTCAATGACATCACCGTAGCATCAGCGAGCTTTTGGAAGAAGAACGCGGCACGCGCTCACGCACACACGCAAACATTTCGACTTTGATCCTTTTTGGGGGGGGGGGGCGCAGAGGAATGACGCAAGAGGAGCGATAATCTGGATGGTGTTTGATGCCTGAAATCCCCTCGGGAAAAACGGAGTCATTTGTTCAGTTTCAGGATCAGTCGGGAGGTAAAGGCTGTGCTGAATGGGATTAGGGGCGACCGCAGGGAAGGGTCTGCGTTAGTGACAACAGGCCGCTTCCAAATCAATTGAGGAGTGTAATCTGTAATCTGTAATCTTCCTGAGAGGGGTGGGGGTGGGGGGGGGGGGGGGGGGGGGGGCGCTGCTCCACCTCCTGCCACGCCTGCACACACACACACACACACACACACATATCCCACACACTCACACACACTGGAATCACATGGCCGTATTAAAGCATAACTCCCTGTCCTCCCAGCAGGCTTTGCGGCAGGTTGTGTTTGAGCTTTGCATCCTGCTAGGCTGCCTTGCGTGTCCCTGCGCCATCGGGCACAGAGCACAGGGCGTTCAGCAGCGGGCACAGAGCACAGGGCGTTCAGCAGCGGGCACAGGGCGTTCAGCAGCGGGCACAGAGCACAGGGCGTTCAGCAGCGGGGCACAGAGCACAGGGCGTTCAGCAGCGGGCACAGAGCACAGGGCGTTCAAGCAGCGGGCACAGAGCACAGGGCGTTCAGCAGCGGGCACAGAGCACAGGGCGTTCAGCAGCGGGCACAGAGCACAGGGCGTTCAGCAGCGGGCACAGAGCACAGGGCGTTCAGCAGCGGGCACAGGGCGTTCAGCAGCGGGCACAGAGCACAGGGGCGTTCAGCAGCGGGCACAGAGCACAGGGCGTTCAGCAGCGGGCACAGGGCGTTCAGCAGCGGGCACAGAGCACAGGGCGTTCAGCAGCGGGCACAGAGCACAGGGCGTTCAGCAGCGGGCACAGGGCGTTCAGCAGCGGGCACAGGGCTTTCAGCAGCGGGGCACAGAGCACAGGGCGTTCAGCAGCGGGCACAGAGCACAGGGCAGTTCAGCAGCGGACACAGGGCGTTCAGCAGCGGGCACAGAGCACAGGGCGTTCAGCAGCGGGCACAGAGCACAGGGCGTTCAGCAGCGGGGCACCAGAGCACAGGGCGTTCAGCAGCGGCACAAGCAGGACCAGAGAGACGGACTGTGAACGTTCGGCGGCCCAACGTTTGGAATGGAACGTTAATCGCTGGTTTTACCGCATCATCTTATTTTGGGACATTTGGTGGAGTTAAGACCGGATTTGTGTGTTTTTTGTTGTTGTCGTCATCTGCGTTCGGAGGAAATATCTGAACATCGGGTAGGTGTGTTTTTAGTGTGAGCAGGTTGTGTGTGTGTGTGTGTGTGTGGGTGGGTGTGGCTCCCAGGAGCACAGTCACAGATAGGCTGACTCAGTCGCAGCAGGCTTGATGACGATGCATCTGTAAATTGTCTTTCCTTTTCTGTCTATCTCTTCTCTTCCTGGGAGGACGAGACCTGCTCACTCAGCTCCTTCCTTCCTTCCTCCCGCTGTTTTCCTCTCCTTCTGTCCTCCGCCCTCGCTCTCCGCCCTGCTCGGATCGGTCCAGGCTCTGGTAGATGGAGGTGATTAGGGGAGCAGAGAGGCTCGGCGGGGGGGGGAGGGACGGAGAGATGCGGGTCGCAGACGGACGCCCGTTTGTTTTGAATTTGTCTTCATTTGGTTCTCCCCGCCCCCCTTCAAGGTGACCACGCCTTCTCATCCTCGAATTTAACTTGTTTCCGCGGAGGACCACATGCACACAATCTGGTGCACGGGGACACGTAGATTTCTTTCTCGTCTTTCTCTCGCCTCTCTCTCTCTCTCTCTCTCACTCCGACCATCTTCAATCACCACAGTCGCTCTCCTCCTTCGCGAGTGTCTTGACGGAGGGATGGGATGGGAGAGGTGGTCGGAATCTGGAGCTGACACTCATGCTGATTTCGGAAAGGGTTCCGGAATGTTCCGGATGGTTCTAGACGGTTGTAGTTGCGGATCCGAGCGGATACTCATTTGCGTCCAGGACGGTGCACTGCCTCAAAGGTCTTGATACCTCAACACAGTAAGACTGGCGTTTCAAGTCACCCTTCCCCCCCCCCCCGCCCCCCCCACCCCCCCCCCCCCCCCCCCCCGAGTCCATTTTCTGTATAATTGTTTATCAGATTTGTGTTATCGTTCTTCCATCTTATCCCTGTAGGAAGATTCCCAGTCTTTTGGCTCCTCTCCTCTGGCATACACAGAGCAGTAAAAACAAATGCACCCCTTAATAGTCATTGAGGGAGAAAAATTGTGGTCGGCGAGTCTCTCTCTCTCTCTCTGTGTCCCTGTCCCTCTCTCTCACGGTTTGTGTGTGCATCCCTCCGTATCAAGATGCCTGTGTGTGTGTGTGTTTTGGAGGGCATGACACCAGCACAAGGCATGAAGGGTACATCGCTCACTGAAAGCTTTCTCATTGACTCCCAACTATTGATCTTTCCGCTTGTGGCGTTTCTCTGGTTTGAAATGGAATATCAGCATCGCCTCCAGCCAGCCCTGGGAGAGGAGCCGCTCTATCCTGTCCTAACATTCCTAATATTTAGCGTTACCCCAAACCTCTTCTACATTCAGTCGTTTTTTTAGCAGGCGCTCTTATCCAGAGCGACACACAGCAAGTACAGGGACGTTCCCCCCTGAGGCAGGAGGGGTGAAGTGCCTTGCCTTTAAGGAGACAAACGTCATGTTGGCACTGCCCGGGATTCGAACCCGGGGACCTTCAAGGGTGGGGAGGGTTAGATCTCAGATGAGGTATTTAGGGTTAACGGCGAGAGAGGAAGAAAGAGCGAGAGGCTGAGAGAGAAAGAAGGGAGGTAAGAAAAAGCCATGCCTGGATTGGGGGGGGGGGGGGGGGGGGGGGGGGGGGGAGGGGAGAGTGAAACAAAGAGGAAGAGAGAGATAGAAAGAAAGAGCGAGTGAGCGTGCGTGCGAGAGAGAGAGAGAGAGCACCGGCTCTTCCGCTGCTACTGTAAATCAGGTTGCAGCTCTGAGGGTTGCAGATGCTGGGTGTTAATGTATGTCTGATAACCTCCTTTTATGATAACCCACATCAAGCCTTCATGATTTGTCACCGCTCACGCTGCCTGCCTGAGCTCCAGGAAACACTTTATCATACCGGATCCTCCCCCGCTGCCTCCACCCTCCCCTCCTTCCACCCTCCTCCACCTCACCTTATCCTCCTTCCACCCTCCCCTCCTCCAAACTCCCCTCCTCCACCTTATCCTCCTTCCACCTTATCCTTCTCCACACTCCTCTCCTCCACCTTATCCTCCTTTCACCCTCCCCTCCTCCACCCTCCCCTCCTCCACCTTATCCTCCTTCCACCCTCCCCCTCGTCCACCTTATTCTCCTTCCACCCTCACCCTCCTCCACCTTATCCTACTTTCATCCTCTTTTCTCATGACACCTCCTTCCACCCCTACTGTCCCCATGTCCCCAATCTCCTTGCTCCATCTTGCAAGCCTCAGCCACAGCCCCAGCCCTGGCTCATCCCTGGCCTCAGCCACAGCCACAGCCACAGCCCCAGTCACAGCCTCAGCCCCAGTCCCAGCCACAGCCCCAGTCACAGCCTCAGCCCCTGCCCCAGCCACATCCCTAGCCTCAGCCCCAGTCACAGCCTCAGCACTGGCCCTGCCCCGCCCCTGCCCCAGCCACATCCCCAGCCTCAGCCCCATCCCCAGCCTCAGCCCCAGCCCCCCAGCCCTCCTCTGCTTGCCTTGCACATTGATACGCTGGTGGTACTTCAGACACAGTCAGCTGCTTACGTAGGTGCTGAAGAACGTCACAGACAGTCGTGACGGAGGCGAGGAGGCAGAGACGAGGGAGGGAGAGGAAGGATCACAGCAGCCCAGTTCCTGCGTACATCACTATCCTACTCGACCAGCCTGTTAGCCCCCACCATGCAGTGGCTGCCCTGAATACACAACACAGTCTGTCTGCATCCTCCATCTCCTCTCTTCTCCTCTCCATCCTCCTTCACTCTCATCGTGTGTGCATGTGTATGTGTGTGTGTGTGTGTGTTGGAAGACACTTGTCATTGTGTCTTACGGGGTCCTGAATTCAGGACCTGGAATGAGGCCCTGGGACTTCAGAAGGAGGCCTATCAGTGGGAGGATTAAAGATGAACTCTGTTGGTAACGATGAGCCGGTTAGGCGAAGTAATGCTACGTTGCTGTGGGACAGCAGCTGAAGATAGCGACGTGTCGGTGGATGTCCAGCGAGGCTGGGCAGGGACAAACAGTGAGCATGGGCCAGACGGCGTTGGAGCCTGTCAGGGAATGTGTGTGTGTGTGTGTTTATGTGTGTGTCTCCAAGGGGACAGCGCGGGAGTGTGTGGCTATGTCCGCGCATGTATGGGCTGTTTGTGTGAGTTTGCGAGGGGGCTAATTGTTTGTGTTAGGGTCTGTGTGTGTGTGTCGCAGAGAGAGAGAGTGTGTGTGTGAGGAAGAGCGAGACAGAGAGAGAGGATGTACAGTACTATTTCATAACAGCAGCCCTTAGGGGGCTTTGGCCCAGGGCCCTGGGGGTGTACTAAGAGCTCTTACTGAAGCATTTCCCCCACCATCACACACACCACAGCCGTAGGGGGGGCTGTGAAGTCAGCATGGGAAGTGTCTCTGAGCAAACTGTGTGTGTGTGTGTGTGCTGCCTGCCTGCCTGCCATCCAACTCTGGGCTTGTGAATGAAGGACAGTTAGTGTCCAGCAGGGATTTAATTATGCAACAACCAGCCTCAATACTGTCTTTCCTTAGCCTAACCTAACCTGACCTGGTCTGATATGGTCTGATCTGGCCTGGTGTGGTCTGATATGGTCTGATCTGGCCTGGCCTGGTGTGGTCTGATATGGTCTGATCTGGCCTGGTGTGGTCTGATATGGTCTGATCTGGCCTGGTGTGGTCTGATATGGTCTGATCTGGCCTGGCCTGGTGTGGTCTGATATGGTCTGATCTGGCCTGGCCTGGTGTGGTCTGATCTGGTCTGATCTGGCCTGGTGTGGTCTGATATGGTCTGATCTGGCCTGGCCTGGTGTGGTCTGATATGGTCTGATCTGGCCTGGCCTGGTGTGGTCTGATATGGTCTGATCTGGCCTGGCCTGGTGTGGTCTGATATGGTCTGATCTGGCCTGGTGTGGTCTGATATGGTCTGATCTGGCCTGGTGTGGTCTGATATGGTCTGATCTGGCCTGGCCTGGTGTGGTCTGATATGGTCTGATCTGGCCTGGCCTGGTGTGGTCTGATATGGTCTGATCTGGCCTGGTGTGGTCTGATATGGTCTGATCTGGCCTGGTGTGGTCTGATATGGTCTGATCTGGCCTGGTGTGGTCTGATATGGTCTGATTTGGCCTGGTGTGGTCTGATATGGTCTGATCTGGCCTGGTGTGGTCTGATCTGGCCTGGCCTGGTGTGGTCTGATATGGTCTGATCTGGCCTGGTGTGGTCTGATGTGGTCTGATCTGGCCTGGCCTGGTGTGGTCTGATGTGGTCTGATCTGGCCTGGCCTGGTGTGGTCTGATATGGTCTGATCTGGCCTGGTCTGGTGTAGTCTGATATAGCCTGGCCTGGCACACAAGGGATGCTGAAGTTTGATTGGCCGTAGCTGCTCTGGAACGGCTTAGTGAGCGAGACGAGAGAGCTAGCCAATCAAACGGCGCAGTAAGCGAGCCAATCACATGGCAGCTGGAGCCGGGAACTTTGGGTGATTAATGAGCCCCCTATGAAATCTATGGAAGGTTGTCAGGTACAAAATGAAAGGGACGCTTCAGAGAACATCTTCAACATGACTGTACTTTTTAAATTCATGTTTTCTTTTCTTTCTTTTGTAGTAGGAGAACGGATATAAAAAAAGTGAATCTAAGCCCCTCCCATACCTGTGGTGACCAATCATGACCTTGAAATCCTTGACATCTCTCTGTAACCAACCTCCTCTTCCCATGCTTTTGATTGACAGGAAAAGAAGCCCATCAGCATCCAGGGATCCAAACCAAAAATATAACCAAAGGGAGGAGCGGGGCGACCACTCGCAGTATGCCCCCGGGGTCGGCGGAGGCATGCCCAGATCACCGTCCGACTACGGGGATGGAGACCCGCGGCGGGCACCTCGGGGCTCTTCCATGTACCCGGACGCCAGCTCCGCCAGGGCCGGTTACCGGGGGGAACGAGGCCGCTGGCACTCCCAAGAGTACCCTCTGGACCAGGAGTACCCGCCCCTAGAGGAAGCCCCGCCCACCGAGTACGAGATGCAGCGGCAGCGGCAGGAGGAGTACCAGACCAGGTACCGGTCGGATCCCAACCTGGCTCGGTACCCGGTGAAGCCGCAGCCGTACGAGGAGCAGATGCGCATGCACGCCGAGGTGGGCCGGGCGCGCCACGAGCGGCGCCACAGCGACGTGTCGCTAGCCTACACCGAGATGGACGAGGCGGAGATGGGGCCTGTGCGGTTGTCGCGGCAACACCTGACGGAACGCCGGCCGCCCATGGTGGGTCAGAGGTCGTACTCGATGGATCGCTCCTCGCCGGGGCCTCCGGGTTCGGGCATGGGGGCCGGCCACCGGGGATCCAACCACAGCCCGCCTACCCCTCACCGAAGCCCCGTCCTGGGGGAGAGGGGGGACCTGCGCAGGGGGGAGGACCCCATGAGGAGGGGGGGCCAGCACCACCTGGACCCCAGCTCGGCGGTGAGGAAGACCAAGAGGGAGAAGATGGAGACCATGTTGAGGAACGACTCCCTCAGCTCAGACCAGTCCGAGTCGGTGCGCCCGCCTCCGCCCAAACCTCACAAGACCAAGCGGGGCGGGAAGATGAGGCAGGTGTCTCTCAGCAGCTCGGAGGAGGAACTGGCCACCACGCCGGAGTACACCAGCTGTGAGGACGTGGAGATTGAGAGTGAGTCTGTCAGCGAAAAAGGTAGGGAACTTTTACCTCCTTCTCCCCATTCCTCCATCCCTGTGTCTCTCTTACGCTTCGGTTCAGTGGTTAGCGCCACACCTGTGTGTGTATGCGTGTGTGTGTGTGTTTTTGTATATATTGGGTGTACACGTGTTTCTCTATTTCAGCTTTGATGAGGACATCCGCTATATCCCATGTCTATGTGAGTGTCCATGTGTGTGTAGTGTACATGTGGGTACAGTGTGTTTGTGTGTGTAGGTGTATGTGTGTGTGTATGTGTGTGTGTGTGTGTGTTAGGTCTGGCCTGGTTTGTTCCCGTCAGTCAGAAAAAGCTGCAGCACCCAGAGCAATGCCATCAGGTCCGGATATTAATAGAGGTGGAGGCAGTTGTAATTAAATGTTGGGGGCTAATTAAACCTTCCCACTGCTAGAATCTTGGTGTTTCAGCTTCAGTGATCTTCAGCGCACATGGATGGATTGAGAGTGGCTAGGCTAGGCTAGCCAAAGCTAGGCTATGCTAGGATAAGCATGACTTGCCTGGGGTAGTAAAGGCTAGGCTAGGCTAAGCCAGGCTAGACTCTCTACTGACCTCAGTAGATACACAAGCTACATTTTAAGCGAGAGATTAGGCAGTCTGTGTAGTCTGAAAGTGCAAACCAAACACAGAAGCTCAGGCCCCGATCCCTTAATTATTATCCCTGATGGGATATAATTGCACCACTGCCAACTCTCACACATTCGATTGGTTCCACAGCATTTTTAACCAATCGAAATGCCTGTATCTCACGGACAATACGTGGGAGTTGGCCGCGCTTTAATCGTGTTCCAAGGATCGGCTCCTTGGAGTGAGATCCTCCATGACCCTCTTTGAGAAACTTACCTGGGATGGAGAAAAGTCCAGCAGATGAAGTGGAATCCCGTGGGCTCTGCCCTGCTCACCTCCTTCAGAGGAGACAAGGACACCCATAAAAACGTCCTCCCAGTGAACTGTCAGTTCCCTATCCTGTACCTGTCGGTTCGTGGGAAACAGGGAAATGTTTATGGACAGGGACAGACACACACGCGTTCTCTTTCTCTCCTTCTGACTGAATTAAACCCGTTTCGTGCAGAATTAACATCCAAAGCGATCCTTCTAGCGTTTGGCCACTTGAATGCGCTCGCGGTCGACAGTGGTCGTAATTGCAAATTGATTTTGTTGTCAAAGCTGTAATTATAGGGGCCTTTGCCTTGGGAGACGTCAGAATCGCTTGACGAAACAGGGGAGGGAGGTCTGGGTGACCAGAAATGACAGGGATAAGATGGATGTGGGAGGAGAGTAGAGAGGACATGGAGAAGAGAGAGGGAGAGAGAGAGAGAGAGAGGAGGACAAGGAGAGCGGAGAGAGAGAGGAAGAGAAAGTTGGAGGAGGATGGATCGGGGAGGTGGAGATTGAGGAGTGTTTTTGTAGCACCTCCCTGGAGAGAGACACAGTCAGTCAGGCTTACTTATGTAAGTGTCCTCATCACAAAGGCAACAGCACACACACACACACACACACGCAACTCCACAGGGTTGGCTGGGCTACATTATTGATGTAAGGACTTTCCAGGTTTACAGGATAGGTAGACAGAGAGAGAGAGACAGAGAGTAAGAGGGAAAAAATAGAGCAAGTTATTTTGAGGGTTAGGGTACAACTGAGTCGGTCAGTGCCTGTGTGCCTCTCACACAGGAAGGACCAGAAGAGGAAAGATAGGGACACATTCTTTTTTTGTGTGTTTTCATAGATGGGCAGTCCTGCTATGCTCTCTAACCCTGGGGTCACTGGCCAAGGCATAGGTGAGGAGGCGGGAACTGGAGGGAAGAGGGGAAGAGAGGAGCGGAGAGAGGGGGAGAGGGAGGGAGGGAGGGAGGTGGAGGGAGAGAGGGGGGTGGAGGGAGGGAGGGAGGGGGTTGGAGAGAGGGAGGGAGTGAGGGAGGGAGAGAGGGGGGGTGGAGGGAGGGAGGGAGGGAGTGAGGGAGAGAGGGAGTGGAGGGAGGGAGGGAGGTGGAGAGAGGGAGGGAGTGAGGGAGGGAGAGAGGGGGGGTGGAGAGAGGGAGGTGGAGGGAGGTGGAGGGAGGGAGGGAGGGAGGGGGGTGGAGGGGGGTGGAGGGCGTGCCAGCTGTAATGGGCTTGGCTCATGCCCGCCAGGCCTCCAGACTGATTTAGTGAAACGTCCCTCTCCTTCAGTTTTCCTGCTTATTGATCCACTGACATGCTGTCTCATAAGAGTGCCGAACAGACAGAAAAGAGAGGGGAGGAGATGGGAGGAGAGGGGCGGAGCGACACGGGAGGAAGGAGGTGGAGAGAGGAAGAAAGGAGAGGAGGACGTTGCGTCTGCTTTCTATTCTAAAGCAGTGTGTAAAAAAAAAATCTTCCAAAAACATGGCCGCCATGAAGTATCATCTGGCTCGTCATCAGATGTCTTTAAAGATCTGCCTCCGAAACGTCCCCCTGCACCCCTCCCTCCCTCCCTGTCCTTCCCTCCCTCCCTCTCCTCATGGATACTATGTTTAAACACACAATGTTTCACCTCTCTCTCTCTCCCTCTCTCTCTGCTCTTGCCCCCAGAATTGTAGTAAAAACAGCGTCAATAATTAATGATCCAATTAATAGTTTACACTGGTTTTTATTGAGTTGTCAAAGTGATGGAGAGCCTGCTGGCGCTGAACTCTCTCCCTTCTCCCCAGGCTCCTCCTCAGCCCTGAATCAGCAGTTTGCAGGGCCACGGAGCGAGGGGAGGCATGGGGAGAGAGCGGGAGGGAGGGAGGAAAGTAGAGGGTAGGGGAAAGCGAAAGAATTGGGGTAAGGAGGGAGAGGGATGAGAGGGGGAATTGGAATGCAGGGATGCAGGGAGGGAGGGAGGGAGACTGGGAGGCAGGCAGACAGAGGGATAGACAGGTAGGATAGTGAGACAGAAGGACAGGCAGGCAGGCAGGCAGGCTGGCAGGCAACAAACAGTCTGCTGATAATCACAATCCATGTCAGTGATGAGTTTCCTTCTGCTGGACAAGCAGACCCTCCACACACACACAGAAGCTTTGATACGCTTCATGTTGGCACAAACATTAATAGACAGATAATGAGCGGGGGCCAGGTGTGTCTGAGTGTGTGTGTGTGGTCGCCAGCTGTTGGCGAGGAGAAGCACACTGTCCTGAAACAGGCATCATGTTTCTATCTGGGAGGAGTTTTGGTCTGGTACAGACAGAATGGGGGAGGGGCCGAGAGAGAGAGAGAGAGAGAGAGAGGAAGAGAGAAAGAGAGAGAGAGAGAGAGAAAGAAAGAGAGAGAGAGAAGAAAGAAAGAGAGAGAGAGAGAGAGAGAAGAAAGGAGCGTTGGAAGCATGGAAGAAAAGACAGAGGGACAGCAGGGGAGGAGAGATGATGGAAGAGAGGGAGAGAGAGAGAGACACATACACACACTCTCACATACACACACTCTCTCATACACACACTCTCTCATACACACACTCTCTCATACACACACTCTCTCAGACACATCGTGGCAGGATATGACACGATCCTGACACCCGGGCTGTGGCGGGCTGTGGCATCACAACAGAGTCACTCTAACACAGAGATAACAACATACACTGGAATAATAGCATGTATTTCATAGTCTATATGGTGTACAGTTCAGTATAAGATAACTTGGACATTAAACATAGAACATAAGTACTGGACTGGTTGTACTATGCTAAACCGTTTGTATCTACAGTATATTGGTCACAACCAGATTGGGTTACCACTGTAAACAGAAATAAGATTTGAAGAATAATTCATCAACACTGATCTTACAGTGGGAGATACTAGGGTGCAAGGTTTAGATCAAAATTTAAATGAAAACATCCTTAATTTTATTCTTCACTTGTTGAGGGAGAGTTGGAAAAATAGTTGTCTGTACGTCCTGGTTACAGTCACAGAACTTCTCCCAGCCCAGATGATCCTGCCCTCCCTCCCTCCCTTCCTGTGGGAAACTACCTTTCAACTCCAAATGTTTTCACTTGTTTTAATTAGCTCGGTTTTTAAGCCTCTTAATCAAATAGAAAGTTCCGGCATGTGTCTTCGTCCCCAGAGGGACAGAGGAACGTTAGGATCAGGGCGGGGAGGGGGGGGGGGTGGAGGACGTGTCTGTCAGGTACTACAGAGTAGAAAAGTTCACCTCTTCTTTGACCGTCCCTCTAGGTCGCTCTCTCTCATTGTGTGGCATGTGGGGCTTGGTACTTGGTCACACACAAACACACTGCGTTCATGTACGCTGACAGAAAGATCTTTGAGAATGATTGAAAAAGGGAGAAGGACGAGAGACAAAGAAACATTGTAGAGAGAGAGGGCAGAGAGAGAGAGGGACCGAGAGAGAGAGAGAGAGAGAGAGAACTGAACATTTTAATGCAATTACAGCCATTTGCTGCCCATGGCTCTCTCTCAAGTCTGCAGCCATTGCAGGATTGCAGCAATCAAGATGCCATCTTAAAAAGCTCTCTGTGGTGCACTTTAGATTGAGGCCAGTTAAAGTTGCTGTGTTGGACCAGGACTGGCCCCCCTTGAGGTTGCTCTGTTTGGCCAGGACTGGCCCAGTTGAGGTTGCTGTGTTTGGCCAGGACTAGCCCCCCTTGAGGTTGCCGTGTTGGACCAGGACTGGCCCAGTTGAGGTTGCTGTGTTGGACCAGGACTGGCCCAGTTGAGGTTGCTGTGTTGGACCAGGACTGGCCCAGTTGAGGTTGCTGTGTAGGACCAGGACTGGCCCAGTTGAGGTTGCTGTGTTGGACCAGGACTGGCCCAGTTGAGGTTGCTGTGTTGGACCAGGACTGGCCCAGTTGAGGTTACTGTGTAGGACCAGGACTGGCCCAGTTGAGGTTGCTGTGTTGGACCAGGACTGGCCCAGTTGAGGTTGCTGTGTTGGACCAGGACTGGCCCAGTTGAGGTTACTGTGTAGGACCAGGACTGGCCCAGTTGAGGTTGCTGTGTTGGACCAGGACTGGCCCAGTTGAGGTTGCTGTGTTTGGCCAGGACTGGCCCAGTTGAGGTTGCTGTGTTTGGCCAGGACTGGCCCAGTTGAGGTTGCCGTGTTTGGCCAGGACTGGCCCAGTTGAGGTTGCTGTGTAGGACCAGGACTGGCCCAGTTGAGGTTGCTGTGTTGGACCAGGACTGGCCCAGTTGAGGTTGCTGTGTTGGACCAGGACTGGCCCAGTTGAGGTTGCTGTGTAGGACCAGGACTGGCCCAGTTGAGGTTGCTGTGTAGGACCAGGACTGGCCCTCCTTGAGGTTGCTGTGTAGGACCAGGACTGGCCCAGTTGAGGTTGCTGTGTTGGACCAGGACTGGCCCAGTTGAGGTTGCTGTGTTGGACCAGGACTGGCCCAGTTGAGGTTGCTGTGTTTGGCCAGGACTGGCCCAGTTGAGGTTGCTGTGTTTGGCCAGGACTGGCCCAGTTGAGGTTGCCGTGTAGGACCAGGACTGGCCCAGTTGAGGTTGCTGTGTTGGACCAGGACTGGCCCAGTTGAGGTTGCTGTGTTGGACCAGGACTGGCCCAGTTGAGGTTGCTGTGTTTGGCCAGGACTGGCCCAGTTGAGGTTGCTGTGTTTGGCCAGGACTGGCCCAGTTGAGGTTGCCGTGTAGGACCAGGACTGGCCCAGTTGAGGTTGCTGTGTTGGACCATGACTGGCCCAGTTGAGGTTGCTGTGTTGGACCAGGACTGGCCCAGTTGAGGTTGCTGTGTTTGGCCAGGACTGGCCCAGTTGAGGTTGCTGTGTTTGGCCAGGACTGGCCCAGTTGAGGTTGCTGTGTTGGACCAGGACTGGCCCAGTTGAGGTTGCTGTGTTGGACCAGGACTGGCCCAGTTGAGGTTGCTGTGTAGGACCAGGACTGGCCCTCCTTGAGGTTGCTGTGTAGGACCAGGTCTGGCCCAGTTGAGGTTGCTGTATTGGACCATGACTAGCCCAGTTAAGCTAATTACAGCATTGGCTCACATCCACCTTCATGCTGCCTGATAAGATAAGCTGCAATGCTAACTTTGTTTTGAACAAGACAGCGGATTTCAAGTCACGAGTGGAGAGAGAAAGAAAGAGGGATGGGGAGAGATAGATGTGAAAGAGAGAAGGAGATAGAGATGGAGAGACGTGGAACGAGATAGAGATTGAGATAAAGAAAGAAAAAAAACAGAGAAAGATCTGTAGATTGTTTCTGAGGGCCTAGCAGCTAAACAGCAGTGTCAGTGTGGAGAGGATGAGAGGAAACAAGGAGGAAGAATACATGTGGTGTGAGACCTGGGCAGCAAGCCGTCCTCCCCTCCATCCCTCCATCCTCTCCCTCCTGAGAGAGAGAGAGAGAGAGCAGAAGAGCTGGAATGAAGAGAACACTTAACTGTGAGAATGTCTGTGTCTGCATAAAGCATCTAAAATGTACTTCAGTTGTGTACGTTTTTTGGGGGGCTCATGTCCCCTAAGTGTGTGTGTGTGTGTCTTGATTGCTCATGTATCTGTGTATGTGTGTGTCTGTGTCTGGTGTGCGTGTGTGGTTTACTTTCTTGTATCCTCACTGGTTCCTATCGCTGTGTTTTCTTTTGTGTGTACGTGGTGTGTGTGTGTGTGTGTGCTGGTGCTCACAATGCATGTGTATGCGTGCGTGCGTGTGCTTGTGTGGGCCTGCGTTTGCGCGGATGGGTATTCGTCTGCGCATGCGTGTGTCTGCGTGCGTCTGCGTGCGTGCCTATGCTTGCTTGTATGCGTGCTCGTGTGTGTGTGTGCGTGCGCGCGTGGGTCCGTCCACAGGAGATTTGGATGGCCACTGGTGGGACCATTCCTCCTGGCACAGCAGTGAGGCCTCCCCAATGTCTTTGGTGAGACATGCGGAGCCCTGTCCCCTCCCCCCATCCCTCTCCTCCCCTCCATCCCCCCATTCCCCCCCCCCCCCCCCCCGCCCCTCTGACATCTCATGTTTTTTCTTTGTTTTATTTACACCTCTTGCATGTGTCTTTCTGTTTGTTTGTTTGTTTGTTTTTCTTTCTTGTTTCTATCCCACACCTGTAGGGGGCAGTCAATGGGGAAAAAGAAAAACATTTGAGAGGGCATTTATGTCCGACCCGACACAGCCTTTATCTGAGAGGCAAAAGAAAATGGTTCGCTTTGGGGGCCACTCCTTTGAAGAGGACACGGAGGGCTGTGAGCCCCCGGTTAAAGACTCTGGTGTTGACACGTGCAGTAGTACTACCCTAAATGAGGACCATAGCCATAGCCATGATAAGGTACCGCCAACCCATCTAGCCTGCATTCTCTCCCTTTGTTTTTTTGAGTTGTGACTTATTGACCTACCTCATCCAGTCTATGTTGATATATGTCACTGATTGTGCGTAGGTGAGATGTTTGTTTATGTTTGGTTTTTTGAATATAAATTTCCCTTGAGCTCCCCCTTGATTGTTTTGTTCGTTTTGTTTTGTGATTGGCTGCACCTTTGCTGGGTGTGGCCTAATGAGGAAGTGATGTGGTGCCTCTCGCTTGCTCTGCTGTTTGTTTTCCTTCAAAGAATAGTTTTGCCGCGTCATGTTTCATGACGCCCAAACCGAACCCCTTTCTGTTGATCTGGATCAACTCCAGCTGCATGTCAGTCACTCTCAGAACTCTAGCGACCTGGCGGCCATCTTGATTTGTCACGGATGCCTATAACACAGATCCCTTCTTCTCCTTGTCATGACTCCCACCCCTGCACACCCACACACACACACACACACACACCAAAGAAACCTTGTCCAAAGCACCCCCACTCCCCAATTCACCCTCAAAACTCCCAAAAAACTAGCGTACTCTAGACCAAGGACAGTTGGATTTGTTTTGCACTGACCAAAAAAACAACAACCAAAAAAACGTTTTTCTTTTCCCCCTGTCCTCTGTCACACGTGTGATGTCACCTTCGTTTTCTCCTTCTTCATCTGGGTGGTGTGTGTCTGTGTCCCTCATGGTCTAGACGGATCTGGTTCATCCCTCCTCACGTTTGAGTGTTCAGAGCTGTGTCGTGTGTGTGTGTGCTGCGGAGTGGTGAAGCAAGGCCAGGCCCAAACTCACATCAGCCCTGGTGGAGGCAGGGGATTTGGGGGGAGGGGAGAGGGTGCTGGGGCTAGCTGGGGCTAGCTGGGGCTAGAATTAGGGCTGGAATTAGGGCTAAACCTGGGCAAGAGACTAAGAGGATACTACAGGTAGGGATGGGAGAGAACCAACGCTTAGTTTGAGATAGGACTATGTCTAAATTTGAGACAGGTCTAGGACTAGACAGGTCTAGGACTAGGACTGGGATAAGACTAGGACTGGGATAAGACTAGGACTAGGACTGGGATAAGACCCAGACTAGCACTGGGATAAGACCCAGACTAGGACTGGGATAAAACTAGGGCTGGGACAGAACTAGGACTAGGACTGGGATAGGACTAGGACTAGGGCTGGGATAGGACTAGGTCTAGGATAAAGGACCATGTGAGGATGTGGCTTTTTGCTCTGCTTTGCATGGACCTCTGCATCCATCTCTCCCCCTCCTTCATGTTGGCAGGGTCACACAAACCAGCAAGGATAATGAACATGCATTTATGAACTGTGCTGAATATCTACGCTACAAAGCTAATCCCCTATATATTGACATTGCTAGTAAACAACAGAAAATAGACTCCAGTTAGTGAACTGTACAACACATTGGTTGCACAGGGGGCATTTTATAATGAATTAGCATACAATTTAATTTGCCTCATATTATCTAATTGGGAACATTCAGTAATCCTGAAGAAAATCCAGATTACATCATCTGAAACAGGGACGCTAAAGAGCCCTAATGAGTAGATTAGATGAACCGACAGGGTTCGTGTGATCCGTCCCTCCTGTAAAATGACATTGACTTGATATCCCCCTCTCCTCTCTTACCCCAGCACCTCCCCCCCCCCCCCTCACACACACATCTCCTCCACCCCACAACTATCAGTATCATCACGGCATGGGTTTTTATTGATGGAGTCTGATGTCTTGCGAATCGGTTGTAAAACACCGTCTGTGTGTGTGTGTGTTGTTGCTAACCTTGTAGCACCCGGTGACATGGCAACCTTCCAAAGATGGTGATCGTTTGATTGGGCGGATCTTGCTCAACAAGCGTCTCAAGGATGGCAGCGTGCCACCAGACTCGGGAGCGCTGCTGGGATTGAAGGTGAGGACCTGTCTGGTCACACACACACACATGCATAATCGCACACACCCACATGCATAATCACACACACACACATGCATAATCACACATCAAACACACACACATGCGCAGACCCAGTGTCATTTCCAAGAGATATTTGGCTGTTTGGCAATCCTTGGCTGCAGATGATTGATTACTCTGTTGTTTTATTCAATATAAATAGTCATTATCATCCTAATTAGCCAACTGATTGATATTAATGGGGTGTGTTTGATATTGAACACTGTAGTTTTCCAAACAGGCTCAATCTAAACTGTTTTAATGAACTACATTCCTCGCTCCACTGACCTCAAACAGATCACCGTGACCCTGTCCGTCTCCCTGGTCAAATCCAGTTTGCATAACAGTCTAACTATTGAATATTATTTGTACCCTTTTCTCCTAATTCAGTCGATAAACAGTCATGTTTGCCCTTCTGATGTTAAAGCCTGGCCTTTCTAAAGTTCCTGCAGAGCTGACTCCACCCCTGGGCTCATCCCACATGTACATTTAGTCATTTAGCAGACGCTCCCATCCAGAAAGACTGACATCAAGTACAGGGACATTCCCCCCTGAGGCAAGTAGGGTGAAGTGCCTTGCCCAGGGACACACTTTAGCAGGAATCTAACTTGCAACCTTCCGATCACAAGCCTAACATCTTAACCGCTGAGCCACATGTGGTTGGAGATCAATGGATGTGGCTCCTTCCTTAGAGGCCTTTAGAGAAGGAGAGGGGAAGAGAGGAAGTAACAGAGGCGGAGGAAGGGCGAGAGAGCGACGGAGAGAAGGAGAAGGAGAGAGAAGGCATGGAGAGAGGAAGAGAGGAAGAGAGTGAGAGTGAGAGAGATGAGAGAGAGAGTGTGAGAGAGAGATGGAGAGAGGAAGACAGGGAGGGGAAAGTGACAGAGAGGAGCCGATAGAGAGAAAGGGAAAGACAAATAAAAGACAGACAGACAGAAAGAGCCCATCAGGATAGAACAGGAGAGTGGCAAGACGAGAAAATCATTACTGATTGGATGAGCATCCTGAATGGCCATGTTTGTGACCGGCCAGTGGCTTTCTGTCATCTCAGCAAACAGCAGCAAAACAACCAGCCAACCAAATAACCAGTCATCCAGACTGCCAGGCTAGGTTGTCCCCTCCTCCCCTCCCCTCCCCCCTCTCCTCTCCTCCCCTCCTTTCATCTCCTCTTGCAGGCCCAAGCTTGTTACATAAAACCATTTCATCTGGCGGACCTCCCTAAGCTCCTTTGTATGTTGGCATTCAGCTGCCATTAAGAGGGGTTTTATTAGACCGATGCCCACAGAGAGAGGAGAGCGGCCCATGCTTTCACAACACGGCTCTGCCCTGCGGTGCTGGGGACTTTCAGCACCATGGAGAGCACCAGAGCAAGCCTCGGGGAGAACACACACTTATCCAGGCATCCACACACACACGTACAACACGCAGACGTGTACTGACAACACGCACACACGCAAGCATGTACACACACGTCGACATGGGCACGCACACATACACACACTTAAAATATGTACTTGTCCATTGCCCCTTAACATGTTATCCTCTTTTTATTTTCTTCATCAAAGAATGAAAAAGCTCGCAGGCGATGGGTGAATGTATGACATCATAGGGATTGGTGCAAAGCTGCCTGAATCAGCTCTCTGCTAGGTGCTCTGTGAGAGTCAGAGATACTGTATGGCCTCATTCAATCGGGGAGGTGTCCTGGATTTCCCAACTTAATACTGTACAAGCCTGTCTACTCTGCAGAGGGATTGACTAGTGTCTAAAGAGTCTGGTTGCAATGCTTTTGTTACGCAACACTTTCGTGATATTCCTGTATCAGATCCACCGTGATTGTCTTCTGTAGTTAGTCCACCTAGTCTGCCGCTGCCCTGGGTTGAGTGCTACTTGTAAATACAGATCAATGTTTACCAAGAGAGTCGACACGGATGCAAATAACGCTGAACATGAAGTTAACATGTTGTATTGGGTTGAGTTGAGGTGCATTGTCGTGACCTGTGTGACCCGTGTGACCCGTGTGACCTGTGTGACCTGTGTGACCCGTGTGACCTTTGTGACCCCCCCCAGGTGGTGGGTGGGAAGATCACAGAGTCTGGCCGTCTGTGTGCGTTCATCACCAAGGTCAGAAGAGGAAGTCTGGCAGACACAGTGGGCCACCTTCGACCAGGTAAACACCCCCAACACACCTGAAAACACTCCCACCTCCCCGATAGGGCTTGAGCCAGTCTCACGTTCCCTCACGTGAGTGTGTGTGTAGTGTAACTGTAGTTATGTTTGTGTGTGTCCCTTTACAGGTGACCAAGTGTTGGAGTGGAATGGGAGACATTTACAAGGAGCCACGTTTAAAGAAGTTTACAATATTATCCTTGAGTCCAAACCTGAGCCCCAAGTGGAGCTGGTGGTCTCTCGACCTATAGGGTAAGACCTTACAACAAACTTGTGGTGCACAGGCTTCATTGTTTCAAAGAAAAGACGGGTATAGACATCAAAATTACTTTATCGATCGATGAGGGGCAACTCTTTAGAATCTTAGAACTCCTTAGCTTAGAATGTTTCCATATTTGACCTGTTTTTTCGTCTCTGTCTCACCCTCCCTCTCTGTGTTTTCAGAGATATTCCTAGGATACCAGACAGCACACACGCACAACTGGAATCAAGTGAGTCGTCTCGGTCTGGTTGTCTTTTTGTACCTTTCTAAGAACTTTCCAGACACATTTCTTAACCTAGAAATATCACTCCACTCAAATCTCGGGAGAGGTGATGCTATCTCTCCAGCTTTCTTTCTCTCTTCTTCTCTCTCTCTCTCTCCTTCTCTCTCTCTCTCTTCTCTCACTCCTCTCTGCCTCTGCTCTTTCCTTTCTCTGCATATTATCTGATCCAGAATTTTACCAAATCCACGTACATTTCCTATAACCAGAGTCAATCATCGATAACCTGAATGTCAGATCTGATCGTGATGCGATCGTGCTCGTTGCCGTGACAGGTTCGAGTTCCTTCGAGTCCCAGAAGATGGACCGCCCCTCCATCTCCGTCACGTCTCCCATGAGTCCCAGCGTCCTGAGGGACGCACCCCAGTACCTGTCAGGGCAGCTCTCAGTAAGTACCCACAATGCACCCGGGGGGGCCAGGCCGCACTTTTGACATCGACAAAGCATTAACTGACTAGAGCAGCGTAGGAGGGGAATGGACAGAATCACCTCCGGGTCTTTGTTATCACTCTCCGCTTCTGTTGTATTCTGACCTCGTGGTCGGTCAGAGGCTGGGCGCACCCGTCTCTCCACAGCCCCTCCTCGTTCGAACGTTCGAAACAAGCGACTCCTGAACGTGCCGTGTCGCACGCGGACCGGCGTGACATCAAGCTGCTTGTGGAGGAGAAGAAGCGGACAAAAAAGAGGAGGAAGGGAGGGAGAGGAAGAAGGGGGGAGGAGTTTGATAGGGCCCTCGCTGTTCCCTGCCCCCCCCCCCCCCCCTCCCTCCACGAGGCATGTCTTCGCTACTTATGACGCACGTAAGGCTTCTCAGCCTATCAGCAGCCAGCCGTCGTCCCCCGCAGTCTCTACCTGTAGCCGCGCACGCAGGGCGTCAGAACTTCTCGGCTCTCGGGACCGACCTTGGACGCACAAACAAAAGAAGCAGACTGCAAAGCCTTGCCTAATATTCTGCAGCCATTAAACCTGTAAGGACTCATTTGGTGCAGTTATAGGAATCGAAATACCTCTCTCTCTTTTCTTTTGTCATCCAATTTGGGTTAGGTGGAACAATTGAAATGGCGTCATTGTGATGCTGGGGCCAGTTGATTAGAGAAGTTGGGTCTCACGAAGCAGAGGAAAGGGAATGTTTAATTATCATGAGTCATCACTACTATTTCTCCTGGAGTCTGACTGTGTTGGAGGGGAACCAGAACCCAGAGGCTCCCAGACAATAATGCCCAAACACACCTGGGACCAGAACGCACTGATTGACATAAATGAACAAAAGAAGTGTGTGTGTACCGCATGCACAAAAAAGAAGATCATCAGAATAATTGAACCTCCTGCTCGAGATGTCATTGTGTTGTTGTCCTGCCGTTTGTTGTTTGTTTGTTGTTGTTGTGTTGGTGTGGCGTGTTTGGTTTTTTATTGCATTTTGTTCTTTGTTGTTGAATTTCTTGCTTACCCAGAGCCAAAGCCTTAGCAGAAGAGCAGCGCCTTATGTCCCTAGGGTTCAGGTAAAGAGCCCATCTGACAGACTCACCTCCTCCTCCTCCCATCTCTGGTCTTCTCTGTTTCCATGCTGGGATCAATGCATACCCAGGGAAATGAGCGCTTCTCAAACTTTCCCCTAAAATGCAATTTGTGATTGCTGTGTTTGTCGCTATCGTCGTAATCGATGAATGCCTTCTATTATTTGCCTTGATTTTATTTGACCAAAAAGGCTTTTTTTGTGTCGTTATTGCGATGCTGTTTTGAAATGAAGTTACTACGTTATTGCATTACGATGGTATGACGCTGATACCCATTACGTGCCATATTAACACAATCATGTCATGATATGGTGGAAAACATATCGCATGACGTATCAATCTTTAAAGTCATATTTCAGCGAGACACTCTCCTTGTTGCCAGACAGATCCTCCAGCACCCGGCACATTTCCTGCGTTCATCAGTATTTGTCAGCGTGTTTTTATTTATGCTGAAAGTAGCGTTAACATGACCTGCCTTTGGCAATGTAGCAGGGTGTCTCTCTGAAGCTTTTCCATTTACAGCCTTACTGCCAGACAAATACATTCGATTATTTTTTCATGGCGCATGAAAGCAGAGCCTTTAAACCTGTAGATATCGCCGATTGGAGTTTGAGTTGATCGTGTCCACATTTAAAGATGGGGCCGTCGTTCGAAGAACGTTTTTCAAGCGCTTTGAAAGGGCGAATGTTTTCATGGCATGAGAAGATAAACGGAGTCGTTTCTGTCGTCCTTCAAAACTGAGGAACCTGTTAGAGAAAACCGAATGGAAAAAGCAAATTGTACCTGAAATGCAGAACTAACGTGGAGAACCTCTGCACCTCTGACCTGGTCAGTCTGTAGAGCTTCTCTCATGACTGTCAGAACACGTCTCCTACCTGTCAAAGGTTTGCGGGAGCCGTCTTAGCGGATCCCCATGAGGCATGGTACAGTGCATTTAAGAATAGAAACGGTCAGTGCATGTGGGTGTGAGTGTGCGAGTAGGCGGGTGTGTGTGTGCGTGCGTGCGTGCGTGTGTGTTGCCAGGTTGGCTCTTACTGCCCCGCCCCCCCCCCCTCTCTTGTTTTAGAGTTGAATGTACAGTAAAGAAGCTCTGTAATAAAGCCGAACGCGCTGAGGGTTTATCATATGGAGGTGTTAGAACACAGTGTAATATTTCACAGACACAGGAAGTGCGAAGTTAAAAATAGGTGGCGTGTGTTTGTACCCTTGGAGCCCTGCGTCCCTGGGCAGATCTGCTAGTGAACTTTAAGAAGCCCTGTTATGCTCCACTTATAGAAGCAAGGTTATGGGCATTAAAGGATGGCGTGTACTGTAGCCTAGCATGTATCATGCTGATTCCAGGGGAAACATCAGAAAGTAACCTTGGTTAAAGGGCCACTATTTAGAACGATTCTATCGAAGAAAAAATTATATAGAACCTAAATGGATCTGAAAGGATTCTGTAAGGAACCTTGGAACCCTGATTTAAAGGGTTCTTTGCACCCAGGAAGAGTCAAAGTCAGATGTTTTCGAGTTTTAGTGTCATGGTACAATTTGTTTATCCTCAACCCTGCTGTGGTGTGTTGTGCTGTCCTGGAGGGGGCTAGACTGGGGTGCTGTGCTGTGGTGTGGTGTGTGCTGTCCTGGAGGCTAGACTGGGGTGCTGTGGTGTGGTGTGTGCTGTCCTGGAGGGGGCTAGACTGGGGTGCTGTGGTGTGGTGTGTGCTGTCCTGGAGGGGGCTAGACTGGGGTGCTGTGCTGTGGTGTGGTGTGTGCTGTCCTGGAGGCTAGACTGGGGTGCTGTGGTGTGGTGTGTGCTGTCCTGGAGGGGGCTAGACTGGGGTGCTGTGGTGTGGTGTGTGCTGTCCTGGAGGGGGCTAGACTGGGGTGCTGTGCTGTGGTGTGGTGTGTGCTGTCCTGGAGGCTAGACTGGGGTGCTGTGGTGTGGTGTGTGCTGTCCTGGAGCAGGCTAGACTGGGGTGCTGTGGTGTGTGCTGTCCTGGAGCAGGCTAGACTGGGGTGCTGTGGTGTGGTGTGCGCTATCCTGGAGCAGGCTAGACTGGGGTGCTGTGCTGTGGTGTGTGCTGTCCTGGAGCAGGCTAGACTGGGGTGCTGTGCTGTGGTGTGTGCTGTCCTGGAGCAGGCTAGACTGGGGTGCTGTGGTGTGGTGTGTGCTATCCTGGAGCAGGCTAGACTGGGGTGCTGTGCTGTGGTGTGTGCTGTCCTGGAGCAGGCTAGACCGGGGTGCTGTGCTGTGGTGTGTGCTGTCCTGGAGCAGGCTAGACTGGGGGTGCTGTGCTGCGAAAGCTCCCAACATGCTTTGCTGCATGTGTAGATACACAAATGTCACTTCAGTTGAAGACCACACTCCATACTCATTAACATCAGCAAGTATGGGCTTAGAAGTTTTAGTGTTTAAGTTTTAGTCTTTAATATTTTTCCTTTCGATGGAGTTGGATTTTCGTTGTTTGGTTTCTTTACGACTTCTAAGTGAGCCATGGCAGCCATACTTCTCTCCTCTCTCATATCCAGCATGACTGAGACGTTGTTCTCTATCGTCAGCTTCAGATACACTCCGGTCCGCTTCCCCCCTCATTCATTCCGGGAGCTTCTACTGTATTAGACACTCTGAACGCACATTAACGTCCCACAGCTGCAGTAGAAACACCATGGAGTCCACTGCAGTATATTCAGCTGGGACAATGACACGCAGTGCTGTCGATGACTGCACACCGAACCTTGCATTCACATGTAAGGTGAATTACACCGTCCTTAGTTTGTGAATTTGTCATTATTTGGGCTTTCAGAACTAAACTTCGAAACTCCTCATCATAAAATCATACGATCAAACAAATCACGTTTCGACGCGACACGGATGCTCTTAGGAACACCTTCTACGCATGTGAGCTACTGGGACAGGGACCCACTTCTTCCTCCCACCTGAGGGGTCCAGCTCTGACGTGTCTCCACTCTGCCCCCGCAGGTCAAGCTGTGGTACGACAAGGTGGGCCACCAGCTCATCGTCACCATCCTGGGAGCCAAGGACCTGCCTTCCAGGGAAGATGGCCGCCCCAGGAACCCCTACGTCAAGATCTACTTCCTCCCCGACAGAAGGTAAGAGGAGAGACAGGAACAGCGGTCACGTTCTCTGTATCCATCGTCACGTTCACCCGCAGACTCTAGGTAGAGATTCTATGGTCCGCGGTTGATATATGGTTGGTTGTTGGAGGTCTTGTTGAAGGTCATACTGCCATTTCATTTTGAATAAGGGTTTGTACCTTGTATAACAGGGGTAGGGGTTAAAGGATTGTTGAAGGAAGTGACATCATGCCAGGAAGTGACTTAAGAGCATGACAAAAAAAAGTATAACGACAGGAAGAGGTTGTGGAAGGGCTCAACGTGCCATTCACCTTTCACCTTCCCAGCATGCACCGGTGCCGTGTCATGTGCTGTGTTGTGTTTGTTGACTTGTGTCGTGGGGTCAATTCTACCACGGTTGTAAATAAAAACAGTTTGAATTATTGTTCCTCCAGTGACAAAAGCAAGAGGAGAACAAAAACGGTAAAGAAATCCTTAGAACCCAAATGGAACCAGACGTTTATGTATTCCCCGGTCCACCGGAGGGAATTCAGGGAGCGCATGCTGGAGATCACCCTCTGGGACCAGGCCAGGGTCCGGGAGGAGGAGAGCGAGTTCCTCGGGGAGGTGAGACGCACACACACACGTGCACTGCCCCCTCCCCCTCCAAACACACACGTGCACTGCCCCCTCCAAACACACACACACACGTGCACTGCCCCCTCCCCCTCCCAACACACACATGTGCACTGCCCCTCCCCCTCCAAACACACACGTGCACTGCCCCCTCCAAACACACACACACACGTGCACTGCCCCCTCCCCCTCCAAACACACACACACACACACGTGCACTGCCCCCTCCCCCTCCCAACACACACATGTGCACTGCCCCTCCCCCTCCCAACACGCACACACATATGCACTGCCCCCACCCTCCCAGCACACTCTTGTGCACTGTCCTCTCCCCAACACACACACACACGAGCCACACGTCAACCCTGGGATGCCGACTCTACCCCCCTCCCAAGTCCATTTCCAAGCCCAGCAGTGCGTGAATGAGTTTGTGAATAAGAGAGTGCATCTGTGCACCTCTGCTCGCTTGATGTTCTGTGCGTGTGTGCGTACCGCATTCTTGTGAGTGTGTGTATCTATGGTGTGCATGTGTATGTGTGTGCGCGCGGGTGTGTGTGGATGTGTGTGTGTGCGTACATGTGCGTGTGGATGTGTGTGTGCGTACATGTGTGGGCGTGTGTGTGTATGTGTACATTTGTGTGCGTGTGAATGTCTTTGTGTGCGTGCACGCGTGTCTGTGTGTGGATGTGTGTGTGTGTGGATGTGTGTGTGGATGTGTGTGTGGATGTGTGTGTGTGTGGGGATGTGTGTGTGTGTGGATGTGTGTGTGGATGTGTGTGTGTGTGTGGATGTGTGTGTGTGTGGATGTGTCTGTGTGTGGATGTGTGTTTGTGTGGATGTGTCTGTGTGTGTGGATGTGTGTGGATGTGTCCTAACGCGAGTGTCTCCCCCGCCTCAGATCCTGATCGAGCTGGAGACAGCCCTCCTGGATGACGAGCCCCACTGGTACAAGCTGCAGACCCACGACGTCTCCTCGGTCCCCCTGCCCCGCGCCTCCCCCAACACACACCGCCGACAGCTGCACGGAGAGAGCCCCACACGCAGGCTACAGAGTGCGTATCACACACCCGCAAGATCCACGCTCGCAACACCCCCCCCCACACACACACACACACTTCTTATTTCGTACAGTATTTCGTTTTGTTTCTTCCGAGATAAGTTGTTGACTTTTCTCTGTCAGACTTCAGAATAAGTCTTGTGAGGCGGGACAGCAGCTTTGGAACGGCGCAGGCCTCGCCTCTCCGCTCAGCCAAGCTGCCTGCGCGCTGCCAAAAGGCTGAAACGATGCTAACACATACTGACTATTAGTAATGCTGTAGAGTTGATATGTGTTTTCTTATCCCCCCCCACAACAACAACACTGCCTTTGCAGACACAGGCTCGTATGCGTACAACTCAGGTAACGCCCCCAAGCCCCAAATAACCACCCACCGCATGGCTTCCGCCCCCCCCCCCCCCCCAGCTCTCCCAGCTTCTGTCCTGACATCTAAGATATATTTGAGGTGCGTTTGATCGACTCATTGAGAGATTCAGTGTGCTGGGGAAACTAAAACCAAGCGCACCCCAAGTATTTGGCCAACATGTGCTGCTTCTGTCCCTGCAGCAGCCAACAGGTCAGATGACCTCTCTTCAGCTCTTACCCATAATCCCCTCTGATGCCTGTCCTCCAAGCTACCTGCTACACGCTCCATGGCAGTCCCAGCCCCTGCTTCAGGTCCTCTCTGCCCTCTCAGTATCTCAGTCTCCCTCCCGACTCCCAGCTGGAAGTCTGGGTCTCCTGCTTCTCCTGTCTGTCCCATCGTCTGTTTTTACACGATGACCTTCTTTCCCGCCGCTTTGACAAACACAAACAGAGAAACACACTCACTGTGCTTATTACTTGACTTTCCTGGCTTAACTGTACCTGTGATTTTGTGTGCTGTGTGTGTGTGTGTGTGTGAATGTTCCTCACAAATTTGACCATGTTTCCCGTTTGTGTGTGCGTTACTTTGAAAAAAAGTTATTGAGGTATTTTCCTCGTGTGCCTCTGTGTGTGTGTCTGTGTGTGTCTGTGTGTCTGTGTGTGTCTCTGTGTCTGTGTGTGTGTCTGTGTGTGTCTCTCTGTGTCTGTGTGTGTCTGTGTGTGTCTCTCTATGTCTGTTTGTGTGTCTGTGTGTTTGTCTGTGTGTCTCTCTGTGTCTGCGTGTGTCTCTCTGTGTGTGTATGTGTGTGTGAAACAGCTGACAGCTCTAAAAAAGAGCACTAAAACAGTTTCTTAGACGAGGGAGTGACTGACTCTGTGCCTGAATGCAGCACTTGTCATTTCTGAAAAAGCCCAAGTGCCCGCATTGATTTAAGTTGACTGGGCAGCACAGAGGGGCGGGGCAAGGAGTCCAAGCTACAGCAGAGCAGGGAGGAGTCAGAGGGATGGGACTGGAGTGTGACTTCTCCAGATGTAGACGCTGCATCTCTCTCTCTTCTGGTCTCCACGCGTAAACTGACAAATGGATGTGTCACTCTTAAGTGACACCAATGTACAGTCTCGCCTGTGAACTGGGCTTTGTCCTCCAGAAGCGATTCAGGGTCTGAAAACTTGTTTTCACATTCGCGTGACGTGTGTCAGTCATCAGGGCAGAGAGAGGGAGGGAGGGAGAGAGAGAGAGAGAGAGGGAGGGAGAGAGGAAGGGAGGGAGGGAGGGAGGGAGAGGGATGGAGGGAGAGAGAGGGAGGGAGGGAGAAAGAGAGAGAGAGGGAGGGAAGGAGAGGGAGGGAAGGAGAGAGAGAGAGAAAGAAAGATCCACCAGCTGACAAGGCTAGTGGGGAGAGGGAGGGAGAGGGAGGGCCATCCTTCCTTTCACCCCCTTCTCTCTTTGTCCAGGACAGGACGGTGTACGGCAGGACAGAAAAGGGGGCGGGATTTGTATCTGCGAAAACACGGACAGATTAGGATGTTCAGATTAAAGCGAGTGAAGGAAACACAGCGGGGGAATCATTTTGATTGGGATTACATGTTCTGAAAAAGGTTCCAACGAACGGTACACGACCACATCGCCGGGGCGCGGGACTGTCGCTAAGACGAGGACAACTGCATCGCATTAATCTTCTCTCTCCACACCCCTCCCCTCTCTGTCTCCACCCCCCCACCCCCTCCCACCCTCCCCCCCCTCCCACCCTCCCCCCCTCCCCCCCCTCCCACCCTCCTCCCCCTCCCCCCCCCCCTCCCACCCCCCCTCCCACCCTCCTCCCCCCCCTCCCACCCTCCTCCCCCCCCCCCCCACCCTCTTCCCCCCCCCCCCCCTCCCACCCTCCTCATCCTCCCTCAGGATCCCAGAGGATAAGCGACAGTGAGATCTCAGACTATGACTGCGAGGACGGTGTCGGGTTGTGTCAGGTAACACACCGACATCAGCATGTATGAAGAAGTGTGTGGGACTAGGCCGAGTACATGAGGACAATATGAAGCACAACTAAGCTACTGAACGATTATGAGCTGCTAAGTTTACCCTCCTCTACCCGGGTTTGCGTTGAAGTCATTTCATTGACACTATTGAGGCTAGGCACTGACCTTAAAGACTGCTGGTTTTTGGATGATTAACTCTTACAAGTGCACTGGACTTGTCATTGTTGCAGAGCAAATGCATTATAATGTTTCAAAGGAATATTTCTGTTTGTTGGTCTGCTAATCTCTCTCCATCCTCTTTTTCTCCCTTTCCCCCCTTTTTCGAAATGTTCTTGTATTTTCTTCCCCTCTCTCTCTCTCTCTCTCCCTCTCTCTCCCTCTCTCTCTCTCTCTCTCTCTCTCTCCTCTCTCTCTCTCTATCTCCCTCTCTCCCTCTCTCTCTCTCTCTCTCCCACTCTCTCTCTCTCTCTCCCTCTTTCTCTCTCTCTCTTTCTCTCTCTCTCTCTCTCTCCCCTCCTCCTCCTCCTCCTCCCCCCATCGTCTCCTCTCCTCCTCCGTTATTCTCTGTCAGACTTCCGTCAGAACGGCCGGGACCTCCAGAGCTCCACCTTGTCCGTACCGGAGCAGGTGATGTCATCCAACCACTGTTCGCGGTCGTCGGATATCCAGCGTGCAACGGTCGCGATCGCCCAGCGTCCCCCCGCCTCAGAGGTAACTACGAGACCACCACCCCTCCCCGTACTATCCCCCCTCCCTCCCTCTCTCCCTCCCTCCCTCAAGGTCCAACTCTTAACAGGTCGTCTCTGCTCCGACCAACCCTGGATGAATCCTAACCCTCTCGTCTACAGTCTCTCTGCTCGCCTCCTCCTCCTCCTCCTCTCTCTCCTCTTCGCCTCCCGAGTCCGACAGGCTTGTGGTCGTTACCCTGCTCTGAGGCTGGTTATGATTTCTCCATATAAGCGGAGCACATTACACTTATACTTAATTAGGGCCATAGAGTTTAAATATCACCACATTATGTGTCTGTTAGAGGGACATCAAAGGATAATTGGATCCTCCCTTCCCCCGCCGTCCAAGGAAAGAAGGATGGTTGGGAGGAGAGGAGAAAAAGAAGAAACAAAGGTTGCATTTGAAAAGGGAATGTGAATTTAGCCTCAGAGTCAAACTGGAGCTGGCAACCAGACATGCAGCTACATCACATCCTTCCAGGCCAATTAACTTTATTTGATCTTTGTGCTGCGCAGCCTAAATCAGCGCTGGACACAGGAAGTGCACTTAACTAGATTGTGTGTGACAGTACTCACCAGACTGTCTCTCAGAGCGCTGTAATTAACGACTTGGTGTTATTTATTGAAAACAGTGGAAAATTACACCGGAAATTAGTAATGGAGGATTTGGAAAACGTCCCAGCTGATTCCGAAACGGATGAATTCTCACATTGCTAACGTTGTAGAGTGTTGGGGGGGTTTTTCAAAACCTGCTTTTGTCAGCTACATTTGATTGCGTATTCGAAACGTGTCAGGGTATACACGTTTGTAACTTTTGTACGAGCCATAATATATCATAATCCCATATATAATCCCATCAGCAGCCCCGGTCTCTCAACAAACACGTGGTTATTAAGTTGGTATTAAGTGTGAATCCTGGGTTCTGACCTGGTTGTGAAGGATGTTGCTTCAGAGCCTGTCTACTGCACCGGAGACTAGCGAGGGTGTAAAGGCTTCATCCTCCCAGCCCCTCTGTCACCTAGCAACACTTCCTGTCTCTGGTGCTCCGCCTCTCTTTCTTTCGGATGCCAACTTTCACTCTCGTCTCTCATCACTCCTCAGTCGCTCTTTTTTTTTTACGCTCGCTCAGTTTTTTCTCTCTTTTTCTCTTTTTTCTCTCTTTCTTTCTCTCTTTCTTTCTCTTCGCCATTCCCCGTCCTCCTCCATTGAACCATGTGTGTGTTCTCTCCCTCCGTGTGGTTGCAGCCATTTGCTCACCCCGCCTCGCCTCAGACTTCCTCCTCAGCCTAGCGATGACCATCCGAAAGAATCCAGGTAGCCCCCTCCCCCTTTCCGCCTGAGCCCCCCTCCCCCTCAACCTGCATGCGTGTACACCACCCCCCCCCCCTCCACAGCACACCCACTTCACCCCACCCCCTTCACCTTCACCAGCATCCTCCCTCACGACAGGAAGTTGCCTCTCTCCAGCTTGCAGTCCAGCTTGCTGCATGCAGCCTGGCCTGACCCACAGTCAGGGGCTCACACAGCTACTGAAGCAACAGTC
>CM059322.1:13725880-13960408 GCA_030340685.1 Protosalanx chinensis | reverse complement strand
GGAGAGGCTGTTGTTACAGCATGTGGCCAGCAGATGGAGCAACGTTCATAATCTTTAGGAGGGAACTGTCCTCAGCGTTGGTACTGCACTCCCAACGCACCACAAAGCCTAGTTGCAAAAGTAAATATAACAATAAATAAACAATTAGTTGATTGAAATTCATTGGTTTTACGACACATTTTACTATTTATTTTTACCATCAATTGTATTACTGTTTTAGTTGTTATCTTTGCACTCGTGAACACATTATCACACATAATACAGCTACAATAAGCACACGTTTAAAATAGGAGTGCTGGATGTGCAGCTCGCTCAGAGCTAAGCTCCACGACCCTTTGGGTGGGTTAACTTTGTCTCTCTGGGCTGCCCCTGCTGTAGAGGTGACCTGGGAGGACCAGCAGAAAGGTCTGAACGGCTCAGGGTGCGAGGGAGACAGCCCGCCACACCCGTCCCCCCTCCCCCACCCAGCCAGGTTGGTCGGTTTACCCGCACCGCTATACTTGAGTGCGTGTTTGATTTACGAGACGGTCACAGACTGTGGGGGTAAATCAAACGCACGTCAAAGTATCGGACCGGTCTATCTGACGCAGGATGGTCTTGCTGTGGACATCTGCTGTTTGACACCTAGAAATACAGCCTATAGAACAGATCCTCAAAGTAATGGAGGATAACATGGACCTTATTGGGGTTCTGCAGCACTTAGTTGCATGAACTAAGGGTCTGTAATTGTTTTGTGGGCTATGTTGCTATGTGTCCATTTCATTGCCTTTACTTCTATTACTCGGGCCAATCCTTGCATGACCAGTGGCCTTCTTGGGGGATTACAAGAAACCTTTTTATCTTTCAACTGTCACCAAACCCAACCATTCTCTCTCTCTCTCTCTCTCTGGTAGTTTTGTGCTGAGGTTGGGGGTTTGGTTACTTACACGCCTATGCTCCATAAAGGGGGTGTGGGGGGTGGGGGTGGGGGGGTGGGGGGTTAAGGGTTGTCACGGTTGTCCGCCGTACTGTAACAACTCCCCCTACCAAACTCAACAGAGGCCGTGTTCTCTGAAGGGGACTGGGTCCTGTCTGCCATCCTAGTGGGTGCTGCTAAAGAGAAGCGTCTACAGCAGGTCTTCTGCTTACCACGGCAAACCATCAGTGTTTGAAATTCTCTAACGAAGTTGCGATTAAGAGTCATTCTAATCAATTATCCTCTTGAACCAATTTCGCTTCGAAGAAACCAGCAAGTGGCAATTCTTTGAAATCCTCCAATGAAGTTGCGATTAAGAATCATTATAATCAGCTACCCACTTTAACCAGCTAGTGGGAATGACAGGTGGGCGGATGGCGTTCGCGGCATGCGAGGTGGTACACCTGCGTTATGACAGAGAGGGACAGATGCCAGGTCGATGAGGCCCGTCGCCTAGGTACCCATGAACGCGTCAGCCGCCAGTCGACGGAGATGCATTTAAACGATCTTCAGGCAGCAATTAGAAGGTCTTCAGCCGAGCCGGTGTTTACCGTGGCTGCAGCCTGACTCGCGGCGCTGTTGCTTAGCAGCTTGGGGGTTTCATGCGCGCCGCTCCGGCTGAAAACTGGGTCAGAGTTCCCAGCCAACGCTGTCTGATACTCCTGTGCGCCTGTGCAAACCCCCCCCCCTGGCTCTCCTCCTCCTCACCCCTGGCTCTCCTCCTCCTCACCCCTGGCTCTCCTCCTCACCCCTGGCTCTCCTCCTCCTCCTCACCCCTGGCTCTCCTTCTCCTCCCCCCTGGCTCTCCTCCTCCTCACCCCTGGCTCTCCTCCTCCTCACCCCTGGCTCTCCTCCTCCTCCTCACCCCTGGCTCTCCTCTCCTCCCCCCTGGCTCTCCTCCTCACCCCTGGCTCTCCTCCTCACCCCTGGCTCTCCTCCTCACCCCTGGCTCTCCTCCTCACCCCTGGCTCTCCTCCTCACCCTCTCAGTCACAGTCTCTCTGTGGCTCTCGCCTCTTGTCTCTCTCTCTCTCTCTCTCTCTCTCTCTCTCTCTCCCTCTCTGTCTCTCTCTCTCTCTATCTCTCTCTTCTCTCTCTCTTCCCCCTCTCTCTCACTCTTTCTATCCGGATTGTTCTATGTGGAGCAGCCTGGCGCAGCCTGGCAGGGGGTGGGTGTGAAGGGGGGTGGGTTGGGGGGGGGGGGACAGGCCGGCCTCGCTCTTTTTTTGCTGCCGCGCTCATCTCGATCGCTCTGCTTGCTTACCGATGAAGTGGACCTCATACACGGCAAAGTGCTTTTTCGTTATTGCAGGGGGGCTAGGGTGGGGGGTAGGGGGCTTTGATTTTGGATGAGCTACCTGTGTTACCCTAGCCGGCACAGTGGGATCAAAGCTGGACCAGACAGATGCTGCCTGCTGTTCCATATTTGCCTGACTCTTAATTACTCCGCGTAATGGGGCCATCATTGAGCTAAATGCAAAATGTTATCTATCGCTTCTGAAGTCAGGGGGGGGGGGCTACGCAGCTCCTCTCAGTCAGAGGCGGGAGGGAGGCTGAGACTCAGGCTGAGGCGGGGTGGTGTGTGTGTGTGTGTGTGTGTGTGGGGGGGGGGGGTCGTGAACCTCAACCACAGGTCAACAACAACAACAAAACATCAACGATAAGATAACCGATGTGACTTAATGGCCAGTCTCGCTCACACCCCGAAGGGTCTCACTGTGAGGGTCCCAACTCTCCGTCGCCATAGCTACTGCTCCGTCGAGACTCGAGTCAGCAGCGAGGTTCTGTTACGCAAGGAGAGCGACGCGTGGCGAGAGCTCTTTGATTAATGATGCAGAGATGAAAGCACAGCTCATCATCTTCGGAGCAAAGGGGGGGGGGGGGGGGGGGGTGGGGGGGGGGTGGGGGGGGATATGATAATAATAAGGAAAGAGAAGAAAACTCAGCGTTTTCTAACCCTCTAAAGACCCCAGGAGGAAATGTATGAATATGTATGAGGGGATAAGAGGTGGCGGAGGGAAAAACAGTTTCGTTGGAGGGGCACGGTGTCTGAGCCCCTCGCCGTGTGGTTGTCTAAGTGATCGTCCAGGGACTTGTCATGTGTAGAAACACAACTCTCAGTTTTTTTGGTTTTGTTATGCAATCCTTTCTCTCTTATTTTGCTGCTGGATGTACGCTTTCAGTTATTGGGTTACTGTTGCGGTTCTTTTATTTCCCAGAATGCCTCTCTCTCCACAGTCGTCCCCCGGACTCGAGTGGCTCCTCTCCTCCTCCTCCGCCTTCCCTTTTCCTCAACTCCTTTTCTTCCCCTCCAAGGTCTCGAGCCTCTGTGTCTCTGGTCTCTCCATCCTTCCTGCTCCTTCTTCTCCGTGTTAACGTCTCCTTGCTGTTCCAGCGCCCTTTTTTCCCCCTCAGAGCAAAGAAACCCTTCTTTTACTCTCTCTTCTCTGTCCCTCTGATTCAGTAACACTGCCCTCTCCTCTCAGACTCCCCCCCCCCCCCCCCCCCCTTGGCTCCCACAGGCCTCTGCTCACTCACTTTGTTTCTTTCCGTCATGTGCTTTGGTGGTTTTGTGTCCCTTTGTTTGTTGTTGCTGTTGTTGCTGTTGCTGTTGTTGTTGTTGTGTTTTGTGGTGTTGTGTTGTCGTGTGCCTCCCCTTCCGCCCTCCCTCCCTCCCGCCCCTGCCCTCCCCCCCACATCCTGTCGTCCTCCTCACACTGACTCCCCACCCATTCCTGCGCGGTGGAACCCAGCCCCCCCCCCCCCCCCCAACCCTCTCCCACCCCCCCTTGTCACCTCCCCGCCCGCCCCGCCCCCCCCCTCCCTCCGAGCACCCCTCTCACAGTCATCTCCTCTCCTCTGTCTGTCTGTCCGTTGTGTGATGTGATCCCAGAAGACACGGACTCGCCCGGTCGGACGAACTCAGGTCTGTCCCTACTTCTTCTACTGTTGTGCGCTGACCCACTTCGATTACTCCCTCCTGTCCTTGCTCTCTTCGTCCTCTCTCCACTCCCTCCCCCCTCATCCTCCTTGACCCCAACTCTTCCCCACGCCCCCCCCTCCCTCCTCCTCCTGCTTCCTTCCTCCCCCCATCCATACTTCAGAGAAGCGACTTTCTTTGCAAATTTTCTTCACATTTTGTCTGCCTGGTTTGCGTGTGCCTGCTTATCTGTCAGCATGTTCATTCGGAACAGTCACTCACGCTGGCTTCGCTGCTGTCTGTCTGCCACCATAGAGTCTATAAACTCGTCTGAGGCGATTCCTTTCCAGATAAAATGATCACGATTCACGAAAGAATGAACGGATCGCTTGTGAATTAGCCTCATTTCTGTGAAAGGAAAATATTTGGAGTATTTCGCGATCTTCTTGGGGGTCATTAACAAAGCTGTGTCTTTGGGTTCAGTTCATTCATTCATTGATTCGCTCTGTGATGTTTCTTTTTCTGGCGTCCGTGTGTGTGTGTGTGTGTGTGTGAGTGTGTGTGGGTGTACTGTATGTGCGCTCCCTCACCTCTTGTTAACTGAGAAGTAGAGGAAGGACAGAGAATGGTCCCCAGAATGGAGACGCAGGTAGGATAACAAACAGGGCTTTGAACCCTGCCCACTGACGGACATGTGACTGCCTGAAATCACCCCACGAATGAAGCACAGATGGTTGGGAGCTAACCCTGGACTTTAGATCGGCGAGTTTGTCACACTTGTCCTCGCTCTGGAATGGGAATGTCCACTGTCACGTCTTGTCCTCGTCTTAATGTGCTTGGTTTGGCACGACAGAAGGTGCGAGAAGTTACCAGGAGCTGCCATCTAACTGCAAAGCTGATTCTGTCCATTTGTAGAACATACAGGAATATAAATCAAAGTGAATCGGAAAGTTCTGGAAGTTCTCCTGGTGATGTTAGCGTAGCACTGTGTTTTCCGTCTGAAGCAATGTGGAATTATTCATCCTTGCCCATCTCCCCACAAATTCGTTTTTTCGCCCTTTTCAGAAGCCTACGGAACTCTCCGGAGCTTTGTCGAGTTCTGTTGGCGGTTTGAGCAGCTCAGTGTAGAGTAGCGTGTGTTGAGGGAGGCGGTACGAGCCCTGACGCTGTCGCAGGGCTGTGTGACTGTTCCAAAATTGCACGGTCCCTGTGGACCCCCCAGGAACTGGAGATGTTTAGTCTTGAGGGGAACCTTTTTAAAAATACGGTGGAATGAAGCATGTACAGAGCTCTGTGTGTCTGTATCCATCCGCCTGTGTGTGGCGGGCAGCCTGCCCGATCACCTTGTCAGTCCACTCCTCCCTACACCTTCCCCCCCACGCACCTGCGGAGACGCACTGGAATTTGACGGGAGTAGGCAATATGGCGGCGTTCCAAACCAGCCGATCAGACTTCAGGTTGAAGCTCTGCCCACATTGCCGACTCCTGTCAGATCCGCCAAAACGAACCCCATCTGTGCACGTCACTCAGAAGGCTACGTGAGCGATGAACGTCCCCTCATGCACGCGGCATTCTTTCACCGCCAAGCCTCCTCCGCAGCATCAGGCCTGCTGACGCCAGCCCAGGTGCTTGGGGAGGTGGGGCGATGGAGGGTGGGGCTAGGGGACAGGGTGTGTGCCCCTCGTCTGAGCGGCCCCCGCCTCTGCTCCTGTCCCTCAGGTGCGATGGAGGTGGAGGAGAGGACCCGGCAGATGAAGCTGAAGATGAACCAGTTCAAACATGGAGGAGGCTCCGACTCACGGCTGGAGCAGGACTACCACGGCAAGGTACGGGTCCCTCACACGTGCACGGCTCACACGCTTACACACACACACACAGACTCACACACTTACATGCACAAATGCACTCACAACCACACGCACGAACACACACACACAGACTCACACACTTACACGCACAAATGCACTCACAACCACACGCACGAACACACACACACAGACTTTACTTACTTACACACACACACACACTCACGCACTCACACACCGCACACACTTAAACACACTCGAACTCTCTCTCACACACACGTGCACACACACACACACACACACAGGTTTTGGCTGCAGCTACAGAGAGTGAAACTCGGAGCAGAAAGGCCAGCTTTACAAGACCAGCCAGACTGTATTGTCTTCCCTCTTAAGACTGTGATATGATGTCAGCTATGCGGTGGAAAGGACAGGTTAATTCTCTTTATAAAGTGGCTCGATTCAAATGCCGATATAAAAAGACATTAGTCAGCTTTCTGTTAATGTGTAGTTAATCCGCCTCTGAAGTGCCCTAGACGAGAGTGTGTTTTACATTATAGACTGTCCCGTCTCAAAGAGAACGCGCCACACAGCGATATTTTCTTTTAATTCATCTTTCTATTTGATCCTTTCTTTCCCTCTTTCTTCATCTTCCAGCGTGTGCAGGGTACATTATAGTGACATATTCATGAATGAACGGATCCTTCTCATGTTCAGAGCTAAAGAAGGAATAAGAGGAGAGAGTGATATGGACACTATAAACCAGCGCTAATACTGTAAATGTAATCTTCCAGACCAGCTTGGCTGAAGAGTCTAATCTCCTTATGTAACTCTCTCTTTACATGTCCTCAACTGTTCTACTCTCAGAATCAACCTGCACTAATCAGAGCCTCTCAATCTGGATCACAGTTGATTTAGAAGGAGACGAGTTAGACGTCTGTTCAAATAAATACAATGGAGTCTTTTGGTCGTCGACAAGTTAATGTTCGTCTATGTTTGCAGTAGACTGAATTAGGCTCAGATTGGGGGCTTTGCCATCCAAATATTATACAAGCACACCTGCATTCTGTCATTTTAATCATAGACATAGGTGTATAGGGAACCCAGGTGCCGTATCCAGCAACTAAACATAATCTTTCCCTCCTTATATTCTGTGTTAGCTATACCTTTTACCTTGGTAAGAGTATAACTGTTAGAGGTTTTCGATCTTAAATTCTGTAGTTCCAGGGATCACCAATCCTGGTCCTCGAGGTCCGCTGTCCTGACAGTTTTCAATGTTTCCCTGCTCCAACACACCTGATTCAAATAAAGGGTCATTATGAGGCTTCCACGGAGCTAAATAACAACCCATTCATTAGAATCAGGTCTGCTGGAGCAGGAAAACATCTAGAACCTTCAGGACAGTGGACCTCGAGGACCAGGATTGGTGATCCCTGCTGTAGTTGGTACATTTTGAATGACTATTTACGATAATAATTCTCTTTTTGTGTTTTTATTTCCCAGCGTTCTGGAGGGATGGTCATCGGGGTTCTGACAACCTGTCGGCTAAGTCTTCAGACAGTGATGTAAGCGACGTGTCCGCTGTGTCGAGAACCAGTAGCGCCTCTCGCTTCAGCGGCACGAGCTACATGTCTGTCCAATCAGAGCGGCCGCAAGGAAACCGCAAGATCAGGTAAGTTGCCACTGATGGAGGGCCCAAAAAAAACCCCCATCAAGATCAGAGGTTGCCAGGTTTGGTTGGATCAAACCTTTTCAGTTGTAACAAACGTTTGTACTTGGTTGGTGTGAGACGTAAGGGGGAGGCACTGCTAGCTTTGTGAACCCTTCCCATGACCTGGTGAGTTCAGGTTTGGCTCTGCCTAGCGAAAGCCGCTGAAGCCAAATGTTTGAACTCTCCCATCTCCTCGAGGGGGTCGGGATGTCGCCATACCTGGCAACGTACGGATGCAGAAACAATGTTGTCATGTCAAAATGTTAAAAACGCATACATGATCATTTACTGTATGCATTCTTACATTTATAGTCTGTCGACAAGTTAGTCTTTGCTTTCTTTTCCTCCATCACTTTTGTTCTCTCGGTCTTGACCTTGTTTACACTCTTCTTCACTTGTTCATTTGGTTTCCTTTCTGCTTTGCATGCGCTCCGCTTGTTGCTTCTGTCACGTCGTCAGCCAAACAAAGTCGAGAAGCGTGTCCGCGGAGGGGGACGAGCATTTGGGCGAGGTGGAGGAGGAGCAGGAAGGGGAGAAAGGGGGGAGGAAGAAGCGGGTAGCAAAGGCAGAACAGGAAGGGTCAGCAGTTAACGTAGCCAATCAGGAGGAGCAGGGGGAGGGGACTGAAGAGGACCTCCTGCCCAGGAGTATCTCAGAAGCTGACCTCAGGTAACATCTACCTGCCTGTGTGCACCTTGATGTACCACCTTTACTGCAGACCTACTGCTTCCCTACCACCCACTAATACCAGTAAAGATACCTACTGCTTCCCTACCACCCACTAATACCAGTATAGATACCTACAGCCTTCCTACCACCCACTAATACCAGTATAGATACCTACTGCTTCCCTACCACCCACTAATACCAGTGGAGATATCTACAGCCTTCCTACCACCCACTAATACCAGTATAGATACCTACAGCCTTCCTACCACCCACTAATACCAGTAAAGATACCTACTGCTTCCCTACCACCCACTAATACCAGTATAGATACCTACAGCCTTCCTACCACCCACTAATACCAGTAAAGATACCTACTGCTTCCCTACCACCCACTAATACCAGTGGAGATATCTACAGCCTTCCTACCACCCACTAATACCAGTATAGATACCTACAGCCTTCCTACCACCCACTAATACCAGTATAGATACCTACAGCCTTCCTACCACCCACTAATACCAGTAAAGATACCTACTGCTTCCCTACCACCCACTAATACCAGTAAAGATACCTACAGCCTTCCTACCACCCACTAATACCAGTAAAGATACCTACTGCTTCCCTACCACCCACTAATACCAGTAGAGATACCTACAGGCTTCCTACCACCCACTAATACCAGTTTATATACCTACTGCTTCCCTACCACCCACTAATACCAGTATAGATACCTACAGCCTTCCTACCACCCACTAATACCAGTAGAGATACCTACAGTAGAGATACCTACAGCCTTCCTACCACCCACTAATACCAGTATAGATACCTGCAACTTCCTACCACCAAACTCTAATATTTAATAATGTGAGTCAATACTGTAAACTGTTTTTTACTGTGGAGACGGAATAACAACACTGCACAGAGAAAGGCTGTCCACAAACAGCTTGAGATACATTCAGCTGAGTGTAGTTTAGACAGTATCGCAGGAATATCGTACACATTAGCAGAGATGTGACATGTCATTTGTCTCTGGAATCTCTTGCTATCCATTTTGAGTTATTTGTAAATCATGTTACTGGAAGGGCCTCATCTCTCACTTAATTTATGTTTTACATCAAACCAGACATGAGAGGGCTAGCATACTTCTAAAAGACTTGATAACGAAACATCAAAACACTCTTTGAAATAATTTGAAATACTAATCTATCATTTCTTAATTAATCTTGCTAACATAAAAATACCCAACCTGGCTGAAGCTCGTCCCTCAAACCTTGTCTAAAGATAAGATGGAGTTTAAGAACAGCCCGGTTGCTGTCAAAGCCGAGAGCAAGCATACAGACGAAGCAGGTTTTGGAAGCCCCTTAAGTTTCCCCTGCAGATTAGCTTTAGCGCTTTCATAAGACTTCATCAGCCTCGCGGTGCATTCACAGCAGGACACAAGTGCTTATCACCAACCCTGGGGACACCAACACCAGGCTTCAAAACTGTCCTCAGAGGAAAAACACTACAAGCTTTGGATCTTACGTAACTCCCTAAGAGTTACTCTCTTTAAGTCTCATCAGTATCCAGTGTATGAGCTTCATTAGAGTTTACACTAGGCGCCTCAGTTACATGCCGTCAAACCTTCAATGACTCAATAAGAAAGTTGTCATATATTGTGGACATCTTTTCCAAAGAGGTTTATTAAAGAATGCTGGTTAGAGAGATATTCTTGAAGGGGCAGCTTCTGTGTGATGTTGTTCTTTCTTTACCTGTCGCTTGCCGCATCCAGTGGTTGTGTAACTGTGCTTCCTGTTTCGTGTTGTGTTCTGCTTTTGTGGGACGAGACATGTGTGTGTCCCTCCTATCTCTGATCTGTCTTCTGGCGCCAGCTCCTAAGTACCTGTAACCCTACTCCACAACCCCTGTCCCTGCCACCCCCCCCACCCCCAAGTCCCCCCCTCTTCCCCCCACCCACCTCTAAATCCCCCCCCGCTGCCAATATAACCTTCCTGTCAGCCTTTCTCTCTCTGTGATCCATGCGCTGTGCCCCCATAGTCAGACCTCTGCTTCATAACAGTCAATCATAACATGTTCTGGCACCCAGAGACCCAGATTCAGCTGGGCTAAGTGCCTTTTGAATGGCCTTTTCCAGTGAGACCCGTAAACCACTCAGAGGGGGGTGATGGGAGCTGGCAGGATGTGTCATCACACATACGAAGGGTCGCACTCCTGTGTACAGTAAAACACTGTTTACCACGGTACTGTTCCTCAGCTGTAACTGACCGATAAATGGCGGAGACCCATCCGATACCTTCGCATAGCCTCATGCTGTCGTTATCTTATTGCGATCTCGTCAAGACCCTGTCGATACCTCATCAAGACGATGGCAATACCTCATTAAAACGTTGTCGATGCGTGATCATGACCATCTAATACCTTATCAACGCCTCACCAACAGGGTATTATCGAAACTATGTCAATACCGTATTAAGATCAGATGCATCCATACTGCTATATTAGGAGTCAGGTGGCTCAGCGGTTAAGGCGTTGGGCTCGTGATCGGAAGGTTGTGAGTTTGATTCCCGGCTGTGGCTACATAATGTTGTGTCCTTCTTGGGCAAGGCACTTCACCCTACTTGCCTCAGGGAGAACGTCCCTGTACTTGCTGCAAATCGCTCTGGATAAAAGCGTCTGATAAATGAATAGTTCTTTATTTATTAACCATTAGGTAAGAGCAGGGTGCGTGTTTGATGCAGCACTGATTGCAACATAGAGAAAGAGAAGAGGTTTGTGTGTTTGGCATGTCTGTGTACTCACATTGTGTCATTGTGTAATCCAGGGTCAACACTCAGGATGAGCGTGTGTGTGTGTGTGTGTGTGTGTGCGCGTATGTGCCCACGTCTGTGTTTGTGCTTCTGTGCCTGCAAGGCCGGTGCGGTCTTCTCTATGCCCAACGTGATGCGGAGCTGGCCAGGCACTTAGTGTCCCTAACAGGAAGGCCGGAAGAGACAGAGGAGGGGGTGAGAGGCTGTTCTACCAGGAGGGCTGGTGATGTTCCAACAGAGGAGGGGAGGGTACCTGTTCTAACAGGGGGGCTGGTGATGTTCCAACAGAGGAGAGGAGGGTACCTGTTCTAACAGGGGGGCTGGTGATGTTCCAACAGAGGAGAGGAGGGTACCTGTTCTAACAGGGGGGCTGGTGATGTTCCAACAGAGGAGAGGAGGGTACCTGTTCTAACAGGAGGGCTGGTGATGTTCCAACAGAGGAGAGGAGGGTACCTGTTCTAACAGGGGGGCTGGTGATGTTCCAACAGAGGAGAGGAGGGTACCTGTTCTACCAGGAGGGCTGGTGATGTTCCAATAGAGGAGAGGAGGGTACCTGTTCTAACAGGAGGGCTGGTGATGTTCCAATAGAGGAGAGGAGGGTACCTGTTCTAACAGGAGGGCTGGTGATGTTCCAATAGAGGAGAGGAGGGTACCTGTTCTAACAGGAGGGCTGGTGATGTTCCAATAGAGGAGAGGAGGGTACCTGTTCTAACAGGAGGGCTGGTGATGTTCCAATAGAGGAGAGGAGGGTACCTGTTCTAACAGGGGGGCTGGTGATGTTCCAATAGAGGAGAGGAGGGTACCTGTTCTACCAGGAGGGCTGCTGATGTTCCAATAGAGGAGAGGAGGGTACCTGTTCCGCTTGAATAGAGCTGCAGTTTGATAGAACCATGCACACAAGCGCCTGGAGAATGCTCGGATTGATCGGTTTTTCATTTTCATTGGTCAGACTATGTCATAGAGCCGTGTACCTCTGCAGTAGTCGGTGTAGAAAAGAGAGTTCCCAGTGTTAGTGTACATGTTCAGCTTGATAGATGTTCGTATGTTTAGTTGGTGCTCCAGGTTTGATGACTACAGCCTTATACATGGACCCCTAGTCCAGCTAGGATGTAACAGGATTACAAATCAACACTAACTTAAATATCCATTCCCTTATGAATTTATTATGACCTTGGCAGCCACTGCCTAGTGTCAGGGAATGCGGTGTACAGGGACAAGGATGGAGGGAGGAATGGAGAGATGGAGAGAGGGATGAGGGAAGGACAGAATAACGGAGGGGGGGTTGTGTAGGAATGTAGAGGGAACAAAGGAGCGAGGTGAAATGAAGGAGGAATGGATGAGGTGGCCCGTTGCTATAGAAACCAAATATTCTACCTCAGTGTCAGTCAAGAGCCATAAGATTAGCGACATCATTGATGATGAAGGAGAGAGATGACGTGAAAGACATCTAGATGATTGTCTTGTTTTCAGTTTGACACTGTGTATGTGCGTTTGTCTCTCAGTCTAATAACTCCACCTTGACTGACTGAGACTCTAATTAAAATAGTTAATATGATTAGTGCATTCTTTACCAATCGTGGTTTGGTCAATTTTTCCTTAAATAATTTTTTTTTAATGATATATTCCATCAGTAGCTGTTCAACTATTAGAAGGTTCATTAATTTGTTGAAACAAAACAAAAACAAATTCACTCAAGTGAGTTGCTTCTTCCAGCCGAAGTCTTTAAGAATTCTACCCGAAATAAATGATATCAGAAAATATGTGAGTAGTGCTGAACTTGAATAACAGGGGACAAATGCTTAAAACGTTTATTCCGCATTGCGACATTTTCTGATCATGAGGTGAAATAGTATTTATTACTATCCGACCAACAAAAGATGTGCTTGGCAGGATTCTTTTAAATCTCCCCATTTATAGATCCGAAGCTGCTGGCATTACTGAGAGAAGCTGTTAGTAATATGGGTTATTGCATAAAAAACACAATCAAGCGCCTCCTGGCACACATGAACTGAAGGGCTTGCATTGATCGGAGGAATTAAAAAAATACAGTCTTGTTCTTCCAGCAGGACCATTATTGTAAAAAGAACGGTACAATTTTACACACAGACACACACACACACAGACACACACACACACAGCAGACACAGTCAGACCGTACGTTGTTGCTTCCCCTCTCTAGAAAACAGTCAGATAGCACAGGAACTAATCATCTGCTAATCATCCATTCCAAGACGACACACAAATAGAGGTTTTGTTGATTTCTTTGCCTTTGGGAACATCTTGGCCTAGATGAACACTGTATGGAGCGGAGTGAGGGGTGATCTGCATGAAGAGGAACACTGTGTTCACCCAGGATAGAGAGCACAAGTCCCTGGAGAGAGGCTCGCTCTTCCAAGTCTCTTCATGGAGAGCTACTGAGTGCCAACGCTCCGGAGAGACGGGAGAGTGGGCGGAGGATGGAGAGAACAGGGAAGGAGGAACAGAGAGAGAGAAAGGAGAGGGGGCCGAGGATGGAGAGAACGAGGGAGGAACAGAGAGAGAGAGGAGAGGGGAGAGGGGGCCGAGGATGGAGAGAACGAGGAAGGAGGAACAGAGAGAGAGAGAGGGAAGAGGGGGCCGAGGATGGAGAGAAGGAGGAACAGAGAGAAAGAGAGAGGGGAGAGGGGGCTGAGGATGGAGAGAACGAGGAAGGAGGAACAGAGAGAGAGAGAGAGAGACAGGAGAGGGGAGAGGGGGCCGAGGATGGAGGTAGAGAGGAAGGTGTAGGAGAGAAAGAGGATGCGAGGCGGAGGAAAGGGAGGGAGTAGAATATAGAGAAGGAGAGAGAGAGAGGGGGGCGGGGGGAGAGAGAAGAACAGAAGTCCGGTCTGAGGACATTGCGTTTTGGCTTTCCGTTCGTTGACCGATTGCACTCGGTCCCAAAACCGATCAGCAGGATGAGTTACCTTATCGGTAAATGTGTTTCTTCGCTGATACGTATCTGACACGCACAGAGGTGTGCAGCCGAATTGTATATCAGGCTCAAGCTGTTTATCAGTGGATGAAATGCCGACCAGCGCTCACTAAGGTGGTCGCGGAGGAAAAGAGCATATTTGAGAATGTCAGCACGGCTCAGCCACAGAGCCACAGCGGCATCTGGGAGTTGAAATCTTTGATGTCGTGGCTTTCAAAGGTTCATGGATGCATTAGCTAATCAAAGCCGCTAATCCTTCTATGCAAGCATACAATATGGAGGTCAGATAGCCGAGTGATCCGTGGCACAGCCTGCCGGTGCTGGTCAGGCTGAAGCAATGAGCTTGATTGGCTGGTCTGCTAGCTCTCTCTGTTAGCAATGCTACAGTACCTGTGTCGATGATGCTAGCCAGGACTGCACATCATGGCCATGTTAGCAATACTAGTGTTGTCACGCTGTCATAAACAGGTTTACATTTAGCAGACGCTCTTATCCAGAGTGACTTACAGCAAGTACAGGGACATTCCCCTTGAGGCAATTAAGGTGAAGTGCCTTGCCTAAGGACACAACATCATGCAGTCACAGCTGGGAATCGAACTCGCAACATTCCAATAACGGCCTTAACCGTTGAGCTACCTCCGTCCTAGGTCAAGTCAAACCAGATAATCATTTTGACTCTTGTTCTGGCTTCTATCTGTTACAGTAAGCAAGAAAGAGAATGGAGTCAATTATTTATCTCTCTCCGCCTCGTTTAAGATGTGCCTTTCACTATTCTAAATGTTCACTAATAAAAAATTAAAAAGTGTTCTTTATTAATATATTTTTTTTATTGTTTTGTTTTTGTATTTCTATGGACCGAAGAAAAAATAAACTAACTAAATATGCTCTGTCAGAGAAATAACAAACGCAGATGGAAATGCTTTATCCGCAGTTCTCTTGGGAGGGTGAAATGACCCTTGTTGGTGGGGGAACCAGTTGAAGATCAAGGCGTTAACCGCCTCCCAGTGTGGGTTAGGGTTAGGGGTGTTAGAGGTCAAGCATGGTGTGACCCTTGTTAGCCTCCGTGACCCCGCTGGGTCAGAGCGTGTGCTTTAACGAAGGAGGCAGAGCACGCACCCTGCCAACACACGGCCAGCTGCCTGAGCCAAGCTCCTCTCTGGACACCTAATGAGCCCAATCAACCAGACCTCGCTCTCCCGCCCCCCCCCCCCCCCCTTTCTGTTTGTCTTTCTTCCTCCAGCTACGCTTTTCCTTTCTCTCTTTCTTGCCCTCCCTTTTCGTCCTCCTGTTTTCCCCATCCCTCTCGGTTTTCTTCTTTCCCTCTCTCCCTATTTCTGCTTCTCTCTTTTCCCGTCTCTCCCCATCTCTGGTCTGATGATTGGAGCATTTGGCAGGAGCTTCTCCTATTGGAGACAGACAGACACGGTGTCATGATCCCAGAATCAGTTTTAAACGCCATGCAAGGTTCACAAACACTGAATTTACTGATTGGCTGCTAAAAGGTCAGACCTGTTATCAGTGTTTCATTAACGAGCCAGACAGCCTCTTCCTCGGCCCTGTTGAGTAACAGCATTCGGCTGGAGGTGCAACGCAAGCCCAAATCAACAGCACCTGCTGGGCAGATGGAGTTTGGGGTGAAACAACAAATCATCGGGCTGATTTACCATGTGATCGTAATTCAGATTCACTGCATCAGAACAATCAAGCTAATCAGGTTCGAAAGTGGATTTTCCCAGCGGTTATGAACCGATATTCTATCTGTAGATACTAGAGCACAAGCAGTGCTAGTGTAGGAGGAGAGCTTCCGTTAAGTGTGTAATCGTTAAGGTTTCATAATCACCGTTTGCGAAATCCTTTATGGTTTCATAATCACCATCCTGGGTTTAAATATGAAACGACATGTCTAGCCTTAATGTGAGACGATTCACCGTTCACAAAGGCATAATGGAAGTCATTGTGGCAGCTCATAGATGTGTTCTCCATGATAATCTGGATATTTTCTCTTAAATGGTCTTCAGAAGACAATGGCGTGCGATGGTTCAGTCCCTTAATTAAGTGATGTGGATGGCCCTGGGGTAATCTTGTCCTTAGTGATTCTCCTAATTAAGGCCCTCTAGCCTGACCTCCATTATGTCATTTGTCTTAAACCTAATCTTACACACTAGGAACCGAGGAGAAACCTTAATATGTGGCCTCGTTCTTTCCAGAAGAGGACGTGAAAGTGGGTTTTGTCGCCCCTTCCGGTCCGTGGCGGCGTCTTCATTGACGTTGTTTTGACGTTTGACGAGAGCTCCGGTGACTCGATGCCATAGCAACCGGCTGCCATCGACACCCATAATAATCTCAAATCAGTCACGCGCTGAAGGTCTGGGGTCCGTGGCACAGCGGGATCGAAACACGCTCGCCTTTCGCGATCTCCATTGTTGACGTGGCAACACCACGGCTCGCATGCTTTTACCTAATCATTTTAATTGATTATCAGTCCTCCCCTTGACGAATGACACGTTCCGCTCGCTGGATAAACCGACCACGCGACCATTTCCATCAATCTCAAAGAGAAAGTCCATCCAATGACTTTTACGATTGCTTGGGAATAGTTGTGTTTTTCCATACATGCGACCTTTCAACCTACATCCTACACTGTAGACTCCTGTACCTATACCTGTACCTGAATCATGTCCTTCTCTCCTTCCTTCCCCTACCCTCTCCTTTCCCCCTTTTCCGCTCTTCTCCTACCCTTCCTGATTCTCTCTCCTTTCACCTTTCACCGCATCTCTCCTCCCTCCTCTCCCCCCTTCCCCTTCTCTCCTGTCCTCCTGTCCTTGCCTCCCCCTCTCCATGACGATGGTGGTGATGGCTGACAGTGACTTTACATCCAAAATGAAAAACAGGCAGATGGGCCCGTCCGGGGGCAACATGACCAAGAGCACAAGCATCGGCGGGGACATGTACACCCTGGAGAAGACGGACGGCAGCCAATCGGACACCGGCGTTGGCACGGGTGGGCACCGGCGACAAAAAGAGACGCTCCAGCATCGGTGCCAAAATGTCCGCCATCGTCGGCATCTCCAGAAAGAGCCGGAGCACCTCCCAGCTCAGCCAAACAGGTAGGCCTGGCTCTCCCTCCCTCCCTCCTGCCTCCCCCCTTCTCCCTCCGTGCTCTATCCTAGATACGGCCATTCTAATGTCCCTCACAGGTCTCCGTATGGTCTCTGGGTGACGCTTCTCTCCCCCCCCCCCCCCCCCCCCCCCCCCCCTCTCCCACAGCAGGGAATCTGTTGCAGGACCGTACGCGACAGGAAGTTGGAGATGACGTTGGACGGGTTTTCCTCTCACCTCGCTTCTCTCCCTCTCTCTCTCCTTCCTAGATGACGAGTCGGCCGGCGCCTCACCTCCTCACCTTTGCTTCACCGCGCTTGATTTGCTTTGTAGCCGCTCGGACTGTCGCTACGCTCATTTTTTTCTGTTGACAAGGCCGCGACTGTGGCGTTGTGGTTGCCGTCGAGTCTGGTCCGCCAAAGAGGTGGCTTTGCTTTGGGTCGCAGTGCAGGGATGTCAGAGATGCGTGAGGGTGGGGGGGGGGGGTGCTCTATACGCCGTTCCACAGTATTATAATTTTTTTTATTCTCTCTCTTTGTTACAGTGTAAATGATTGAAAACAATTCAATTTGATTTATGTACAACTTCAGTTGATCAAAGTGCTTCCACGTGAAATAATACACAGAGAAAATCGATTAAAACACAAAGAAATATACCAGAAACGCAGAACACAATACCCACTGGAGCATATGAGGTAAAGAAAATAAACAAGACAAGATACAATTAAATCAAATGAATTAAATGGTTTTCAGTTTAGACTGAGTAAGAGCCTCAGAGTTTCTGACAGGTAGAGGGAGACTGCTCCACAGTTTGGGCGCTGCCACAGAAAAAGCCCCTGTGGCTTCCAGACCAGATTATTGATCGTTATTGATCGATGCGTATTAAGATGTAGCAACAGAAGAGACAGGCACTCCGGAGTAGATCATCTAATTTGAAGAAGAAGGGAAAAAATACTTCAAACACGGACTGTCAACAAAGGGCTGCAGTAGTTAATTGATTAAAAAGGGCTATCTGCTCTCTGTCTCTCTCTCTCTATCTCTCTCTCTCTCTCTCTCGCTCTCTCTCTCTCTTCTCTCTCTCTTTCTCTCTCCCTCTCTCCCTCTCTCCCTCTCTCTCTCTCTCTCTTTCTCTGTGTGTGTGTGGGTGCGTTCAGGGACATTAACCAGAGGTTTGGGTCCTCAAGGCTTTAGTTAAGTAGTTTAACTACGAAGGACTATAAGGACTATTGCCAAAAGGCAAGAACAAATGTTGGGCATTGACCACAATCGACAATTTTAGAGCTTGACAGCTCGCCGTTGTGCAACTGCAAATCTGTGGGCATGTGTTGCCCTGACATTGCTTGGAAAAAAAATAGCTAGACTAACAAAATTGGATTTGGTTTCACCTTGATTCGAATGCTTTCTTTGACCTTTTCAGAAAATAAAAGGCTGTCGTTCCCGCCGACAAAAAATCCATCTAGTAAAAGAACGCACCCTCTTGTCACTCTTTTCTGTGGTTTGAATAGGCAGGTGAAGAGTGAAGGCTGTGAAAGAGGCACGTGTCTGTATTGCGTTGGAAATTGGTGGTCCAGAATGCTTGTGTGAAGGTCGGTCTCCCCTGCAGGACTGTGGGAAGGAGGAGGCTTCGTTCACGCGTGCTCCGAGGCTACTTTAAGAACCTTTATCTGGCACGTCAAGAGAACCTTCAACCAATAGACACTCTGTTGTGGCGTCTGGCTGATTCGACCCCATGATAAAGGCTGGGTCGGCTCAATCGGTTTCCAATCACGAGAGTTGTGAGGGAGGCCAGATAACCAGGTCTGTCCATCAGCAGCCCTGCGTGAGACTGGGGTGAGGCTGGCGTGAAACATGGGCGTCCTCCTCCTCCTCTCCTCTTTTACCCCATCCACCTCTTCCCCTTCTGCCCTCCTCCTCTCCCTATTATCCTCACCCATCCTCCACCTCCCCCCTCTCTGTCCCTTCACCTTTTTCTCCATCTCGTCCCTCCTTCCTGCTCTCCCTAGTCTCCTCAGTCCTCCCTCCCCCCCCCTCTCCTCCAAGGCTTGGAGCGTGCTGGTGCCTGTCTTTTACAAGAGAGCAATCCAATAAGCGCAGATTAGATCTGCTGGCTATATTGTACAATAAAACCTTGCCTCTCATTCCTGAGCCTGATATCTTCAGGTACATTATTATCATCGTTGGGAATATGGATTCCTTCTTGCATCGTTCCTTTGGTTTCATTTAGGTTCACTTTCCTAGATCTGGAGCTTCGCGCACATGCTCGAGGCTTGACTCTTAAAAGCATATCAATATTTCACCCATGGCTTTTAGTTGCTTCAACAAGATTGCGTCCTGCCTTCAAAATCCCCTGTCCTGGTTCTCCACCAATGGGGAGGCTGTGTAGGTCTGCGCTTGCACCAATCAGGTGCTCCATGACCTACTTTATTATCAAAGGATGAGTGTTGGACGTAAGAGGCTGCTTTCGGTCCTCTCAGTGCTTCACGTGACGAGTGTGTGTGTGTGTGTGTTTGTGCGTACGTGTGTGTGTGCTAACAGCCAGGGTGGGGTAGCATCACCCAGGTAGGAGTCTGCTGGTAACGTGCGCACCCCTCCCCGTGCGCACCCCTTCCCCGTGCGCACCCCTCCCCGTGCGCACCCCTCCCCGTGCGCACCCCTCCCCGTGCGCACCCCTCCCCGTGGGCACCCCACCCCATGCGCACCCGTCTCACTCAGGTTCCAGCCAGCCCTCTGAAGTACCCTGACCTTCAGACACAGAAGAGCTGCTGTGCTTATTAAAATGCAAGCATTGTGGTTATTGTTTCATTATTGTTATTGTGGGGGGTGGTAGTGCTGTGGGCGATGCAGGGCTTGGTTCTGGTCAGAACATGCAGTGTTAACATAAGGCCGGGGGTATTCATGCATGCTTTGTCAACTTCGACAGATTGGCCTCATTAATCATGGTGGAATGGCTACTCAGATTCATGCGGCTGCTGAGAGGTACGGGAGTGTGAGTGTGTGTGTGTGTGTGTGGTGTGCGTGGTTTGTTTGTATATTGATCCATAGTGAAGTATGGGTGTGCGTAGGAGAGACAGGGATGTGCTTGTAGGTGTCTTTCTGCAACCACCAACAAAAAAACGTGCACGCGCATCCACACGTTTGTGAGCGTGCACAGTTGGGCTGACAGACAAGCCGGAGTAAGAAGACCTGATTGACGTCTTCTTGCCATTCATTCTGTGCCAGAGGCGCCATCATCTGCACACCTCAACAGAGGTGCAGGGAGAGAGAGTGTGTGTGTCTGTCGCGGCTGAGTGTGTCTGTGTGTGTTGTCCGAAATGTATTCCTGAAAAACATCCGGACCTTCTGAGGTCTCTCCCTCTTCGTTTTGAATCCCTCTCTTGTATATGCCCCCCCCCCCACTTCTTTCTCCCCCCTTTTTTCTATCCCTCCCGTGCCTGGCGCTCTTCTCTCTCCACTTCTTCTCTTACTTTCCTCTCTTCTTCCCTCTCTTCCCCCTCCTTCTGTCGCTTGCTCCCTCCTCTTTCTTGTCCTCTTTCTCCTCCTCCTCTAATTGCTACTAGCTGCGGTTGCCATGCATCCAGGAAATTAAATCGACAAAAAGAGTCCCTGTGAGCGAGCCTGTTTGTCTCCTCTTTCAGCGGCGGAGGCTGAGGTATTGAATGTATCGAAGTCTCCTCCTGGTGCCCCGCCGCTGTAGACATGGGGGACATGAAGGTGACCTTGTGACCTGGCGGCGCTAGCCAACCACAGGCCAGGACGGCTGCTCGAATATCGGCTTGATTTCCACCTGCAAAACAGGAAACTCGACCGATCTCCCTCGATCCTATTTGCTTTTCCGCCACCCGACCGGTCCAAGGCTGTTTACAAATGCCTTGCGTTTTATGTCGCTCCCACGTCACCTGGACAAACGGGTCCCTATTAATCCCCCCCCCCCCACACACACACACACACTCAACCAATTAGTGCTGATGTGTGACGATAGATACTGAATAGAGAGCTTTCATCACCTGGATGCAAACTGATACCCCACAGATTCTAGCCACAGACATCCCAAAGGCTCAGATCTAATAGTTCCCGTAAACTGGGAATAATACAAAAGACTTCGACTTAGACTAATCATCTCTTCTAATGTACTAAATCACCCTGTCCTAACTTTACATTGTCTTACATGGACATCATTTTACGTGCGTGTTGTGTGCTATAAAAAGACGAACTTTGAGTTTTCAACAAAGGTGATCAATCTTGTGTGGAGCGGAGGGGGCCTGTCTCAGCACACACACCCATACACGTACTCTCTCTCTCTCTCACACACACACATAAACACACACAAACAGACACACACACAAACACCAGCTGGGACCCAATTAGCTTTGGAGAAGGGCCGGTGAAACAAGTCTCTTTCAGAGTGATGCATGGAGCACCAGGAACCAGCTAGTCTCTCTCTCTCTCGCACTCTCTCTTTATTCCCACTCTCTCTATATACACTATTTATACACTTCTGTACTGCATATGTGTGTGTCCCTCTGTTCTCTCTATTTCTGTGGCTGTCTCCCTTTTCCTAGCTTACGTCTCTACATCACCTGATCCCTTGTTCCTCTCTATCGCTGTCTTTCTCTCACTCTCTCTACCTGTCTCTCGCTCTTTCCCTCACTCTCTCTCTGTCTCCCTCCCTCTGTCTGTCTGTCTGTCTGTCTGTCTCTCTCTCTCTCATATCTTCTTATCTGCGCCCTCTAGCCCCAATGTCCTGGACTGTCCTCATCTCTACGCTGACCTATATTCACTTGACTAGACTGTCGATGCTTTCCACGATTATGAGTCGAACCAGACGCTGCACACTTAAGTATGCTTCCACTTACCGGCTGGTCAGGCTTGCTTGTTTTTCGAAAAACGCTATCAAGGTGCATCCATTCTTTAGCCCACACAGGGCCTATGAATCAAAAGCCCCTCCAGATTGCCCTGCTTTCACTGTTCTGCCAGCGTGTTTATGACATTGTTCAAGGTAATTGGGTCGGCGTTCGTGTGGGTTGTCTTTACGGTTTCACCTGACACCTTAACAAAGCCCGAGATGGATGGGAAAGAGTTAAAAACACACGTTACATACTACGCACACGCATACTCACGCACTTTATTATTTTTACCTGCCTCCAAAGACTAATTACAGCCCATTAAGCCGGTTATTGAAAGTGTTGTCGAGGACTCGCTTGGTCGTTAACAGTATGAAAATGCATTCTTCATGCACAGTTACAGCACACTAGAGCTGGAGACAAACAATAGGCTGCCGGAACCAGCTGAATAAAAATTTCCACTTCTGCATTTGAATAAATTAAACGTATCCTGACTAGGTGTTTTACACTCCACCTACTGTTACGGTAAAAGGTTATTTGACTTTCCAGGAATACGGTTAATGCTGGTTATCCAGTTCAATGCGTGATCAAATGTTCCATCTCATTTGGCCTTTCACCAGCTTTTGACTTAAGGCCAATTCACTGTATCACAGTTTGTCAAAGCGTACGTTCTACACATTAGGATGTTCTACAAATCTGTCGTGTCATGGGAAGTGCTTAAACTTCCCTCTGCTTAGTCACAGAGGCTGAACAATACTATGAATCAACATCTTAGACAACTTCTCCTTGAGTCAGTTGTTATGCAAGCTTTGTGTGGCCTACTAGCCTGCTAACATCTCATCTGCCTCATCTTTCTCTTTTCTCAAGTCCTTTATTTACATTTTTATTTTATTTATTCATTTAGTAGACGCTTTTATCCAAAGCGACTTACAGTAAGTACAGGGACATTCTCCCTGAGGCAAGTAGGGTGAAGTGCCTTGCCCAAGGACACAACATCTTATAGCCACAGCGGGGGCTCGATCTCACAACCTTCCGTTCATGAGGCCAACGCCTTAACCCGTTGAGCCATCTGACTCCCCTTTATCTGGTTGTCCATGGTTATTCCCGGCTAACCACTCTTTCACCAGCCTCACTATTCATCTAACTATTCATCCCGATGGCCAGTTAGGATAATATTGATAGCTGCTGCTAGCCTTTTGCTCGCTAGCCACTTCCTCAGGTCTGACTCACTATCCGAGCCTGTTACTTCATACTGAACATATGAAGCTCCCACAGCCTTCATTCGCTGGGTGTTTTTCAGTCTGAACACTTCCTTCCATCTTCAACACTGTTTTTAACCGCCACTAAAAATACAGCTGAGTTCCTCTTCAGATGTCACACTTATATCCGTCACATACAGGGGGATTGTCTCTATATTTACTGTAAGTCGCTTTACATAAAAGCGCCTGTTAAAGGAATAATTATAATTATTATATAGAGGGCAGGTGAATGTTTAGCATCGGTTAAAAAAGAATGGTGGTTGTTCCAGTCAGGGCCTGAGAGGAAAGTTTAGCTTGCTTGGGTTAGCTTAGCTTAGCCTTGCTTAGCTAAGTGTGTGGCTAATGTTTGATGATGACATCCTAAATGTGCTTCAGTTTAGTTTTCAACATTCATTACAAGGCCGATTTTTTATATAATAACATTTATAAGACAGAATAAATGTCCCCACTGGACCGCTCCCTCCCTCTCTCTTCCTCTCCTCTTTCTCTGTCAGTGTTCTGTAGTTATGTGACCATTTGACCATTTATTTGTCTATTTGCCTTCTGTGAGTCACTAAGCAGTAAAGATCCACACACTCTACTGTGTGTGTGTGTGTGTGTGTGTGTGTAGTGGTCTGCACATTTATGACCTTGTTACATGTGATTCTGAGAAGAAGCTGGCTGGACAGGATACCCAGAGGAGAGGGGGAAGTCATCAACGAGGCTGCTGGGAAGTGGCTGTTCAGTGGATCGGGTGTTCAGCGACTCGGGCTGAACGCATCCGAAGTTGTGGGTCTGGAACCTTTTTCCACTTCGGTCCCCATGAGCACGCTCTGTTAAACTGGTCAGTGTACAGCCAAATAGCATATGGTGGCAGGCACCATTCTAAGCCAAGGGGGGGGGGGGGGGGGGGGGGGGGGGGTTGCGGGTCTGTGTGTGTGTAGGGGCACGGGGACAGGAACAGGGGTGGGGGGGGGGGTTACTTCCTGACCAGCAGGGCTGGCCTGTGTCAAGACAAGCAGGAGAGAAGCAGAGAATGTAAACAGGTATAAGTGTAAGTGTGTGCGTGCGTTCTGCCTTAACCCGGCCCCATCAATCACACACGTTCCAGTGGCCCCCCCCAGTGCCCCCCCCCCACCCACCCCCCCTTTCTTTGTTCTTCACCTCTCACCAGCCGTTAGCATCGCTTCTGGGATGTTACACCGCTTGTGTTGTTGTCGGTGGATGAGTGGAATTTGTGGTGCATTTCTCTCCAGTGATCTCCCATTGTTTGACAGACTTGGAGTCTCCAGAGAAGAACTCGGTACATTAGCTTGACCGGTTATGGTGCGAATGCTTTGCGGCGTCCTGGAACACTCACTTAGGACTTTTGGCAAGCGAGATTGTTTCGTTGTGGGGAATTTTTGGAGTTTCATCTGAAAGGGGTCATAACACAGAGAACGATGCCATCACTCTGAGAGTGAACTGTTATTGTCACTCCGATTCATGGTTGTAGTTCTTTAAAGGCCCCCACACACATAACTTCCTCTGTGAATCAAAGCGATGTCTAAAATGTGATGCACCGAATTGCAATTCTTGTCTATTTCAGCTCCAGCTTTGACAGTTATTTTCCACAGGTGAAGCATGTGTTCATGCTTTGTCACTGATAGAGACACTTAACACATAGAAACAGAATACATTTAACGGTAGTCATTTCGCTCTTATCCAGAGTGGATTACAGCAAGTACAGGGACATTCCCCCCTGAGGCAAGTAGGATGAAGTGCCTCCTCCAAGGACACAACGTCATGTGGACACAGCCAGGAATCAAACTCACATCCTTCTGATCACTAGCCCAACGCCCTAACCGCTCAGGTGCCTGACTCCCCAGTCCTATATACAGTAGTCCTATAAACAGCGTATAGTATACTGTACTGTATATGTAAAAGGATATATTCACAACTGTGCAAGCAACCCTGCATTGCATGTGTTTACTCCTCTTGTATTTAGCCCTCTTCACTTCCTCCATCAGATTTGTGACGGTTAGGAGGAGCTGTATTATTCACATTTACATTTATTCAGTTAGCAGACGCTTTTATCCAAAGCCGACTTACAGCAAGTAGAGGGACATTCCCCCCTGAGGCAAGTAGGGTGAAGTGCCTTGCCCAGGGACACAACGTCATGTAGCCAAGCCAATCAAATTTAGGGAATCGAACTCACAACCTTCCGATCGTGAGCCCAATGACCTTAACCGCTGAGCCACCTGACTCCCTACTGTGACGTCAAAGGTGCGAAACAGGAAGTGCACGTGCCGTGCTGGCGCTGCCGAGTGTGTGATGACGCCAGCACTTCCCCAGAAAGACTCTGGAAGCTTACTCATCTAAAAATTAAGGAGAACCAAACACCATGTAGTTGGATAGCTCGATGTAGTTCCTCCTGAACCCCTTTTAACACATCGGAGGGCTAGAGCAGCTCCTGGGCACCTGGGAACTCTTAGCAAAAAAGCTGTTCTTCGTTACTCTCTCAGGAAACAAAGTGCAGCTCAAAGTAGGGTGAAGTGCCTTGCCCTAGGACACAACATCATGTTGCCTCAGCCAGTAATCAACCTGATGACCTTCTGATCACTACTCCTCTAACCACTCAGCCACTTGACTCCTTTCCACTCAGCACCAGATCAAGCCTAGTTCTAGACCAAGGAGACCTACTTAGACTGAGACTGGGTTTTAGAGACGTGTCTGCCGAACCCTGCTCACAGCTCACTGGTCCGTTCTCCTTCACTAGCAGACGTTGTGTAACTTCTCAGACATTTCATAACATCTCAGACGTTTCGAGGACAAACTTCACCTCGGCATTCACGGCCGCTCTGCAAGCGTCACCGGGAACCTTCTAATCGCTCCCTAAGAGTTTTCAAGGCTGTGAAATATGTGTTCCGCCCTCACAATGGTTTCCTTTCGTACTGAACGGGGATGGGAGGGGGGGAGTTCTGGTTCTAATGGTAAGATAGTCATCGGTGACTGACTGAACTGAGAAAATAGCCCCCGATAGGAGTTGACCCAGTCGGTTCTCGTGTATCTCCCTCGAGAACGTGTCGAGTTGATGTTCTCCAGGTGGGCCCGTGATGAGGACCCAGAGGAACAAAAGAACGGATGTAGAAAGAGAAAAGGAACCAGGTTGCTGTAAGTCGAGAACACGAGGACAGGGGCTGTGTTCTATATTTACCCTTGAGCAGAGATAGAGATCAGTAATTGGCTCGTGCTGTGCCTATTCTGCCAGCTTATCATGCTTAGAGGGGGCACTGCAGTTGCTTCTGTGACAAGATTGTCAAAACAGCCACCATATAGCCCTTAATTTGCCTGCAGGAAGATTTTCCAGGGAGTTGGTTAGGACCTTTGTCTTTGTAGGGGCACAACCAGCGTCACTTCTTGAAGATTTAGTTCGAGCAAAGCATTCCCGAGGGACCACCTGAGAGCGCATTTCAATCACGGCGCCTCGGAAATAAACGGACATTCTTTTCTTGTGACCTTTGAACAGAACGTGCTGTCTGGCTTTGGGAGGGATGGTGAGCCAGGACATGGCTCGGTGACAAGAACATACGGGCTCCGCTGGGTTCCGTGTGGCCTCAACATCATGAATCATGGCTGGAGAGAGGGGGGTGACGGGGAAGGGAAGGGGGGAGGGGGGGGGCTGTCAGCGGTGTGCTGGTCTGTCCTGATTTTCTCCACGTTCTGTCCTGGATTGACTCTCGTTCTTTCCTGTTTCTCTCCTATGGGACCGCTGCGTCTTAAGGGACTCAGTCAGAGGACCTGCTCTCGGGGAGAAGTAGCCTACATTCACGAACCTCCACTGGGATGTTGATTTACGGTGCTTCGATGACATTGCAGCCTTTTTTGTGGAAAAGTACTGAGTAGAACTGGGCTGATTCAGATGGGGAACTGGATAGGGTGGGGGCTGATAACACTGGAGAGGATAAGGGCTGAAGAGGAGGGGGGTCTGGTTGGTTTGACGGTAGCCTGGGAAGGGGGGGCTATGGACTGGAAGGGGGGGGTGGTCATGGTTGGATAAGGGATCGGGGGGGGGGGGGGTGTGTGCACCACGTGAGTCATGAATGACCAGAGTAGCTGCTCAAGATACAGCCTGGTAATTAATGGCTGTTTTGAACAGAGACTTATGTGACTGCGTATGTGGAGAGAGAGAGAGAGAGAGAGAGAGAGAGAGAGAGAGAGAGAGAGAGAGAGAGAGAGTGTGTTTGTGATAGTGTGTTTGTGAGAGTGTGTGGGGGGGGTTGGCGTGAGAATGAGTGAAAGAGAGATGTTGAAAAAGGGATGGATGGAGAGGCAGGAGAGCAACGGAGAGGTGGAGGAGGGGGGCAAGGGGGGGGGGTTATATCTCTGGGTAGAAGCAGCTTCTTCTGAGCAGCTAGCGCTCCTGAGCGGCTTGCGATCCGATTGGAGGAAAGGGATGCAGCCCGCCCGCCTGCCCTGCTCCTCCCCCTTCTCCTTGTCTCCAGGAGCGGAGCGCAGCAGACAGAGCTCGCCACACAGCACGCGCGCGCAGCCGAGGCAGCACCTGCATCTCCTTTTTCCCTCTCTGCGTTTCCCGACGTGGTCTAGCGCTACCTTTCAGGACCTCTGCCGTCTGAATCCAGTGTCGTCTACCTTGACCCCTGTGCGTGACAGGCGTCCGCATCGTTTCCTTGGGAACGTGAGAGCTTAGCGAAAGGCTGTTAGACCCCTCGCGTCCGAGAGCGCTCAGTTTTGTCGCTGTGAAGGAAGAGAGGACAGGGAACAGCCAGTCGCCATGGGCAGACAGGGGCATGATGCCAGCGCGCCCGCCCCGGGCATGCGGATGCAGCGCTCCCAGAGCAAGATGAGCCTGTCGGCTTCCTTCGAAGCTCTGGCCGTCTACTTCCCCTGCATGAACTCCTTTGACGAGGAGGACGGAGGTAAGATGGCCCCCCTGCGATCGAGCGCAGGAGAGGAGGAGGGGGTGAGGGGAAGGTGAGGGGAAGGTGAGCGGGAGAAAAGAAGAGCGGACTAGAGAGTCGGGTAGAAAGAGAGAGAAAAGGAGGAGAGGATGGAAGAGAGGGAGAGAGTGGGGGGGAAAGGATGAGAAGAAGGGGTGGAGGTAGAAAGGGACAGGGAGGAGAGGAGAAGAAGGGGAGGAGGTAGAAGGGGAGGAGAGGAGGGAAGGGGAGCCTAAGAGAGAGAGGAGACAGATGGTGAGACAGAGAGATGGACGACCTCATGTTCATCCTGTTGTGCGGCTCACTTGCAGGGCCGATGTGTTCTATTTTGGGTTCACGCACCGTTCTGGGATTGACTCTGGTGTGATTTGATATTCCTTGACGCGAGTGTTGATTGGGCCTTTCTGTTTTGTCATCCAGTGACAACATGCCCATATCAGAGCTTGTTAAGAGAGCTGGCTGGTTGGAGGAGTTCTGCTGAGCTGTTTAGAGCTGCTGCCTCATCTCCTCAGTGTTACTCCCATGAATGAAACAGGGATTGAAAAAACCCATCGTCAGGCTCACTGGAACAATGGGAATTAACTATGTGTCTGTTTGCGGTGGGTGGTAAATCAGAATGCTTCCAGGGCACAAAGGGAGGGAGGAAGTGGGTATTGCAGAAGTGCGTGAGAAGGCATTCGACTGAGAGACGTGGCGTTACTGTGGCAGAACCGCATGCTGGATGTTCCTCAGGAGCTCTCTGTCTCCAGCTGAAAGGTGTACCTCGAACCCCGCGACTTACTGACCCACAGCCACATGCTCTTCCACGGTGATATACAGTAACACCACAGTAGCACTCCTGCAGTCCAGTGTACTACACTACAGTACAAAATACCATTATCTTAGTAACACTGCATACCTACCTTCATTCAATGAGTGTAGACATGCAATAGACAACATCCAACATCGCAATGACACAACGTTAACTTGACAGTCTGTTTTTGTTGGCTGACTGTTCACTGTATCGCGTGCTTAGTTTGGTTGGCTGCCTGGCTTTGACAGGGGCTGTGCTGACTTTGTCAGGGCACAGCACCCCCCCCCCCCCCCCCCCCCCCCCGTGCCCCCTGCCGTGTCTGCGTACGCTCCACAGTAACAGGAAGAGGGGGGCGGACGGCTCTCGAATACGCCACAATCCAGGCTCCGCCGTAATAAACCAGACGGCTTCCGAGATCCTCCTTCCTGTCTTTTGTAAAGTTGCACGCGGGTTTGTGTGTGTGTGCGAGGAGGCGGAGTGGGGGGGGGGGGGGGGGGGGGGCACAGCTGCAGGGACAACAGCAGGGATGTCACTGAAGGTTTTCGACTCGCTTCGTCTCTGTTTCACGTTTCGGAGAATGAGTCATCATAATTAGAGAACTCCGAGGAGCCCTGCTCTGCATCCGTCAATGAGCCTGATTGAGCTCTTCCTGTGTTAAGCCCTGCCTGGGATTTCTTTACGTAACACTAATGCGTTTCGTACACTTTTTTTTAAGGAAAGGACTACAAAGGATCACCGGATTGCGTTCATTTGCAATTCGGTCTGAATGACACCGCAGTGAGAGAAGCAGAGCCCCGTTCTGACTGAATGTCCTGTCATCCAAAACAAGCATCCGAATGTCTGTGATTCAGAACAGGACCTTTCTGTGTAAACACAAGGGGATGAACAGTCACACCGGTCTCAAAGAAGTTTCCGCACAGACTGCGCCTGCAGTTAACCAAAACAAAGTTGTCGACTTTGTTCCACTTGTCACAAGATGTTATAACAAACCAAACTGATCCACCAGCCTGAATCGGTGCCTTGGTTCTCTGATAGACGCCGCGATGGTTCGTGACCCATTTGGTTGAACCTTTCGTGGGATTCATTGAGTGTTGTGTATCAGTAGCGGTCTTACCTGTTTGATTTGGTTGTGGGGAATATACCCTGTGAACGCTGCCTGAGAAAACCACAGCTAGCATCTGCTCAGAGATGTTTTTGTCTCAGTACGTACTCTGTGTATGTGTGTGTGCATAAACTTGTGCAAGTGTGTGTGTGTGTGTGTGTGTGGTCGAGCGTTGTAACAGCGGCAGCCACGTGCCCCCACACCGATGCTGTCAAAAAGATCGGTAGACGATGCTCAGCGGCTCTAATGGGGGCAGTCAGCTGTCTGTTTGAATCAGCAAGGAGAGGCGAAAAGAGGAGAGTCTCCTGCCAAGTGTGTGACCTATGGAAAGGTCCGGAACGTGCAGTGTAGATTGCTGGCGTGTATCCAAATCTGGGTTTTAATGAACATACCTCTCCTGCTGAAATCGCTCCACCCCGGAAAATACCTTTCGCAATTCTCACCACAGAATGATACGGCTTTACGGCAAACGTAGAATAAATGTTTTCCGTTTCTTGTCTTTGTCCGCTCCAGAGGCGGGAGGGAAGAAGCTGCGCAGCACCATCCAGCGGAGCACGGAGACGGGCCTGGCGGTGGAGATGAGGAGCAGGATGACCCGGCAGGCCAGCAGGGAGTCCACCGACGGCAGCATGAACAGCTACAGCTCAGAGGGAAAGTGAGTCCAGAGACGGACGCGAACTTTCGCGTGACAGAAACGCTCTCGACCCGGTGTGTCTCTAGGGGGGGGTTACGTTTCGGTGCGTTCCCATGGTAACTTTGCATGTCTTTGTTCGTGTTGCAGCCTCATCTTCCCCGGAGTGAGGCTCTCCTCAGACGCCCAGTTCAGCGACTTCCTGGATGGGCTGGGACCCGCCCAGCTCGTCGGACGACAGACATTGGCCACGCCCCCCATGGGTATGCTTCCATCCATTTATCCATCTATCTACCTACCTATCTCCCTAGCTAGGTAAGGATCAGAGGGCGGTGCTGACGTAGTGTTTTTGTGCCCAGGTGACATCCAGATTGGCATGGTGGATAAGAAGGGGGCGCTGGAGGTGGAGGTCATCCGAGCTCGTGGCCTCGTAGGAAAGCCAGGTTCCAAGGCACTGCCAGGTAAGCACAACCAAACACCACCCAGAGCGCCGACAGCCACACTGACAACAACTGGAGAACATATCTGACCGTCGCTCTCTGGTATCTCTCTTTCCAGCACCATATGTAAAGGTCTACCTTTTGGAAAATGGAGCCTGCATAGCCAAAAAGAAAACTAAAGTAGCAAGAAAAACCTTGGACCCCCTTTACCAGCAGCAACTGCCCTTTGAGGAAAGTCCAGGAGGGAAGGTCTTACAGGTAGCTTACAGTCCCACCTCTCTGATCACACTTTCACAGTGTACAATCGTACTTCTAATGTGTGGTATAGCTACATATAAAATAAAAATGTAATGTAACACTGCATCTCTGTTGCCTTCACAGATCATTGTATGGGGAGACTATGGGCGCATGGACCATAAATCTTTTCTGGGAGCTGTACAGATACTCTTAGATGAGCTGGACCTGTCCAACATGGTGATTGGCTGGTTCAAGCTCTTTCCTCCTTCCTCATTGGTGGACCCTACCCTGGCCCCCCTGACTAGAAGAGCTTCCCAGTCCTCATTGGACAGTTTCTCGCGGTCATAGCAGCATGCGGACTGACGGACCAGCATTGTTGTAGCAGCCAGGGTGCAAAGGTTTTCAGAAAAAGGTCAAGGGTCGCCACGATAACAGGCCACGCGCAAACCTCCCCCCCTCCCCCCCCCCCCCCCCCCCCTTTCTCCCCCGCCCCCCTGGTTACACTGCATGCTTGATGTTGTGTTCTCTAAGCCTGTCTAAGGGGCGCAAACGTGGTCCTGTTTTCGGAGAGCAGGAAAAGCGGCGCGTGCTTGCGCGCACACGCCAAGCTCCACGGCTAGGAAGCGGCGATCGGAAAAGGAAGCTGGAATGAACTCCTTAAGCACGAGGGATAGATGTTCGATTCCGGGTTTCCATCCAATTTTTGAAGCCATTTGGGGGTCAGAACTGGGAAGCGCTAAAGCGTTCCACAGATGCCCTTTTTTTTCTCGAATGAAAAATAAATGTTACGTTTTTCATTTAATTTTGCAGATTTTAATTTGTTCTTTTCTTTCTTGTGTTTTTTTTTTTTTTTTTTTTATTGTTAATGTACTTGTACCTGAAGGGGGTTGACACTGCTGCTTACCTAAAGCTTGGTCACACCATGCCAACAGACCTAGCTTTGTTTATGGAGCTATGAGTACGGTACTCAGTGGAGAGGTGTGTCCCAGCTACAGTAGCTGCCAGCCTCCCCTGACATCACAGGCTTCAGATACATGAGACTGAGTTATGATCCAGTTAGATCACCAGAGAGACTTTACTTAAGTTATTGAAGGCAATAGTGAAGTGGCTCCCACACCAATCGACGCTCCACAACCCAATGATCAGAACCTGCAACAAGATGAACTCGTACGATCTGACATCATCATCTCTCTGTTGATATATTGTATGAAATTTCAAATGAGAAAAAAAATATGAATAATTTTGTTTTGCATGGACTCAAATTTAGCTGAATAAAAAAAAAGAAACATGAAAATTATTTTCTTGAGGCTGCAACTTGCAAAAAAAGAAAAAGACAAAGAAAAATAAATAAAACAGATCAGCCATTTTCAACAATTTATATTATTTTTAAAGATAAATTTCACTAGTGCATGGTTTTCAAGGGGAGTGAATGCCACAGTGTGATTAAAAATAATCATAGTTAATAATTCTTTAGACCATTCAACAGTCTGTGTTTTTGCAGACTTTCATTTAAGGGGAACTTAAAGACTACTTTTGGAATTATTTAACAAACAAAAAAAGTGACAAAAGGGAAGATGGGAACATAATGTAAATGATTTAGTTCATTGTAAAAGGCAGAAGCCTTTCGATGACACGAGATGTTTTCTCTTGTCCCAGGGTGAGCATCATCCTCTCCATCTTTTCATGCTACTGTTGTCCAATCCCCCCTGTTATTGTCTAGATTTCTAGGGCTGTTGATTCATTTACAGTTCTGTATAGGTTCCTTATGTATTTATTTTGAGTTAGATTTTTTTTTTAAACAAGCATGTTGAAAAGGATTTTCTCCAACATGGCTTGGGCACACCTTACAGTAACTCAGCATGTTTTGATAGAGATGATATTTGGAGATTTTGCAGTTTCTTGTACAGTGCATGTCAACTTCGTTTTCTCGCTCACCTTCAATTGAATTCTCTACAGAAAAATTAGTTACTGGTCTTTCGTGACCGATTATTAAAAAGGTTTAAATCTAAACATTCCACCCCAAGGATCATATTTTCTTTTCAAAACTTGAGGAAAAAAAGATGAGAATATTTTATATTTATTGGAGGTTGACAAAAAAGTTGTGATTGCAAGTGTATTTTATTTCAGTATTGTTAACTAACATGCAAAAATAATCTGTATTGGTACAGCAAGAGGTTTATACCCAAGCAAGAAAAAGTTAGCGTATGATTTATGTATGCTGCTGTGAAGTTCAATTCTACAGGAACTGTTTAGAGAAGGTGAATGCACCCTTAGGTCAAACATGGGATATTGCCACACAAAAGGATTTTTTGTTCTTTTTTTCTGAAAATAAAGTTAATTTAATATATTTTTGTTAGTTTATTTAAAAGCCAAGACCAGTTTATTTATTTTTTTCTATTTTTAGTAACAACAATTGCTTCTCATTAATGAGAGGTATGGGAATCTAACAGTTAAAGTATGTCAACATGAAAATGACATTATTCCTTTTCTGTGTGGAGTCAAACAGTTTCTTACGTGCATTCAGTACCATGTTGCTGGAACAAACTGTTTATTTTACTTTTGGTTTGCATTGTACATAATATATAAAAAAATCAAGATTTGAATAGACAACCTAACACGGCTAGATAGAATCTCTCGGAATAGGAATAATGTCTCACATGAAGGCAGATATGTTTGTTATTTTATCCTTTTGAATGCCTTTAATTTTTCAGTTTTGGTGCAATGTGTTAATGCCAAGACTATGTCTTGGTAAAGTATGGTTGAGTACAGAGATTTATGTAAGTTATTTTTCAAATTAAAAATAAAAAAATGGATATTACACTGATGCTGTGTGTCGGATGACAATATCACGACGGACACCAAAACAATCTCAATACTGACAAACAGAACCTTCGCACACAATATGAATACATTCTACTTGTAGCTGTGTGTCCCACTTACCGTCTGATTAAACAAGGTAAACCTGCATGCTGCATCGGAGTCTGTGGCGTCCCACGGTGCCCGACCCTCCCCCCCCACCCCCCACCCACCCGGAAAGATCAGGGTACAGCCCATGCAAAGCACTTAGAAGACATTTGCATTCATTTTTCCACGAAAAGGTTGTTCCTGTGAAGTTTTGCTTCACTTCTGTATTGTGGTTAGTGAGTTAAGCAGAGACACCGCCTCCAGCTGGATGACCAGTGTTTGGGGTGAGACCAGAGGCTGGGGGCTGTGTAGTGCACTTCTGCTTATCTGTCATACTGCACACTGTTAAAGCCAGTGAGAGAGACCAGGAGAGAAGAGACTGCGCGGGAGAAGCAGGTAAGAGGAGGCTGGATGGCTATTCTGGAGCTGTGTTTTCAGGCTGACGAGGCTGGAGGATCAGGCCTTCTTTTGAGATTTCTTCTGACAGGGTCTCAGTGGGGGGTGATCGTGCATTTCTTCAAAGTGTAGGTCTACCTGAGATGATGAGCGACACATACAGTGCTGCTGTTAGCCATGTTGGTTCTCCTAAGCTATAGCTACCTCCGGAAATGCTAGCGATCACAGAAAACATTCAGACACACGTTGAATCTTCTGTAGTAAAGGGGCCTCCAAGTGCTTGACTGGTCAACCTATCTCACTTCCTTTGTTTTCATATTTCTATAACCGGCAAACACCTTTTTTTCCAGAGATTTTCCTCAAAGCGGAAAAATTAACATACAGAAGATATGTGTGCTAAACCACTCAGACCAATCTTAGCAACCTTGTGGACCTCTTGGTCTCCAGTCAGAGATGCGATTTCACGAGCCTGCTCTTATGCAGTTGAGGTTTACGCGACAAGCAACAAGAGGAAGGGCTGGAGAGACAACGCCGTCCTCTTCATCACCTGCTCCACTTTCAGCTTCCTCCTCATCTCCCTCCTCCTCCTCTACCTCCTCTACGCTCTGGACTACACACTAGTGGTGGCTGTCATTATTGCCAGCTCCTGCTGGGTCCTTGTGACTGCTGCACTCTGTCTGTCCAGAACTGTGCGCTGCCTCTGCCTCCTGTTTGTGATGTCCTGCTTCATGAAGCAGGGCAGGAACCTACTCACCACAGCGGGAACCAGCCTGGTGGTCCTCAGAAACTTCCAGAACCTTCTAACTAACCTGGTAGGCCTGGTTAGAAGCCTGATCTGCAGCCTCGAAGCCAAGAGGCTGTTCCTCAACGTGTCGCCTCTGGACAACTACATTAAAATGCTACAGTGGGTTGGTTCCATAATGAAAATGGGGTTCTCTGTCTGGGGTGAACATTTGTTTGGTGAGTTGAAATTTAAATTAGATGTGACAGGCAGTGTGGAATCAGACAAACTGAGGGAGAAACTGTTTCAAATGGAGAGGGATTTCAACGAAACAGCAGAGCGTGCCAGTGCAGTTATGGACACTGTATTCTCTGTAGGTCAGAGACTGTATCCTGCCTTCAGTTTCATCCTCCTCGTGGGATTCACAGCTCTGCATCTAAAGAGGTACTGCAAGAACACCAAATATGAAAACACATTCATTACTAGCAGGTTCCTGCAGTTTGATGAGCAGCAGAAAGCTGAAGGGAAACCTCAGGTTCTCCCCCTCACCAAAGAAGAAGAAAAACGTTACGTCCAGATCTCCAGCCCATATTTGACGGCCCAGGAAGGAAAAGCCATGCTGAAATTCTGCATTCCAGTGGTCATTCATATTTGGACCTGGGTGCTGGTCATTGGGATGGACACTCTCATGTATTATTTTGTCAGGGTCATCAAAACTCACTTGGAGACATTGGAGCCATTGCACGTCCCTTTGATAATGAACATCGAAGTAAGTATTCTTGGTGATAAAAAATTTGCAGTAACATGATCAATAATGATCGGGAGACATATTGCTACATGCATAGGTATATGACTCAATCTGCTTAATCCATTTGAATTCATTTCATCAAACACTTTTTCTTCAGGAGGAAACAGCCGTCATCGGTTTTCCAATTGAAAAGAGCAGCAGAAGCAGAGATTTCTCCTATTCCCTGACCCTCTTTGAGAAGGAGTGTCTCCCTGAGCCTAACATGCTGCTGTCCAGCTCTGTGGCCCTGCTGGGCCTGATCCTGGTTCCCCTGTTCCTGATGGGGCTGGCCGCCTCCCGGCTCGTCCGTCTGAGGCTGTTGGTCTGCGAGCGATTCTTCGGTGACCAGGCCGAAGAGAGGGCCAAGCACCTCCACGCCAAGATCCTGAGGAGGAGGTCAAAGTGGAGGGGAACCGAGTTTGAACCAGGCACCCTGAGGTCACTCATCAGAAAGGTCAGTGTGTAACATCATGTGATTTGATATACAAACACTGAACAACCTTTATAGTTTCAGTAAGCTTTCTTTTGACTCTGAAAATTGATTCAAGCATAAATCTTTCCTCCAACAGCCACACTTCTGGTGCCCACTACTCTTCAGATCACAACAGAATGAGGACTAACAAGTACATTTACATATGGTCATTTAGCAGATGCTCTTATCCAGAGCGATTTACAGTAAGTACAGGGACATTCCCCCTGAGGCAAGTAGGGTGAAGTTCCTTGCTCAAGGACACAACATCATATAGCCACAGGACGGGAATCAAACTTGCAACCTTACGATCACGAGCCCAACGCCTCAACCGTTGAGCCACCTGACTCATGCAATTAGGAGACAATGTTTTCTATTGATTCAACAGACTTATTTCAGTATGTTTTTTCGCTAACTGTGGTTCAGCTGTTTTCCAAGCAGGTGAACATCCCTGGGCATAATCACTTCCTGCACAAGCAACTGATTTAGTACGTCAAGCTCGTCAAGTCGGAAAGTTTGTCCCAAGCAGAGCTAGCCTGGCTGTTTCTAGAGTAGTTATCTAATGTCAGGGATCACTTTGAGTCATAATGAATGAGAAATATCTTGGGTCTTTTCTTTAAATGTCGACATCCCTGTACTGGAGGAAGAAACTGTTAACTGTTCTTTTTTAAGTATGAACTTATTTTCTATGGATTTCTTCCTATTTGTGTTGGGGAAGAGCAGAGATGACAGGAAACAGAAGAGGGAAGGAGCCAAGGAATATGGAGGATAGGGAGAATAGGATGGAGGGCAAGAGGAAGAAGTGGTAAACCGACTGAGCGCAGAGATGAGTGGGCAGCGTCTGACTCACCTTGTGCCACTGACCCGTGACAGCCGCCTGATGAACTTACATTATGTCTGAGCCGCCCGCCGGCACTTCAGTGTGGCGTGCCATCGCCACACACTGATGTCATGTGACATATCTGCCAAGGCATTTACCACTGTAGCCTAGCAGGAGACCAGCATAGCCTTATATGGTCATAGCCTGGCACGTAGTAGAGATTGCCAGCACATATCGGAGACACAGATACAACATATGAATAAACAAGAGACATCAAGAGGTCGAATCACATTACATTTACATTTATTCATTTAGCAGACGCTTTTATCCAAAGCGACTCATTGTTTGTATATATCAAAATATCATTCATGGGTGGTCAGTATATGGTACAATTTTCAATAAAAAATGACATACATTTTGTCTTGAAAGGCTTGACAATTCAACAATCTGAACATTCTGTAATTTGGCCGCGTTGCAAATTAAAGCAACTTCAGTATTATATAATAGTACATTATTTAACATTTATTTTGTTGGTCTGGTTTGCATGGCTCGTACATTGAGGTACATTCTGGACGTCTGCACTTCTTATGGTCCATCATATAGCTATGACTTCACCTTCATATGGTTTTCTTACCACAGGACATGGATTACCAACCTGAAAACCAAACACAGAACGTGTTAGGTTAGTATTATTAAAGGTTACTAGAGTTTAATTTGAGTTTAAACAACATATATACCGCAATAAAGACAATGTACCAACTCCTACTTCCCTATTGTTCTCTAATGGACAGGCAAACAACATGAGCATAAAACACCATTATGACCACAATGTAGCATCAGCATCAGTAAATAATGTTCCCTTTTGGTTGTGTGACCTTTGTGCACCCCAGCAGGATCTCCCCCATGCTGACAAACATTACCAATAACAAAGAGCTGCCCTCTGATTCGCTCATCAGGATTCTATGACCAGCTATGAGCCGGCCTCAGTCACACTGAAGGCAGTCAATGAAAGGACAGTTGTTTATGATACCTCTTGGGCAAAAACATTGTATCGAAGATCGTCTTTGATCCTGGTTGATTAAAAGCTTTGGAAAATATAGCCCAGAAAGAATATAAAGAATTTAATAACCTGCCCAAGAACATCAGTGGGGATCTATCCTGCTGGATAATGATGGAAGTTAAATTAAATATCATGCTAATTCCCCAAATCCCTTAAAAAATTATGTTTTCTAAAAATACATTGCATGGAAACAGCTGCTACTGAAAGCTGCTCTGTGGGCCAGCTTGCTAGAGGCCAAGCTAGTCTAGATCTAGGAATTTGTAATCCCCATCCAGGAACAATCTCTATGGACCTGTTTATCATAGTTTCATCTGGTGGTGAGACTTCATCAGTCATCCCCATACTAACCTGGTCCCTCTGGTCGACACGCTTGTAAACAAACTGGGAGAATGGCTGGCGTGGGATGAATCTGCCGGCGCCGGCGGTGACGTGCAGGTGGCCGTCCTCATACACGACCTTCCCCTGGGAGATGGTCATCACAGGAACGCCATGACACTCCAGGCCCTCGAAGATGTTGTAGTCCACTGCCTGGTGGTGGGTTGCTGCTGAGATCTTCCTGTGGAGACAGACCAGATTTCTGTCATCACGTGCAGACGATCTATCTCTAATAATTTCTGTGAGACCGAGAGAAAGGTTTTCCCCATGACAGGGAAAACTGGCAGACGCAAAACTTTAAACATGAAATCTCCCCTAAAACCACATGTTCTGAACCATATGACATAACGAAGTATAGATGGAGATGGAGATTATATAGATTTATATAGAGATTTGTATTCCAAAGAAGATAAGGTCATTCTGCCTTCCTAATGAATGAGACTGAATCAGGGACAATACTGAGAAATGGTATCTGTTGCCAGGTTATGCCAAGCTTTACTTGGAATTTGTATATGTTGTGTGGTTTATTATTCTTATTAGACACCTTGGGTCATGACTTGTGTAAACATGACTGTTTACTAATAGGCTTCTGTATACCTCCTGAGACCCATTAATTTATTTGTGATAGTAGATGTTGCTAGTTAAGGCTAGTAACTTTGCAACCATACAGCTCTTTGTTTATTTCCTCCAACTGAGAGGTTATCTTGGGTTTATAATGTCATAAATATAAATGACCTCAGGAACAGCGGTGTAACTAATGACATAAATTGGATCTCAAAGATTAGTCAGGTGTATGACTATAACAAATGAAATTATTATGTTGAGTATATTTCTCCTTAAAACATGTTGAATCACACTTTTTTGATACGCTTTTCATGGATGGATAGGTAGATATATAATATATAGAATTCGCAACTGCGTCACACATTTACGTCTAAGCGCATGAAATGCTCTCTCCCTCCCTAATAAAAAAAAACTCCCTAGTGTAAAAAAACACACTCTATAAGTCGATGAAACTGCGTGTAAACATTGCATCCTTTGCTTATTGCATTTGAGAAATGCTGCATCAGCACCAGAGCATCAGCGTTAGAGAACACTGTTCAGACAGCTTGGGCGCAGCCGACCATATGGCTCATGCACCGGTGGGCTGTCAGGCGCTAACTAGCGACGGGTGACAGATATCACTTTAAAAGTTCCCATTTAGAAGACTGCTGTCGTGGGAAGGAGATCAACTATTAACCTACTGTAGCATAGTGGCTTCTTTAGCGCTGATTCTGAAGAAGAAGAAAAAGCCTCAGCACGAAAAAATGCTAACTGTGATGTGGAAGGTATTTGATGAATGAGAGTGATTTTATGCCAGCTCATCATTTTCCTAGGACCATGTGTGCATTTTATGACCATATGTCGTACAGTCTTATAGTAGACCTCCGATCTCAGAAATCAGAAAGAGCTGCAAGATAAAGAATACAAATAAATTAATCATGTATTATGTTGATTAGTGGGGTGGTATTGGCACTAGCTTAATTATGACACACATACAACACACACACCTAAGTACACACACACATACACACGACTGAACATCCTAACATTATGTAACTTGCTAGCTCCGGGCCCCAGATGTAGTGCAGACACGGTTACTCATAGGGTAATTAATGAGTTTCACAGATGACTTCACAGCAGCAACAATCAAGTACAGGGTGCTGTCAAGCTACACTAAAAACCTCCGTCAGCACATACACACACACACTTTCTGGAACCTAAACCACCCAAAATTTAAAATGTACGGATGGATGGATGATCAAGCCTGGATATAAAGCTAAAGACCCTTCTCTTACTTCCTCCAGGTTTGTAATAGGGGTTTTGTGGGGGCTGGAAAAACACCAAGTTGATCTTAAATTAACCTACCGTACAACTCATTTGGAGTAGATTGAATTGAGGTTCTTCTTCCTTGATTCTAATTATCTTAACGATTGGGTTTATACTTCTTCTATGGTTCTCATTAGCAGTTAGTGAATGGCCCTGAGGGACTTAGCCCAGATTTCACCGGAAGGAGAGAGCGCTGTGTTGCGCTGGGTTATGTAAGCCTGATGTGCTACTGCTTGATTGCCCTGCGTGTAATGGGGGAGGTATGTATGCCACATATTGTGAGTTTGTGTTCACTTAGTAAAGAGAGATGATGTATACAAACTGAGTTATACCTGTATGATGAACACGTCTAGTGTCAAATGGACATGTTGAAATGAGCTCTATTGAATTGACAAGTATAGCTTTACTTCATATGAAGTCCCTGTGTATTTAGTCCTACGTCACAGAGCCTCACCTGGTTAATTTGGGGTCCCAGATGACCACATCCGCGTCCGAACCCCTGGCGATACAGCCTTTCTGGGGGTACATGTTGAAGATTTTTGCCGCGTTGGTGCTGGTGACGGCAACAAATCGGTTCTCATCCATTTTCCCACTATGCTGAGTGGAGAAAAGTTGATTACACAACACACAAGAGTTTTAATATCACGCTCTGATAAGGACAACCACAGACTTCCTCGAAGAATGAGTAGAGGAAAGGTCAGAGCTTAACTGTGCAGCAAGCACCTTATGTTTCTGCCAAAACAGCCAAACTCAACACTTTTAGGCAGCTGCTCACAGTGAATGAGTGGACTGGCCTTGAGGTCACCAGGCAGAAATAATACTTCCAGCGCAACAAAAAGATGGAATGTTGCAAGCTGGCATGGTGCTATCAGCGGAGCCTGTCAGCATCACAACTTCTACCACAACTTGGAATTCCTTACAACTCCTGAGAAAACACCTTCTAGAACTTCGATACTAGAGAACCTTGACACTCTGGAATCTTTGTAATTCTACAAGCTGGACATTCTACTGTAGAATTCTACTGTAGAACCCTGACATCGTAAAACTCTAAGACATTCTAGAACAGCAGATGACAACATGGGACTCACTACTCCCTTCTCCCAGATGACGGACATCCTGTCCTCTACTCCGTTGACCCCGTTGGGGATCTTGGTGAAGTCATCCTTGCCCAGGGCCTTCTGGCACAGGGAGAAGGTACAGTTGTCCGTCCCAGTCACACTCAGATCGTCACTGGCAACAGGACAAGGATGACATGTCACAACCTCAACACTTGAGGGCGAAGCTTCAGAGAGATCCATGGGAAGATAATATTGGTCAATTGATGGTTGCCAGGTTTGGATACAACAGCCAAGACACAATAGAACTTCCTTCAAAAACAAGCTTTTGCACAACAAGCGACTTAACCAGTTAAATAGACAGTTCTAGACAGGGCTGGACAGGACATTATCTGCTCATACTTGGCCAGTAGGTCCATGAGGTAGCCTGGGGTGCTGGGGTCGGGCCTCAGAGGGGGCCCCATCACAAAGCTGGCAGCATGGGCCCAGTCCTTATGCCAGTAGTGACTGCCATCTGTGCCAAGGCCAGCAGCGATGGGCTCCCCAAACACCACTCTTCCTGGGGGTGGCAAACAGAGTTCTGAGATGCCAGGGAGGAACAAGCTGAACACTAATGAGGCCCAACAACCAAGACCCAACACAGACACACATCCTTTCTCTCTCTCACAGTCACACACACACACACAGTTGCACACACATACCACACCAGTCCTCCCACACCCCCAGTGTGTGGTGTGGAGCCCCCTTGCCCTACCTGCTCTGCGTGCGTTGGACACCACCTTGGCTGCAGACTTGCTCATGACGTGGACCACATAGAGAGGGCAGTTGACAGCGTGGGCGATGGTGATGGCTCTCTGGGTGGCCTCGGCCTCCACGTCCTCAGGGCGACACAGCTCGTGGCCCTCAGGCCCTGTGATGCCCAGCAACAGCATCTTCTTGGACCCCTGTGTGCAGGTCAACGATACATGGGGATTAAACATTTTGGTGCAGTTTACCCTCAGGGATAAAAAAAAATCTCCATTTGATCCAGACCCAAAGTAGTTGGGTTAAACTGAACCATAGGGCTACACCAACACCCTATCAAAGGGCGTACCTGAATAATTGTCATGTGGAGTGGACGTATATTGTTACTTTATAAATCACTGTAGAATGTAAACAATCTAGAAATATAATTTGAAAATAATAAAATGTAAAAGATATCTAATAGGAAATTGTCCTTGATTGTCCTGTGAATGAACAAATGGGCATTTGCCTCCCTCTATTGGTCATTATTGATAGTGCACTTTCTTCCCCCTCTGAACCAGAGAGAGCAGGCTTACGTCTTCCAATATGACACACAATGAGGAGATGCAACTGGCATATAAACAGCCTGACACATGGTACTGATAGGAATCCTAAATAGGCCTTCTTAAGGTTGTGTTAGGACCACCACACAACTGTGGAGAGGAGTTGATAAGCTACCAACACAATCTACAGGGATCCACGAGGAATGAAATCTGAGTTATTTCAGACCCAGATATTACGTCAGAGACCAGCTCTGAGGTATGTTTGGTTTGCTAAACAGACTAGGTTCAGTCATCCAGGTAGCATCCAGGCAGCCTGCGGGTGGGTTGTTATGTTTAACCTGTTAATCCAGCGCAGCACTATTATAGTAAATGATTAGACATTTTCGTCAAATCGGTTAGACAAAGTTAAACTTGTTCGTTAAAAAATAATGGCTTCTAAGGGATTTTTCACTATTGTCTGGGTATTAACTATTTTGTAAATCACCCCAATGCTTTCGAGATAACTCCTCCCCCTCTACTCCTCTTGTTTAAAATCAGGCCAACTGAAGAATTATGAAGGTTTTCCAGTCTAACCACACATGGTTCCTCATTATTCAAACTGGGGCCTATGCTATGAATCAACATTTGGCTTCAACAAAGTCACCTAGGTGTGTCTGTATTGGGTTGAACCTGAAGTTACCTTGTTGTAGTATAGGCCCCAGGTCCACTAACCTGGGTGCTTGGTTTATCATGCCCAAGTACATTTGACCATCAATCTCTTCTAGCACTGAATAATTAGTCAATCAAACTGAGATTAGTCACTTGGAAAAGAGTGAAAGATTTGGGGATTATCATTGATATTCTTTTTTATGGTATTTTTTTAAAACATAATCAAATCAAATCAACATTTATTTGTATAGCCCTTTTTACAAGCAATGTCACAGACGGCTTCACATATGCCCATAGAACTGCCCCTCAACCAACCTAAACCCTCAAGGAAGACAAGGAAAAACTCCCAGAAAAACTCAACAAACATAACAACCAACAATACGTTCAGTAACAGCCTTTATGTTTTAGATCGATTTATATTTGTACATATATATGTACACACATCTATATATTTATTTTATATAATATAAATGTTTTATATATGCTTTACTTTAGCTGAGGTGGATGAAATAGGTGTAGAAAACCAGCACTCACTTCTGCAATCAGGTCTCCGTTCTCTGCATGGACCTGAGCTATGGCCCCGATCTCCTTACACACGGAGAAAGCAGCGTACAGCTCGTCATCCCTCAGCATGAAAACATCTTTATAGGCCATGAACATCTTGAAGGAGTTCACTCCCTTCTCTTGGGCCAGCGTAGCCATCTCTGACCGGACCTGAGGTCAAAGGTGACAGGAGTTAAAAAGGTCGCATATGTAGACCATATTACATTTGCAGGGATGCAACAGAAGGCACTTGGGAGAGAGAGAGAGAGAGAGAGAGAGTGAGAGAGAGAGAGAGAGAGAGAGCGATAGAGAGAGAGACGTTAAAAGAAAGAAACCGATAGGGAGAGAGAGAAAGAGAGACAACTGGTATGTTTGCGTGTGGAGTGATCCAGCACCGTGTCGCTCCACCAAGTGACAGCCACATGCAGAGAGTAGTCACAGCAGACTTTGGGGTCGGCTGTCGTTCTCCACCTATCGTATGCCTGCAGGAGAGACGAGCCTCTCTGTGGGATGACAAAGTCCAGGATCATGGTGGTCCCCCCTGCAAGCGCCGCCTGAGAACACAACGCACACACACACACACAAACACACAGGTGAATGGGCACGCACACATTCATGTACACACACACACGTAAACACAAACATAATGTACTGTTCCGTGTGTGTGTATACATACAGAGACACACGCATGTGCTCATTCACACAAACACACACTCACACACACACACACACACACACACACGGACACATTTGTGTGGAATGTTCCCATGGGGTGCAAAGTATGTTGGTATAGTAGTAACTCAGAGGAACATTATAGATAACCAAACAAATAGCCTTCACTGACTAACCAAGCCTTATCTATAACCTCTGTCTTTACTGATGTATAAACTCTTGGGTGTTCCCACTTTCATTGACATTTTTTACTCTAAAAACGTCAGTGTTATCGAAAAAAAGGATTTGTGTTTCCAATTAATAATATTGGCTGGAAAGACCAATATTTTAGAACAGTAAATCATATTAAACTATTGTTTTTAGTATTTGCAAGTGTTGAAAGATAGTCAAAAGGCAGCATATACCAAAGCAGTTCATACCTTTGTGCCAATGTGGAAGTCATCCACAGCTTTGGTCCCCATGAACTCTAACTCCATGTGAGTGTGGGTGTCAATCCCACCGGGGATGACGAGTTTGTCCGTGGCATCTATCACTCTGACTCCAGAAGGAATCTGGAGGTTTTGTCCAACTTCAATAATCTTCCCGTCTTCTATGTATACGTCGCTGATCAATGAGAAATCCTCGTTTACGATTTTTCCTCCTTTTATAAGGATTCTGCTCGAGTTGGACATTTTGAGGTTAGTTCTTCTGGTCCTCTACAACTATGGGTGAATTAAAGTAATCCGTGCAACAAATACAGATTTTTCTTTTTTCCTTCTTCAGATCGTCCTGCCGCAAAGACTACCCCTAGTTAAGAACTCAGCGTTCTTAAATGGGATCTCCCCTCTTGGACTGAATCGTCATGATTCACGACCCCCTGAACTCGGCCGAGCTAATGATTTATGATTTAGAGGAAACCTGAGAGCTGAAATGGGACCACGCCTTCCACACGACAAAAAGTCATGTTCAATATTGACGTAAAAACCACCATAGTTGAGATACTGTTCATGCTTTGCAGAAGATTTTCAAAAAAAATTCTGAGGAAAGCAGAGTCAGGGAAGTCTAATACAAGTCTCTCAAATGCTGAGTAGAGTCATGTATCCATCTGCGTCCGCTAAATAAAAATAAATATAGCTCTAAATGTCATGTACATGTATCCAGCCTACTGTCATTCCTACCACTGTTCCTCTCGGATCTCCTGTTTTAGTCTGAAACATAGAGCCTCAAAACGATATCTAGTATACTAGTTCTGATCAAATACACTTCAAGTACTAGACGCATTGGTCTGAAAAATAAGTAGCGTTGTGTTTGTTGTTTTAATTGTATTCAGGTGTGGTGTTCACCGCCAGGAAATTAGGATTTCAGGGTTTTTGAGAGCCACGGATTGCTTGTCATCATCACATCAGTGCAGACAACTTCCATCCATTAGTGTATTAGAGGCAGAGGGGTATGAAAACAAGGCAACAAGACACACTGGAGAGACAAAGATGCATGCTGTGGTGAGATAAGAGACAGACGCGGGAGCTTAGCAACACCTAACCTTCACAGTTGCAATAAACAATAACACATGACTTAAGAGGATTTACATAAGATGAGAGCGGGAATCAGAGTCAGTGCGGTAATCAGAGTCAGAGCGGTAATCAGAGTCAGAGCGGTAATCAGAGTCAGAGCGGTAATCAGACGAGCCTCAACAGTCTCTGCAGCGCAGAACCAAGGAAACAAAGTTAGGATTTTTGGAAGGTCTTTATCACTGTTTGTCCCCGGTGCTGCTTCACCGATATCATGGCGTTTTATGTAGAAGTTCAACGAGAGCAGCAACTTATGTGGGCCACGGTGAAACTCCAGAGCAATGACTCTCCGAGGCTGACATTCACCATGGGTTCATTAAGAGTCCCGTGAGGAATCTATATTTAGGTGCAGAGGATAGCAGGTTGTTGATACTGTAGCAGTATGGTAGTCGTAAATAGTCTTTTTGAAGGCTTGCATTCAACATGATGCCTCTGAATGTAGTAGGATTCCCTGGTATTTTTTCAGGCATACTACATTGCATGGGTATTGGCAGACAGACTGAGTATCGAATTATTAAGCTGTAACAGTAGTATAACTGGGTTTTTTCCTCCATTTCTACTCTTCGCCGTCTAGGTGGCGCTCTTTTCTTCCAAATTGAGCAACAACATGATTTTCTGTTAGTCTGGAAAATGAAATAAGCAATAAGCATGCCTCCCTACATTTAGCAGATGCTCTTATCCAGAGCGACTTACAGCAGGTAAAGGGACATTGCCCAAGGGCACATAGGGTGAAGTGTCTTGCCCAAAGACTTAATTTAATTTGGCACAGCCAGGATTCAAACCAGTAACATTCTGGTTACAAAACTAACTCCTTTACCACTGAGCCATCTGACTCCCACAACAAAACACTTGTGCCACACTAACAATACATGGTGACTGTTCACTACGCCACCATAAAAATATAATATTCTACCTGTGTATTGAATATTTTTTATTGGCCTATATGTTACAATTCCATGCCCAGATTTCAGAAGAGAAATTATCCAAATGTCTTTTTACTTGATTTTAAGTTCAACGACGATTGATGCAATTACAATAAGCATAGTGATAGAGATGTATCCATATTTGTTTCAGGGTAGTCAAATATGATGATACTGTTCTGTGCTGTACGTCCTGGCATTGTGGCTTTGTGAAACACACAGACCATCTGACTACTTCCAAACATTCGCAGTCACAATGTTACTACTGGAGCATCTCAAGACTCAACGCCCAGCAGACTGAACAATGTTAAGCTTCCTACAATGGCAGGGAGGCAAATGCGGAGGGAAACAATTAAATTACGCCTTGCATGAAGTTTGCTTTTCATTTTGGGAGGCAAATTTAGTGCCATGCTCAATCACTATGCTGTTGAACACGATTTGCAAAAATATTCAAGGGCTTTCTGTGCCTCACTGCCCCTTCTGTGTTGAAGAATAATGGGCCTCTATCCAATTAAAAACTGCATTAAATCTCAAAAGTATTACATGCATTTATACGGTATCTCTCTGATTAGGCTTTCTGCATGTGCAGATGCTGACGGTACCCTCAGAAAAAGGCGTTTTTTTGACTGCCTGCCTCCTGTTAATCTACTGCAGGGGCAAGGATTTCCAGGATACCGGCTGTTTCTTACCCGTCAACTGAACTTGGGTTTAGATGCGTTTTTGTTATTGTTTACGCCTGTAATCTGTAAACATCTGAGCGGCTCAGAAAATGGGAAACTATACAAGGTATTTGTTGACTGGTTAGTGCTGATGACGAGAAGGGAATATGGCAAATTCCAAAGTTCCTCCATTGATAATGGATAATAACAGACTAAGCAAATGTCCAAATAATTAGTGTGTCGCTGTAATAGGATTATGATCCACAGTTTCCAGAGAAACAAGAGACATGGAGGAACATCTATATATAACAGAACATCTCATAACAGTTATAACATAACATCTCATTTGTTGTGTACCAGTCAAATACAACAACTATTTAGTTTGGTGACAGGACAATTAGTCGTCATTGACCTGTTGAGATTATAACTTGTTACAGTATCATACATCCTGGCCTGTTTTTGCATGACAGCACACATAACCTCCATATACGGGTGCCCCTTCATCCCTCAGGAAGCAGTTTCTTGAGATATTGACTTCTCACATCCTTAACCTGACCCCACAAAGACAGAGATACTATAAAGACAGGCACTTGACGTTTCTGTAAAGCACACTCACATCGCACTCACTATCTGTTCATTTTAATTAAAAGATTTGCAGCTACATATGTCTGCAGATTATCAAACATGTCGTCTGCATTCCCTGATGCATCCGTCAAGCAGAAGCTCATTTGCTGCACAGATCTGCTGTTTATTTAGAATTAATCAATCTTCTCACAACCGAGTTAATTAATTGCTGTTTTTAATTCTACTCTTATAATTGCCGTCAGATGAGCACTGTAGACAAAGCAATCAAATTAACACAAATATAACAGATTATTATCATCCGAACTCGCGAACAAGGGCTTTACAAGGCCAGTAGATGGCACCATTGTGACAACATTTCAACCCATGTGTCTCCTGACAGACTGCCCCCCTCTCCCCCAGTCAGAGTGTCCTTCTAGAGTATCTGTTAGCATCTGTGTGTTGTCTGATGTATGGAAACCATGTTTGAACCTCACCTGTGCTGCCCCCCCCTCCCCTCCCCCCCAACCCCCCACCCCAGCAGCTCATGAATGCCTAGTTAGTGTTTTAGTGACGGTGGAGGGAGAAGATGAATGGATGAGATAAAAGGAGTGGATTGGATAAAGGTCAGTGTTTTCAACAAGTGTTGACGACAGTTGCTTGTTGTTAGGGAAATAAAAGGCCGGGATTGATATCGCTCGTGTGAGGAAATAGAAGAGGGGATGTTTCGGTTTATTCACTTTCAGGTAATTGGGTTGAATCCTGTGTTTCTTTTCTCCCAGTGAGGGATCGGACCCCAGACCACTCATCTCTCAGTACAGATGTATGTGTGTTCACTTCAGGAACATATTCTTAGAGGATAAAGACTGGAGGAATGTCTTTACAATTTTTCTCTCTTTTTTTTAAGTAAGTGATGGAAGGAATACCTTCATTTACATTACAATCATGCATCCTCTATGATGTAATACTGTAAACATGACAGTAAATATGAATCTTTTATTTCTTTTTTTACTATACAAACGCAAGTCAGTCATGGATATTGGTTGTTCAGTGTAGTGCTCGTTCATATCATGGCACTCCTCTTCATCACTATCAAAATTAACAACTTTATTGTGCAATTCATTTTGAATTCAAGGGCTTCTTTCAGGCACTCTAATATAGTGGTCGTCAGCTCCAGCCATTTCAGAGACGGGATTGAAACATTTCACAGCCTCTCACCTTGAGGACTGACTTGTTATTCTGAAGCTCATCACTGCTGATGATCTCATCAGATAGATGTGTCTGCTAAATAAATATGTAAATCTACCACAAGCCATTATTCTGATAACGACTCAAAGGCAAATACTTTTATTCTTAAGTGTACGCTATTTAGGTGACAATGAGACTCATAGAAGATTTAGAAGGATTTCTTTATAGTGTTTCAGAAAACCGTACAGTGCTGCCACACAGAATTATAGTGCGTTGCCACAGAATTTGAATAATTTTAGGGTTTTATTGAGTTGGTCTGCCTGTTTATTCCTGAAAGTATTGTCCTGACATTATTTACGTGAGGATGAAGGCATTTGGCAGGGGGAGAACAGAACAGCCACACTAGTAGCAAATCTTCACAGATAAAGCATTCGTTCAATTACTTTCGCCTGCAGTTTAAATTCAAAAATAGCTTTTCGGTAGCGTGATGGATTTTGGAAACCAAACAAACTTTTGTTTATCTGTGCAAGAATGGAAAAAGAACAGGGTCCAGAAGAGAGGTCCTGTTTGTAGTTCAGGAGTGTGTGATTTCACTGTCCAAAGCTGCTGTTGAGATCCACCGTGTCCTGTGCTATAGTGTCCATGCACTGGGCATCTGCTATGTTTCCTCCAGCATACTGGTGGAGCCATCTAACGCTTTAATACTACTGGGCCTTCAGCCTGGCCCCCAATTCCCAGCATGCTTTGAAACATGTAAGTCTCTTTTCAATCAGTTTTGGACCGTAGCATCGATATTGGCTGCGTCTGCGGCAGAGGGGCGGCGTTGGCGTGGCGATGAGAGAGAAATGTCGCAGGAGGGCTTCTGCGGCTTGACACAGCTTCAACACACAAATGAGAATCGGGAAAAAAAACAACCAAAAAGTGCTATATTTAACCAAATCTGAGGCTTATACTCCTGATAATGATATCCTCTTAGTGTGCCTTTCTACAGAATTACAGCCCTTCGGAGCATCTGTGGCAGTGTTGAGGGCCACAGAGAGGCAGACTAGCAGTAATTACAACAGTCCTCTCCCTCACCATCCACCTAGCTGTGTCAAGACTGGAAACACTAATGTCATTTTTAGATTTGTATTTGTTGTGAGACAGATCTTTCATTCTGAAGGGTGAGGCCATCCTATTAGGTGTTTAGAGACGGTTGTACCACTGGCTGTTGTGACTCCACTGTTATCCAGTTTGGTTTAGATTAGAATAAATGAAGAAAGTCCAGAGAAGTTTAATGCGCCCGCTCTCCCACACAAGCTTAGATTGGATAAATCTATCTAATCTGCATCTTCATGCCTCCCACATCTCTCTCTTCACAAACTTACTGGTGCTTTATTACAGCTGCAAAGCTCCACCCCACCCCACCCTCCCCTTCCGGCTGCCCTTCACCCCTCCCCTCTGTATAGAAACTCCAGATAAATTTAGAATGTCTGTCCTGATGGGATTCTTGTTGTTCTGCCTGAATCTTAATTAACGATTAGTTGGAATAATTCTAAAACTGGCTTCTTTTTTTTTTCTTCTTTTTTTTTGTCAGTGGAGGATAGTCTGTTATTTTAATTAAGCAGAGGTCACATTTATTAACACAGCAGGAGAGAGTGGAGCAGCGCAGTGGCAGATCAGCATCAAGGCAGTACTGTGGCACTGCAAGGAACCTCACACCCCCCCCTCTACCCCCCTGCCCCCCCGCCATCACCACACTGCCTGCTCAATATTTTATGGGGGGCATCTTAAGGTGTGTGTGTTTGTGTGTGTGTGTGTGTGTGTGTGTGTGTACAATATAGACAAAGAGGCCGGGAGAGTTTGTTTACTGATTCCTTTTGGTTTGGTACTGGATGACACCTCCCTGCTGTTCTCATGCCTTCTATCCTCAATGACCAGGGGGAGATACTGCTTAGAGAAGACCCCTCACCATAGACTCTGGGGCTGGGGAAGAGATGGAAAGGATGGAGGGGGGGGGGTAGAAAGGGTGAAGGGAAAGAGAGATAGGAAGGGTGGGGGGAGGGTGTACAGTGTGACTTACAGTGAGAGAGAGAGAAATAAAGTGGGAGCTTGTGAAAGATAGAGAGAATGAGAGGGACACTCAGAGAGAATGAAAGAGAGAATAAAGAGGGTGGGGGACTCTGGCTTTACAGAGGGAGTTGATCAGACCATAAATCAAAATGTCTTCATCCTATCAGGGTTCAAATCTTTTGACAGCCTGTTTTCCAACTGCATTCATATGGCACTGTGCCTCACATCAAACAGATGGATAAATAAATAAAAGATTCCATTAGCGATCTCGCAGATCCATAGATGTGTTGAACCAAGCTGCCCCATCCACTCTTTAGCAGCAGTACTTTGGCAATTTCCACAAAAGTTTGGGCATCTTTTATCTCTCACTGGGACAACAACATGACCCAGGACACATGATTTCCACCAGACATACCACACGATCGTCTGTAATACGTCCTCATCAGTTACACTTGAGGAAAAGCCTGTTTCAGAAGGGCCAGGTTCTGAAGGGCCCAGTTCTGAAGGCCTTATCTGGACGGTGGAACCTGATGAAGGAGGGCTGTTCTCCGCCGGCTGGTCTGCTGACTTCAGAACAGGTCGGGGATCAGGGTTCTTGTCAGACGGGGGGGGGGGGGCCCTGCGCTGACTGACACATGGAGAATGATAGTGAGATCTAGCAGGTGCGTGAGCTTGCATTCCTCTGATCTGCTCCACCAGCACACTTGTCTTCTTAGCTCGCTCTGTAATAAGCTGCTTCAAAGATCAGTATGTATAAACCCAGCCCCCCCCCCCCACCCTACCCTCCTCTCCCCCCACTCCACCCGGAAGATTAGATCTTGAGTATGTAGTTCTCTCCGTCTCTCTCTCTCTCTCTCAAAGACACTTTATTCCGCACTCTTTTGGTTTTTCTTAAGAAAATGTCAGCGTAATCACATCTCAATGCTTTGATAATGGGCTTCTTTTACTCGGGGGTGAAGAACAGTCTCTTCAGTGTCTCTCAAAAAAAAACACAGGATGTCGAGCGAACGAGAGAGCGTCTCGAAATGTAATTCGCCTGGGCCTGCTTTGCCAGAGTGGGTGTTGCTGGAGTTACGGAGACTCTCTATGACCCCACTTGACAAGCGAGCTCAGGTGTTTGATCGCTGCACATTCTGTGTAGGAAGACAGTAAAACACTCTGCATGAGCAAACCGACAAGCTACCTGGGCCTGTCCAGGTCTGCTGTATATCCTTCATCTAATAAATGGTTCTCCTGCGATGTTGCTGGGACAGCACCTTGTCAATAATGTAGTGACAGAGTGGAGGAGTGAGGGATGCTCCTAAATGTGAGTGTGAGTGTGTGTGTGTGTTTCAGCCTGCAGGTGCACAACCAGCTGCTGGGCTCCTGCATATTTTTTTTCACTGTCCTGTCACTCAAAATGACAGGCAGGTGAGGCGCGCACACACACAGATACATATACACACACAGACACACATACCTGTCTCACACACATTGGTGTGTACATACAAGCATCCATACACTCACGTCAGCCTTAATTACACCTGAATGCAAACATGCCTAAAGCCAACTATAGGGCAACTGTGTGTATTTGTGGTCAAGAGGACCAAGGTGTCTGGCTAAATATACACAAACACACACTGACTTCTTTGAGTGGTTTGCCTATTACTGTTCCACACAGTGTTGAGTATGTTATTATATGTAGGAACTTGTAGTCCTGCCACCCACTTAAGCCATTCTGTCCATGTGGGAGGGAGAAGCTGGAGGGCGTATTTAACTATCCCTGAGGCAAGTCATGTTACTGTCAGACCACAGACACCAGCCACTCACTACAACAGACACCAGCCACACACTGCCACAGACATTCATAGAGAGACACAGGAAACCCTAGATAGTTGCACAGACAGCTACAGACTATCACATATGTCCACAGACAGCTACAGACAATCACAGACAGCTACAGACTATCACAGACAGCTACAGACTATCACATACATCCACAGACAGCTACAGACTATCACAGACATCCACAGACAGCTACAGACTATCACAGACAGCTACAGAGATCCACAGACATCCACAGACATCCACAGACACCCACAGACATCCACAGACATCCACAGACAGCTACAGACTATCACAGACAGCTACAGACTATCGCAGAGATCCACAGACAGCTACAGACTAACACAGACAGCTACAGACTATCACAGACCGCTACAGACTATCATAGACAGCCACAGACAGCTACAGCCTATCACAGACAGCCACATACAGCTACAGACTAACAGACAGTTATAGACATTCATAGACAGCCACAGACAGCTACAGATCACAGAGATGTAGCCAGCTGTAGACTTTCATAGACACATACAGCGAGGCATGATCTGGTTCTGCCTTCTCTTGACCTACTTGTCAAAATGTTGTGTGAAAGAGAAAATGATAAACAATAACAGAAAACAATAAGATGCCACAAAAAAAGGTTGGTTTGTGGGAGTATCTTCCAGCCTTCAGTCTAATCAGGGTAAAGCGGTGGAGGCGCTGAAGCCCGTGGAGAGCAGGGGAGTCTGGGTAACGGAAACATTATCAGAGTCTCAAGATGGATCCTTGACTAATCCCAGCGTCTGAGCTCAACGCTCCCATGATGCTCTGGGAGGAGAGATGGAACACTGAGGGGGGGTCGAGGCGAGAAGGAGTAAAGGGGAAAAGAGAGGAGGAGAGGAGAGAACATTGAGGTAACCCTGGGACTCCAAGGAGGCCATTCCGGTTCGTCTTCCCACAGACCATCTCCCAACCCTTGGGCAGCTCTGCCTTCCACGACTCCCCAACACCCCAACCATCTCTGGGTCTCCTCGAGCTCAGATCAATACCCGCTCCCACCCCCAGCCGCAGATCCAAAAGACCCAGCTTGACAAGCTGCTCTGAACCAGCTTGTTTCCTCCCCGTGTTGTGGCTATTCACCAGAACAGGCGTCAAACTGCTAAGAGGAAGTCCCCGGCTTTTATCTTTTTAATTAGCTGGTTAGCATTGGCTGGTAAGCGGCTGGATTTTGTTATTCTGTTTACTGAAACACAGGCTGCCACAGCATTGTGAGCCTCTACCCAGACCGTCTCCCTTCTTTGAAGCAAGCGAACGGAGCCCCACCAAGCAGCATAATATGGAGCCTGTGAAAAGCTGCTAATTCCAAATCATCTTATAGAGGCGACGCGTGTAGCAAGAGAAACCGTAACACAATGACCGAACAGAAACAAGGACACAAATATGCCTCAAATGTTGTTTTTTATTTATTTGTTGTCCTCTTTTTGCCTGTACACAAGGCCAATGTGTTCACAGAATCAATGGATGTAATTTACGGTCAATGAATTGAAAGTGAAAAAGAAAAACAGCTTTTCTTTGATCCTTCTCGCTAAAGTGCAAGGGCGGTACGGTAAAATGCAGAGGATGTTCACACCGAAGGTCTCCAGCAGGTTCTATGTCGATACATACTTGCAAATCAAGGCCAGGGACATTTGCATACATGTGTAATTGAAAGCGTCGCAGCGTATTTCTAAAGCGGCACTGCCCACGCAGAACGTCATGCTTTCATAGTGACTGATCCAAATTAAAAATCATCAAAATAGCCTGACTGCCATTGAGCGAAAGATCTAAGTGCTTCTCTGTTCCATCAGCAACATCCTGACATGCTGATCCAAGGCCACAGCCCAGTTATGTGTGTGTGAATGTGCGTATGGGATTGTGTACGTAGGGTACTGTAGGAATGACGCGTGTGTGTGTTTGTGTGTGTGTACGGGCCAAACACTCTAACAGGCCTCTATCAGTGGCACTCTGAAAGTGTGAGAGCAGTCCCTGAGAGGGTTCTCTCACCGGCCACCAGCTTATTTTTAGCCCTGGCCTGAGGATGAGGAAGCAGAGACTTTGAAAAGTAGGTCGACCTCTAAGCTCCTGATATTGGGGGGGGGGGGGGGGGGGGAAACTCACAATCAAATCATCTCCGGTCCGGCCTTCTGACTGCACAGCCAGATGCTCTAGTCTCTCTGCAACAGTTGGAAACCCTACCAAGTTCAACAACAGTCGTCACATCGGTTGTTCCGTTTGTTTAATCGTTGTTTTCACATTCAAGGACCGCGTGTGGTGTTTTCTGTCAACGTGTCAACAACGTGACAAGCGGGGGGAGGGTGTGACCAGCACACAGCCACACCACCCAGACACAACTTCGTCAAGCAGCCTCTTTCAGAACAAGTAAAGCCAACCGTCTCGGAAGGGTTGTAACCAGATGTATTAATTCAAAGACAGAGCGACGGCTGACGTCTGAGTGAAAAGGATGAGCCCAGTCCTTCATCTCAGCCCCGACAGGTAAACAATCAAACTGATTTCCGAGGCATCGTGGGCGGCGGTGGCGGCGGCGGCCATATTTTCAGGTAAACCCAGGCTTCTCCCCTTAGTTTACAGAACAGACGAGCACATCAGCTGCACCCGTGAAAACATGTCAAGTCGCAGGCAGTAATTTGTGGTGATGAATGACAATTTCAGACTCCTGTTCCGTAGTTGGAAGGCTCATTAGAACTACAAAAAAAGAAATCTTCTTTTTTTCCGGATGTCGCTGAGCCCCCCTGTTTCTGCAAGTTTTTGGACGGTGGGGGAGGGTGGGGAAGGGTGTGGGTTGGGTGCAGAGGGGGGGGGGGGGGATGCACAGATAAGGGTTTAATACTGCAATGTCATAAGAAGAGCAGAAGGAATTTAAACCTCTATTGACATGTCTCACACTGCCGACGTTTTGAACGTTGACAGCCATCTGCGTGCATTCTTTTCACTCTTCGCTAATGAGCTGCGGGTTGAGGGGACCAAGTCTACACAGACTGGTCCCAGGGGCCCAGTGCAGCTGCCGGGCACACACACACACACACAGCTCACATGTACACACGTACACACACACACAGCTCACATGTACACACGCACACACACACACACACACTTTCGACCATGAACAACATAAACACACACGCACACAAACATCTTCACAAGCACACAAACACGCCAGACACACCCACCAACACATGCAGTACACACCAACACACACACACACAGGAAATACACACTCCACCAAATGCTGTGTTCGAAAGGATGTGTGGTGGTGTCTAACTTAGATCTGAGGATCTGCATACTGTGTTCATGGGTGCTCATCCTGCTAAACCATGGAATATGACAACAGGGGGACTGGGACAGGAAAACACCAAATTAATCCAAACAAAAAAGTGAATGTGCTGCACAAAACGTTGGGATTTGCAGAGAGGATAACACAAATGATGCACAAGCTCCAGGGAGACTGGGAATTAATTATTTAACATACCTGCTGTGTTTACGGGGATGTTTCGCGTGTGTCGGAAGGCGTGCGGGTGTGTGTGTGTGCGTGCATGAGAGAGACAGGCACAGAGAGACAGATAGAGAGAGGGGAAAAGAGAAAGAGGAAGAGTAAAAGACAGAAAAAGAATCAGACAGAATGGAGGAGCGAGAGAGCAGGGTGCAGGAATGTAACAGACATGGCATGAATATGTTATTAAGTCAAAGTTTGTCTATTCATGTTTTTCTGTCCTTCCTATTTCATATGGCTAAACGTCATGACAATGAGTCTTGCCGAATCTGTTTGATCTCTATCTGCCTCCTAAGCAGATGAGCTGGAAAGCCACTGATACCAGACTGAATGGAAATGACAGGAGGGGTCTAATCAATGCCTTCCAGGACCGGCAAGCAGCTCGCCTTTGTTTCATTCTGTAAATACAAGCCTCTTTAACATCACAATATAAGCCATTATCTCGCCCGGCAAGGTAAATTTTGGGGGGAGTTGCGTACAAAAACATACATTTTCCCTCAGCTCCGACGACATCACTGGGTCGGGATCTAAAGTCATGCAAATGTTACACCGAGAAATACTGAGGAGAGGAAAGAGGGAGGAAGAAAAAAAAAAGATTCTTTAATTATTCCATATCAGCAGATTTGCATGGAATAGAATTTCTTTCTAAAAAGGAAGGAGTTTATGATCAGTGCAGACCGGCCACGGGGCTGTTTAGGAATTCGCAGCATTTTTGATCTAATCACAGAATCGAAAATATTCATGAAACACAATGATATCTCCCAGCAGCAGCCGGTCATCCGTTAATTTAGAAATTCAGGTAGTTTATTAGCACTTATCAGAGGCTGAAAAGCCTTACTCTGTGGTTGCAGTGTGGGCGAGAGGGAGCGCAGGTTTAGAAAAACTGACTCCAAGTGATTTATAAGGGACCACCGGGTGTAATTTCAACCAGGTACGCTATTCAATTAGAATGTATGTCCAATTTTTTAATTCAAGATCTTCCGTTAAAATTCTATTAGTAGTCTTTCCCCCAGATGGACTCCCCTGTTATCAGTAGCTACATGTGCCATTCTGTGGTGTGTCTCTCCACCAATGGGATTAAAACGGAATGTTGGGATTGTCATTCTCCTATCAAATGGAGTCGATCTGAAGTTATTGCAACAAGTCCACATGCTTACCAATACTTTGTATAGTTGCAGGAGGAGGTGCTTGTTGTGTGAATGTGATCCACAGGAGTAGGGCACAACAACAAAAAATGCTGTTTTGGTGAAATGTTCCATTCGTACTTTCCACCTTTTTTATCTCCAGGTATGGGAACTCCAAACATGTTCCTCTGTTATACCCAGGATGATTTGCCTCCGTCAGGAGAGGCAGATAGCTCTGTGAGAGTCCCTTCTCCAGAGGGACCACGCGGGGATACTCACAAACACACAACAGGTCCCTAAAGGAGCAAACAGTACTTGATCATACTGTCAAGTACTTGACACGTACATCTTCTCCTGACTGAAACCAAATAAACGGTCCTGAAAATATCAAAAGTCAAATAAATAAAAGTCGACAAATCGAACAGATCCTCGAAAAATGTAGGAATAGTCATCTTTGTGCTGTACGGGATTTAGACTTGGGCAGGATGAAGATTCGTGGGGTTTCTGAAAGGGCACATTGACACCATCAACATCCTTTCATTTATATATGAGAAAAGATAACAGAGACAAAAACACATAATTAACACATGAACTTTCTAATGATGTGGGGGGGGGGAGAAGGGAGGTGGAACCATGGTCACATTACACTGAGAGACAGGGAGGCTGAGGGGGGGAGGGTGGTGGGGGGGAATGCGCTCTTCTTAATCGTTCTCTTCCAGAAAGGGTAGAGATGACAATCTCTCATTGTACTCTCTCCCTCACCCCCCCTCCCTCCCCAGCATTTCACTGAACAGAACGAGTCTCCTACTGTTTTACTGAGTAGAAAGGCAATGAAAGACCACGGCCAGGGTGCAGGTTTAGTAAAATAATAACGTCGGCTGGGTGTCTTTGTCTCAGGGACATCGCTGAGTGGATCCAGGCAGCTCAGGACCAAGGCGGGGGGAGGGGGAGGGCGGGGGGCTAAGCTGAGCCCCGAGCCCTGATTGCTGCACGATAACAACCGGAGTGGATCAATACGAGTGTTGTAAAGGTTAAATGATGTTATGTTGTACCTTGTTATTGGGCCGTGCTGTCGCGCTGAAAGATATTGACACCTTCTCCCCTTCACCCCACCCCCTTGGGCAGTCTCAGCCCCAGTGCTGCTCCAGGTACTGTATGTCTGGGGGTCGGCCCGGTGCGACCCCTCTGGAGAAAGGTGGGGTCGTGGTTTAAGACCAGTTGCCCTCCGGGCCACTCCACCATCCCAGAGACAGATGCTGCGTCTCCTCCAGGCTCCAAGCTTCAGACACTCACACCTCCAACATCTCCAACCCACCACCTTACCCTCTGGTTGACATGTTATGCAGGACCGCATTTGTTCTCCAGCTGGGCTTGGATGGTTTTCTGCCAGACGTGAACCTCAGTGCTCTCCACACAAGTTACACTACAACACTTTAGTCCTGCGTGCTGTGAAGTCTGCCTGACACTTCACCATAGAGGGCAGCCCAGCACGTACAGTACAGGCAGGTAGCTTATATCTTTGTTCTGGAGCAATTAGCGTCTCGTTCCTGGGCTCTGCGGCGTGCTGGTGTTCCTGACTCGTGTTTCCGAGGTGTGCAAGTTGCCGGTCCTGGAGGATTACCAGTGGTACGAAATTACATAAGAGAACTAATGAGATACACAGTCACAGAGATGCTGGAGTTTTCCCTGTGGGTCGCCTACAGGCGGGAGGGGGATGTATCCCAGAATTCCCCTAGGATGTGTCTCACTTCCTCATCTGCCTGGGGAGAGGATGAAGTCTGCAGAGAGATGGAGGGAGAGAGAGGGACGGAGGAGGCACAAAGAAAGAGGGTGTTCAAAAGAGAAAAGATGGAAGAGCGACGAAGGTATTGAGAGAGAGCGAAAGGAAAACGGAAAGACAAAGTGAAGGGTTGGAAAGAGGAAGGTATTTTTGCCCTGTTCATCTGAATTAAAACAACAGTGCACTTATTTACAGTAATTGGTATGATTAATGCCTTGTTGGACTTCACTTCAGCAGGGAACATGAGGGTGGATTGATAGGACAATCACAGGCCGCAATTACTTTTTCTGAAACAATTGCGAGAAGGTTAAGTGTTTTTTTTTTTCTATTAGCAAAACATATTTCCCTAAAAAGAGGACATTCTTAACAGCTCTCACAGTGAGGAGGAACCAAATATTCCTGTATTCATCCCACACTAAACAGCATGATTGTTGACACTATGATAGGACCGAAACTGAGACCAAACAAGCTCTTTTGGATGGAATAACACTCGGCTGCCATATTTACGCCACTCTCACTCTCACACACGGTGCAGAAAATTGAGGTCACACTGTCATTTGTATTCATGGTAATAGGCACCGCACACACCAGCGTGATTTGTTTAGAGGTTCTCATTCCAGATGTAGGTGGTTCCTCAGTCTGCCACCTAATTAGTTTGGATATGCTTCATAAATAAACATGGGGATGAATAAGCACCCTCTGATTTACGTGAACAAGAATTGATGAACTCGGATTGTTTTGGGGGTTATTCTCCCTTGAATAGACTTCAGGTGGTCAACTCCAACTTGAAAGCTGTTAGTTTGAACACCATGCACTGAGATATTAGGCATAGTTGTTTGCCCGGCCCTAAGTTATTACAGTAACGGTTTTATTTCTACCTCATGACAATGAGGTAATACAATACAAAGAAATGGGAAATCTCTGAGACAGAAGAACTGAGGGTGATCGTGTTGATCTAGGGAATGCATGTGTTACTTTCGAGGAGTGGAGGAGAGAGAGAGATAGACACAGAAAAATAAAGAGATGGGAGACAAATTGTTGGGAGTGATTAACCACAACATTGTTCAGAATAAAATCATATTATCTGAGTGGCGAGAAATTCCATTGTAAAAAAAAAATGACTTCTAAAAAAGCACACACGAAAAAAAAAGAAAAATCTGAAATATGCTCCGTTCATTCCGGGAGAAAAGGCACAACTTAACTTGAGGGGATAGCGGGATCTTCCACTTTATTTATTATGTTCCGACAAGCTTAGCCTGTAATTAACACATGCTAATTCCCTTATGGATGTCAACCGCTTTCTCCTCACATCCAAATTAAAATCTACTCTCATTTCTTTATCATTCTAACTGCTCTACATTACTACCAGTTATAATAACCAGGCGTTAAAAGACACTTACCTTAGAATGCTAATTGTTTTTATTTGATTTTGGTGACTCTTTATCAGGACCGCCTGTTAATTAATAGCAATTATACATTAACTATTAAGGAGGCACCTTATTAATTAATGGCCTCAAATGCAATTAAATTACAGATGCACACATCAATTTAGCAACCAACTTTCCTTAATCCTGTGTAATTTCAAAGGGATTTCAGGAAGGGGGAAAGCAATGCTATTATTATAGCAGCGGTAGGTGTTAATTAAGCAGTAACCAGAGGGTGCATCTAGTGTTCAGACTAGGGAAGGAGGGATGGAGGGAAGGAGGGGTGGGGCTAACTGGGGCAGGCATAGCTGAGAGGAGGGGGCGGCTGTTTACGCAACAGAAGGGTGTCTTGGGAATCCGCCCCACACACCAAGGCCACATTCCTGCTCCAATAAAAAGCTGTTTTACCTCAAAGAAGAGTGTTGAAATGCTTCAGAGAGGGTCTGTGGTGTCCAGCATTTCTGCTGGCTCCTTCTGTCAGTACAGTGAATATACCCATAGGCTTGTTGTCATGGATAAAAGACAAAGATGTTTCATTTCCAACTTTTTATCTAGTGTGTGTTGTATTTGAAGTCAGTGATTGGTCATGTCTTGACGAGACCTCGGTGTCGCTTAGCTACCACTGGCCCCGGTGTTGTGATGTCAGACAGCTGCTGTGAGCTTCAGTTATTCAGGTCTATTCAGATATGTTTTCAGATGTTCAAGGCTAACCCTTTTGTCGAACTTGGGAAACAATTTAACCTGAACAAATAATACATGAATATGTCGTTCTTTACAGCATCTAAACATTCACTTACAATACTTCACTAAAGTATTCATTTCTACTGTACTTTCAGCTGTACTTTGCTGTTCCAATTATTAAATAACTCACTAATATCAGGCCATTGTTGTCATATCTGCTCTGACTCTGTATCTACAGTCATCAGGGACATACAAAGATTGACTGTCTGGGAATATCTTAAAGGAATCATACTTTATTTTTTTATTTTTTTGCCGTTGCGATATGGGAGCAATGCAGTACAAAGGAGACAAAGTGGCTCTCCAGGGGCCTCAATGTAGGAACTCTCTCTCTCCCATTCTATAGGGTGTGGAGGAGCCAAGCAGGCCAGAGGGGAATATGGAAGTCAACACGCTTGCTGTCCGATTATGTTAATAGTAAATCCAATTATGCTCTCGTAGCATAATGCCTAGGAATAGAACAAGGCCGGGTGCCCATGGGGTCCAACGAGGACCTCTACCCAGCTCACGCTCAGTGGTGGAATGGTGGAATCTGTAGATTTGACGTTCAGCGGGTAAACAAGGTTGTTTTTTGTACTGTTGGGCTGTTTTGTAGCGTTTTTTCCCATTTGGGTTCCCAATCCCTGGATCGTGAATTTTCAAGTTCTCCATCCCAACACGAGTGTATCAAGAGACTCTCCACTTTGATTTGAACCATAACATATGATACCAGCTGGGGATGTCTCGTGTGTGTACAGTGTGGCGATGGATTAAGCATGGCTTCCACTGTCCGTCCATTTTGGTGATTTTCAACAGCAAATATTAGACCTATTTACGATCGCCGGCGTGTTGCCTATCGACTGTTAAGAAATACAGCAGTCATCTCTCATCTTGCCCTCCAGTGAAATGGAAAATGATCTTTGCCGGCAAGTTTGTTTACAACACACAACATTACCCAGAATCTGTTCATCGCACAACAGTATGTAATACAATCCAAAACTCCTGTACAAAAGCTACTGTAACAGTACAACTCCTCCATACAGTAGATACACTGTGACATATCAGTGTGAGATCCTGTTTTTGTGGAGCAGATAAAACCTCTGGGAGTGTGTGGAGGAGAGGGGCGAGGCATGCAGGCTCCTTGAAAACAAACACTGATGTGAAGTCACTTCTGTCAGAACCACATCCTGTTCAGCTGCATGAGCGTGTCCATTCATCCTCTGAAGAACCACAAGACAGATTGTTTCTGGGAGGAAGAAATAAGCATTTCAGTTGTTCCCGACTGCACATGCACATGCATTGACTGTAAGCAGCTCTCGCCAACCTGACTCATGGGATTGTGACATTTTGTGTTAACGTACAACATGAAACACCTTCTAGAACACCCAACCGTCTGTGTCCATGCTAATTAATGTTTGCCAAACTTGAAAGACTCTTGGGCCACACAGGCAACCATAATTACAAATACGCCTTCAACAGCAATTTGTTTCTCAGCGACAGAAAACATTAGAAGTCTTTCTTAAAACAAGCACACAAATAAACGAATGTGTATTTAAACTATTTCAAGCCCATTTTGATCCCCCAAGACATCCTATCACTAACACGGCCCTGATCGAGAGTGAAACAGCGAAACACAGTCAACCCCAGCAATTAGTGCAAATTAACAGACATTTTCTAAAATGTACTTGCTTAGAAAATGGCTTCTTTGTAGTTCAAAAAATATCCCACTCTGGCCTTGGAGTGGGAGTGTTTCCAGCAAATGCTTAAATCCTAAAATAAGTACAGCAATCTTCTGGCACAGACTCACTGTAATGCTTTAAAAACAATTTAGCAACTGTCATCGCTGTAATTACAGTAACTAATTACCATCCTCAGCAAACAAATAGCTTAACATAATACGCAGGCCCAATCAATTTTGAAGAAATGCTAATTCCGAACAGGGGGGAAGAAAAAAAACGCCATTTTGGCAAACCTGAAAGGAATACGAGGGGAATAATACACTTTGTTTTATCCACACATGATTCCCAGGGAATATCATATCATAAATATTTGCATTCAGTTCTTATCAGGCCATTTGCATTTGCCTGTTATCAGCCGGCAGGCCAGGCACAGGCAGATAGTGAGAGCAGCCGCCACACCATACACACATTCTAATGAGTCACGTCGCACTGCTGATATCATATTTTGGCTAGAACTTTATCACCAAAACGAGGAGGTCATTTTCTCGTGGAGTTGGCTCATCTTGGAACTGTCTTTGAGTTTTTTTATTTTTTTGTTGTATGTGATTCAACTGAGATTCATTTTTTTTAAGCCTATAAAAAAGGGGGCTTATTTCTTCTCTTCCTCCAACTGCAACAGAGCCGTATCAGTGGCCCGTATGCTAGCAGTGATTATCACCCTGTCATAAAATATTTCAGTTTTATCAGAGTATTATTTTATTTGCCACAGCATCCCTCAGAACAGAGAGAGAGATGTGGGGTGGGGGGTATGTTGTGTGTATGTGTGTGCATGTGTGTGCTTATGAGTGTGTGTGTGGGGTGCGGGGGGGGGGGGGGGGGGGTGCGGGGGGAGGACTGAGCTCATCTGCATGCTGTGGCCCGAATGACAGGCTGCCTCCATAACTGAGCCCCATCCACCCCCCTGTACACTTGCTAAACCGTACTGTATATGGAGGGAGGGGGGGAGGGTGGGGGGGGGGAGGGTGGGGGCGGGGAGGGTGGGGAGGGAATTAAAGTAAGTGTTTGATAACATTTTCAAAAAGGTATTCCACAATAACAATTTCATGGTGCATTGCGAAGTATAATTACAAATCTGTCTCTTTTTTTTCCTGAAGACGGTCGGGGGAAGACGGTGGGTCAACTAAAGTACCCAGGCAGGTTGCATGCTTCATTAGCACTATCGGTTTGTCACCGCTAATTATTATTTTCTTCGCTTCTCAAAGTACAGGATACCCTGCTGCCAGAGTATGTTCTCAGTGTCGGTGCGAGAATAATGATTTTCATTGAAAAAGTGTTGTTCTTGCAAATTTGTTTTGCATTAATTGCAATACGATGTGACAAATGTTAAACATTCTTTTGATGTAATGTAATCACGCACATGACAAAATACATTTCATATGCATGCGCCGCTGTCTTAATGCTTTCTGGCAGCTGACAGATTTTCTTCACTGTCAGTTCTGTGTACAATTACATGGCAAGAATGCATTTGCTTGCTTACTGAGGGGAAAAGGGATGTGGAATAATTTAGCAAATCCAAACATTTAGTAATCATTGAAATAAACTGTAAAGAATTGATTTGACATGTAAATTATTTGTTTGTCTAAAGTAATACACGTATAAGTTATGAATGGTAAATGTATCGACTTAAACGGACTGGTGATATATATTTGCTGTGATCAGACATTGGTAGGACCCTTACAACTGCAGCTTTTGCGAACGATTCAAAGAGCTACTGTGGTACTACGGTGAGGTGTGATACCAAAATAAAGTCATCTTCATGTCTCTCACTCTCTTCCTATCTCTCCTTCTTCCACTCTGTCCTTCTCGCTCTTTCTCTTTATCGCTTCTTTTTCCCTTCCTCTCTGCTCCTCCTCTTCTTCTCACCACCCCACCATCCTCAACATTCGCAACCCCACCTCCCATTCCCTCTTTCCCCCCCCTCTACCCCTCCCACCACCTCCCATCCCTTTCTCCCACATTCTCTCTCCTTCTCTCTCTCCGGCTCTCTCTCTCTGGCTCCCTCCCTCCCTCTCCCCCCTCTCTCCCTAAGTCTCTGGGGGTGTCTCTGGTTCAGGCTTTATCTCAGGGGACTAAGCTGAGAGGGGATGTGAGGATGAATGTATTCATCTGGAGCGATTTACCACCGGAATTCTTATTCCGGTGTTAAACTAGACTTTGTTGGAGGTTGGTCCTCTTTTTTCAATGTCAGCCTGCTTCTAAGACAGTAGACTATACCTGTCAACTGCAGCCTGCTTGCCTACCTAACTGCCTTCCTGCCTACCTGCCTAACTGCCTAACTGCATGCCTGCCTGACTGCCTATCTCCCTGTCTGCCTGCCTGTCTCTCTGTCTGCCTGTCTGCCTGCTTTCCTACCTGCCTGTCTGTCTTCCTTCCAGCCACCCCCTCTGTCTGTCTGCCTGTCCTCCACATCAAGGAAAAGGGCAGCTGGCTCACCTTAAAGATTCTTTTATAATCTTATCTCGGTCTTTGTTTAAACAGAGAGCGGCGCAGAGGAGACATTCCACTGTGGCTGCCTGAGAGGACGTATTCAGCTGAGTCTCTAGGAAGAATCCCTGGAGCTATCTACTCTCAGAAGAGCCTAATGAGTGGATCTAGAGCTTTGCTCAGTTTTGTTAGATTATACACAAACCTCATTGATGTGGTGAAATGTTTACACTAAGAACTTTGGATTTGTACAGTAGAGTTTAGATTAGACTTGGCTGTATACACGTAGAGTGTGGGAGACAAACAGACAGATGTCTATGTGTAAGTTATGGCAGGCAGATTCACCTGCTGTGGGTGTTAGTTAGAAACTCATACTCCTGCCTGGGAAGGGATAGACTGACTTTTTGTTGTTGCCTCTCCCACCCACTTTCCTCAACCCCCCCCCCCCCAACCCCAACCTCACCCCCCTCCACCCAACCCCAGGAGGGTGGACACCCTTCTCAGTCTCTCCTAAACCTCTCTCTCTCTGTCAGCTCTGCCCTGGTCTGGGCTGGCATGCTGCGCTCTCCCCTGCTCTCTCAGCTGTCTGACTGTCTCTGTGTGTGTCTCCCTCTCTTCCTCTCAACCTGCCTCTTCCTCTCTTCTTCTCACCCTGTCTCTTCCTCTCTCCAGCTCTGCCACCGTTCTCTATCCCCTTCTGTCTGTCTACAGCGAAAGGCTCTCTATAACTCCACCTTCTTCTTTTTTTAATCTCCTCCTCTTCCTTGCTCCCTTTCTCTCTCTGCCATCACTGCCATCGCTCAGGGAGACAGCAGAGCTTCTGAGCTTGTGGAAGTACCCAGGGTTGGGCTGGCTACCAGGGTTCCTCCGTGGTACATGTGGGGTCGGTGTATTAGCGGGCCGTTCTCCCTGGTTCTCCGAGGGGGTCCGCTGTCCTCTGCGACATTTACAAATAGTGAGCTGCCACGGAACCCAAACACGGCTAATCGCTAACTCACCAGCGGCTAAAAGGGCCCCGCAAATGAGCAGAGAAACGGCGTTCGCAGAGCCCGGATATGGGGCCCGTCCAGAGAGCCTGAGCAGCGGGGCCAGCCTTTGTCTGAGGATCTGGGCTCGGCTCTGTTTGGCGGCGGCTCGACCCAGCAGGGACCGGGATCGGGAGGCTTTGAACAAGGCTTCTGCAGCTTTGGAGAATAATCTGGGGGAGGGGGCGATAGAGATGAGGCTGGGTGGGGAGTGGTGGTGCAGCAAAGTAACGAAACACAGATTCTGATGAAAAGGAACTTCTGCTTGACCCACAGTGGAGATACTTTACACCGACATTGTGTTCTGCGTGGAACCTGAGAAAGTTCAGCCGAGCATTTTGGATCAGAACATTTATCTGGAACACGGGAGTTTTGCTGGGTCCCCCAACCTTTCTACACGTACCTCGTTTTGAAATAAAGGAAAATCTTGGACTTCTAAGTCATTCTGACCAGGAGAGATATTACTGCATACCATCAGCTAATACAATGCATTTGAATATATAGAGACAGTCTTTTCAGGAATTGAACCCGTAGCCTTTTTTTATAGATTTACACTCTCCCCTACACTGCTACACACTCTACACACAGACACACACACACACACAGGGGAAATAGACAGTGTGAGCAGTAGGAAAAGGCATATGATCTAAGATGGCAAGAGGTTCTAGGCGGGGTTGCATTGATGGAGCGATCTGACCGTTCTGTTCTCCTAAAAAACTCTTTCTTCAATCCTCCAGATAACATCGTTCTTTCTTAATCTCCGTTCTTGAACTTGAACTCTGCTCTGCTTATGGCTACTCTTTCATTGCTACACACTTATCTCATTCGTCCCCTTCTTTTCTGTCACTGTTTATTGAGAGGCAGGGATTTTCAGATTAGCCAGTTTGCTTGTACCCCCCCCCCCGTCTCACCACAAGATAACGAAGTCTCCCCATAACACAACAGCATATGAGCAGAGGCCGGCACAGGGCCAGGAACTAAATATTTATTTATAGTTGAAGTAAATTAATTAGACTATCTGAAGAAGATAGCAGGGGAAAGCCGTGCGTTTAATTTGAAATGGCATATCGGCAATGCATTTTTCATTTCGTAATCCCACAGCAAATACCCTGTCTTGGTTCCCATAATATCACACCACTCTGGCAGATTATTTGCATATAGGATAGGAAGTATGAAAGCATGTGTGATGGTATTTGATTGATGAAGAAAAGTGTGCATTGCATCAACTGATATGAGTGCCTCTATTAAACCACGGATGTGTCACCAAGCAAGATTTAAGCCACATGGATGAATACAGACCATATTTACTGCGAGAGCGCGAGAAAAAAACACACACACACACACAAAAAAAAACAAGCAAGGCTAGTCATTCACAGATCCACTGTACACATAAATCATGTGTTTGTGAGATGAGTGCTGAATGCGTTAATACTCTGATGCCATGCGCACTCTTTGGTGTGACTGTCAGAAGTCTCCTCGCTAAAGCCATGTGATGTTTACTTATATAGGGATATACGTTTCCGGATTTAGGCTCTTTACTGATCCCATTTTGTTTTTAAGGGCCTGAAAAACATGGCCGGCTTGCGTTACGTCGTCCTCGACATGATGTATTCTGCAGGGTTTAGCTTCATTAATGGAGGGAGCCGCAACGAATCGAAAGCATTTGAACAGGTTGAAGATTTGACGTCCTTAACTTGATTAGGACATAGAGGGACATTGTCTGGCTGATGACTATGTTGTTATTATGCTAACAATATTGTTGCCATCAACCGTATTCTAAATGTGTTTTGTCAGACCCTGAAGTGCATTACTCTAAAGCTTTCTGGACTTACTGTAGAGGTTAGGTTTACAACTACCAAAGTAGGCATAATTGATGTCTTTGTTAAACCCTCCGTGTTTGCAAAGCTTACTGGTTTTACTGTAGAGGTTATAATAAATATTCATTTTGAGGTTATGTGCTGTAAAACCGTAAAAACCATCGTTTAAAAAATAAAGTGGGCTGAGTCTTCTGAAGTAGTTTTATGGGAAGGTACATAGGCAGGAAATGGAAGTTCGAAAATCCTGTGGGAGCGCGCTGCCGTTTCTTGATGGTCAGCGTGATTCTCCCTCCGTCAGTTCAGACCATGACAGGGAGGCGTCCTGGATGGGAAAGAACACATCCCGACGAGCTGACGATATCATCAACGTCAGCCCCCCCTCCGTATCTGTGGTGTGCCTTTCAGCTTTGACTTCCCGCTTCCTTCCAGCGTGATCCGGGCGTCTTCTCCATCTGCAACTTATCACCTCCGTCAGCTACTCCGAAATGTAATTGCATCACTCAACAAGCAGGTTAAGAGATGGGGTGGGAAGAATTAACATATTCCTTTTTTTCTTTTTTCTTTCTTTCTATTGAACATGTCCCAGTTGTTTTAATAACCCATCTCCCAACCTGTGATCTAATCAGCACGAGCAGTGCAAGTAATTAAAGTTAAAATTAATTACTGTCTGGGCTGATATTCTAATAACGAGGCTTTGAGTTTTGTTAGGGAGGAAGTTGATATTTTGTCATCCGTGTTTTATCTCCAAGCGGCCTGTATGCGATTGTCTGTACTTAGAGATTATTAATGTAGGCAGGAACAGAGCAGGAAATGGAAGATAAAAGAACACTAAGACTTCCCTCCTCGACACTCCTGACCATAGCACTCCTCTTGACAGCTCCTAACCTCCCTCCCTCCCTCCCTCCCTCCCTCCCTCCCTCCCTCCCTCCCTCCCTCCCTCCCTCCCTCCCTCCCTCCCTCCCTCCCTCCCTCCCTCCCTCCCTCCCCACCTTCATCCCCACCTCCCCTCCCTCCATCCTCTCCTCTGTCTTCTCTTACCAGGCTCTTTATCATGACAGTATTTAGAGGAGATATGGGGTAAGACTGAGCAGGCCTCGAGGCGTCTTTCGATAGAAATTATACAATTGTTCATTAGAGGCTAAGATAATGAACCCCCCCCCCCTCTCAATCCTCCTCCCCCCCCCCCCCCCCCCCTTTTCTTTCCCAACCCCCTCAGTTCCTCTTCCCCCCTCAGGGATCTCATTTCAGACCTGGGGCTCTCTCCGCGATGCGGGCGTGGTGGTGTGCGGTGGAAGCGACACCTCTCAGGTCCGGGGCACCTGGTGTCAGGCACGGGGCCCCGCAGAGCTGTTGGAAGTGTCAGTGGAAGTGTTGGGGCCCCGTACACACTCTAATAAGCATGGCAGGTAGCTCCCTGTGGTAGCTGCATGTGTGAGGCCCCTTCTGCCCCACCCTGTCAGTCCACTGGTGCCTGCTTGGTTTTTAAAAGAGGATCCTCGGCTCATGTTCTAAGGCTTTCACTTCCAGTAGCCAACGTCATTTGTCTTGGAGTAACTTCAGTTGGCCTTTCTAATCAACCTTGTTTGTTTTCGTTTTTTTTTATTTATTCTACTTTCACTTCAGCGTTTGGGTAGTTCTAACAGGTTTGTCCTCACGCTGCTGGGTGCTGAGACTGTCCTACACTATCACAGTTTCCTCATCCCAAAGTTTGAATGCTTCCTACAAACTTCCTGCCCCCCCCCCCTGGTCACAGTCACAGCCTCTGTTGAAAAACAGAGAGACCGAAATGACAATGCAGTTTGTCTAGGCCAAACACCAAAGTTTTCCTGTGGATCATCTCTAAGGCGATTTTAAAACGTGCAGAAGATCAACTGTTTGGAGAGAAGACTGGGAGACAGACAGGGGCTTAGAATCACGGCTGGATCAGAATGAGTTGAACATCCAATCGGAGGCCCAGCCACCGCGGGCTTATCTGCCCTTTCACGACTGCTGTCATCGCTGGAGAGCTCCCTCGGCACACGCGGTCCTCCGCCAAGATGAGAGGCTTTCCGGCGGACACCAGAACTTTCTAACGCTTCTGTCTGGAAGAAAGCGAGGGGAACTTTCAGGGCTCCAGCTCCACTTTAACGTGCGTAATAAAAAAAACCACGCGTCTACTTGGGAGAAAATGACAGGATCGCGCGCAAAGACAGAAGTGCAGGCTTTGGACATGCTGTGTGAGAAAGTGACATTTTGTTGGGGGGGGGGGGTGGTGGTGGTGGTGGGGGGGGGGGTGTCTTTGAGGGTCCGTGTTCTGAAGCCCACATCCCCCCCCTCCCCCTCACCCCCATCTCTCCTTCTATCTCTTTTAATTGGAGAGGAGAATCATTTGCAGCTCACTGCTTTAGATTTACTTATGTAAATGAGTTATATGTACTTATGTGCTTCCAGGGCCCTGGTGATGGTAGACCACCATTCATTTGTCCATATGGGAAAAGCCATCTTCTCTTCTAACGGTGATTTAAACCTGTGTGTTGTAGCTTATGGGGCCTTGGACACGTCTTCTCAGAACAAGGACCTTCATCCCTCCCTTTTCTTGCCCCTCGCCCCCCAGTCCTCCTGCCCCCCTCCCCCCTTCCTAGTGGGGGGTTTTGATGTCGACTACTGATGGCTCACTCGACAGAGGACCCGCGGTCTGTGCGCGCAGCGTGCGCCTCGCGCTTCACAACCGGCAACATTTGGCGTCGGTCTTGTCGCTCGCCGTCGACAGATCCGCAACATGAAATGGCGCCGTTTCAACGTCTGCCCCCGGAACATATCGACCGGTCGCCAGCTCGTAGACGGCGCTTGTGTGCCGACCTCCCCCGCGAGGGGTTTGGCACGCGGCGGGCGGTGTACGGCGGAGGCCGCGAGATGCGGAAGCGAGCTCCGTCCCATCTGAGGAGTGTAACGGGAGGTGATTAGAGCCACCGTGTCAGGATTGAGGAAGGACAGATGGAGCGTACACCAGCACTGCGGAGAGGCGGTGGTAATTAGGAGCGCGAAGAGAGGAAATGGCAGCTTCAGAGACACCGGGTTCAGAGGCAAAGTCTTAAACAACGCCACGGGTGTGGCACAGGGAGCGCCGTGGCCTTCCTGCCCTTGCCACCGTGTGGCGCTGTGCTCCGTCAGCAGGTTTCCACCTCAGCCATTTTCTGATCCTGTCAGGAAACAGACGGGCTGAGTAAAAAAAATATATATAACGACCGTGTGATGGCTGCATCACATCGCCTTTAGTTTTTTTTTCGCGCCCTGAAACACCCAAATACAACTTGACCCGCGGCCAGACTTAAACAAACCCCAATCTCCATTCCTGAGGACTACAGAATGGAACATGCTCGTTTGAAAGGATACACTCCAGCCATCGCGTCATGCACTTGAATACCACACGCGAAGACTTCCCTTTTGTCCTCTCCTTACGCGCACACACACAGGCTAAAGAGACGGTTAATTCTTCCATATCATTAATTAGTTTGTCAGCCATCAATCTGTGGCACCATGAAATAGCCACGGCGCAGTCAGCCTGCAGGTGGTGGCTGGATGCTGAGGATGAAATCCCCAAGGGCCCCATATTAATGAGAAAACACTGGCAGTTAACAATTGACATTAAGATGTAATGCATCCGTTAATTAATTAATCTCTCATTTATAAACATCCAACACTTCCCTCTCACTCCAATTTTGACCCAACAAAAGAGTATTAATGTTCTGCGTTAGAGGCAGAACATATTTAAATGTCATTAATACATGAACAGTAAGATAAACACACTCCAAAAATATATATCATTATTAGCAGTAATAGGTGATATCCTTGCAAAAAGGGATCCCATATTTCAGACCAAATAATAATTCCAAATTAATTTAACAATTAAATTCAAATGGCCATGGTAAAAAAAAATAAAAAATGGCCGGATGAATTGGAATATTTGAATATTTGGGCTTGCTAATGCACTCAAGACGTCTTTATTGTCCAGAAAGACAAAACATGTATGGACTAATCTGCTCCCAAATTAAACTCAAGATCATCTACTTTATTTTCAGACATGTTCACAGATCATGGAGATCACCGCTCAATGATTGGGAGTCGAATCTTGGTTCCTGTTTCCAGCTAGCAAGTGAACCACAGCAGCTCCAGACTGATCTGAGGGGAGTTTCTTCAGTCTTGGACCCAGCAGCAGAGAGCTTGGTGGGGGCTGCTGATCTCCGAGGTAGGCCTGGGGAAGGCCTGCGCCAGCCAAGTTCAGAGGAATAGGAAATCAAACAGGAACACATTGAATATTCTGCCTCTTTTTTTTTCCACTACCAGCAATTATTTACAAAATACAGTACATCTTAACATTCTGATAAGAAGCATTCTGTGTGATGATATTCCAGTTCTCCCAGTAGGGATGTGGCAGTACAAAGGTAAAATGGCATGGTGGCTGGTGCTTTTAGTTTGGGGATTTGTGCTTTCATGAAATGTTTGTCTGGAGGAAATATTTTGTGGTTTTTGTTTACAAGTAAACAAACTTGACAAACACACAGTTCTTGACGAAAATTCTATATCATAAATGAAAAATCACCTTTAGTTCAACGTACTCTGCTGTGTTAAAATATTGTGGTGTGTTAATTATAGATGCAAAGCAGCAATTTGATAAATTCCACTGGAGTTGTAAATTCACAATGATGTCAAAGCACAGACATTCAGTTACCACAGAACAAAAGGTAGATAACGTTGGGAGCTGGCCTCTAACACAGCATGGAACTCTGCCAAAATGGCCGCCCAGCCTCAATCATTTAGCTGTTAACGACATTCATATCTGCAGCATCCCCCCTCGTGGTTTAATCAAACCTAATTCGGGTCGGTCCGTTTGGGCTCCAGGTGAGCACCTCGACATCATTATTATGGCTCTTCCACCCCACCTCGGCACCCCCCCTCAGCCCTCCGCCCTGCTCCCCTCCCAACCACCCCGTACCCCCCACCACCCCTCCACCACCCCTCGTCTGCACGGTTGCAGGACCAAGCTGTGCGGACAGAAACAGCTGTTCCTCATCTGTCTTGTCACGGCCCGTCTCTCTCTCTCGCATATGGGGTATGTTCTGAAGTTTGGTTTCCGAATTTCACCGCGATGCACATCAGAAATGAGACTTTGTGTCAAAGATTTCCCCTTCCAAGCGCTCGCTGCCTGTGGGACCTGCTCCTTGGGCTTTTCATCAGCTGCCATTTTCGACGGCATGCAGTAATTTCATGGCTCATTGCAAACGCTGAAAAACCTTTGAAACTGCAAATGTTAACTTTGCCTGGCCTGGAGCCATTTAGGAAGCGATTAATTTAGCAAACAGAAGTGAGCCACTTTCTCCTCCTAGCCGGTGCATAATTTTGGGGGCCTCTATCTGTGTTTGAGTTAGAGTGAGCGATGTAATGAGGGTTTCTGTAATTGTGGCTGGTGTGAAGACGCTGTTCTACCTCCACGGTTCCTATCTCCTTCATCTGTGACGGCCCAGCTTCAGCAGTCTGGTACAGTGAGAGAGCACACTGCAGCAGACCAGCGGGAGGTGGAGTCACTACATGCTGGATCTCATTTCTCATCACCAGCCATTGTAAACGCATGTAAAAAATAAATAAAAGCTTGTTTACTTACTAACTTTGCACCTGCTCTGGGTGGAGCTTTTATCGTTTGTTCGGGTCCACTGTCTTCTCTCAGACGGACTAATTGTGCGTCCGCACTACAAATAACTAGACTTTCTGATCTGATGTTCCACTGTAGTGTGAAATCAAAAGAATATGTTTGTGCGATAATCAATGTTAAAAACTATACATTGAACACAAAGTATAACAGTTTCGTCTAGGGTGCCTTATGGAAGTGGAAATCATGGGTGTGAGCTTAAGAACCCCCTCTGCCTCTTTCTCTCGCTTTCTTTCTCTCTCTCTCTTTCTAGCTCTCTCTCTGTGGCCAGTATTCCTCCGGGCTGTTGTTCTGGCTTTGTGCAGCAAGGCATGGGAAAGGCAGAAGGCGCTGGGTCGGCCAGCCTTCCCCCACAGCTGTGCTCTCCAGTCCTGGCACTCAAAAGCAGCACCCACCCAACATGAAAACTAATTCTCGGGCCTCTGCGCAATTAATTTCCCTTTGCTCGAAATACCTTCAGTGTTGACAGCAAAGCATACAGCAGGTTGTACACAGACTCAAATCGGCCAGCCTCCCACCCCGCCCGCCCGCCCCCCCCCCCCCCGCCACCCCCTCTCCCCCTCTCGGAGGAGTTTCTGTCTAGCCTCTGTGCAGTAAGAGAGCAGGACAGGACACTGTAAACACCAAACGTGGCTGTACGTCTTCTGATTGGTCCTTCTGACCTGTTTGGAAGTAACATTCGCACACAGGAAATCATAAAACATTTGAGTTTGGATGAACTATTCACTTTGGAGGTTAAAAATGTACAGAAATAAACTCCTTCGGTTATTCTATTCAGCAGAACATGTTTTAATAGGACGAAGGCTGCTTCTGTTGCCATGGTTGGTGTTTCGTAGAGCCAGCTGTCTTCTCACCCTGACACAAGTCTGGACATCTTCACAGACACACCACCATGATCATGCTCACAATGACAACTTCATAGTCAACATTCATTTTTTGGGGCAATACTGAGAAAAAAAAGGATACAGATAGGGACAGACAGAGAGAAGACAGGGAGAGGCAGAGAGAGTGGTAGAGCGAGAGAGGCAGAGAGAGAGAGAATGGCAAACAGAGAGAGAGGCAGATAGAAAGAGAGAGGCAGAGAGTGAGAGGCAGAGAGAGAGAGAGATTGACAAACAGAGAGAGAGGCAGATAGAAAGAGAGAGAGAGAAAGAGAGAGGCAGAGAGAAAGAGAGAGAGAGAAAGAGAGAGAGAGAAAGAGAGAGAGAGAGAGAGAGAGAGAGAGAGAGAGAAAGAGGTGGAGTGGAATAGGAACTGACTCCAGCATTCCATATTCCTATTTTTGGTCATTTTTGGTGCTCATGAGCTGGTAGGAAATGAGTGTTTCCTTACCTGGCTGCAACACAGACCCCATCTGCATCCTGCTCTAGCATGACAACACTGCAATCTCCCCAACACCATTAATTTTATTGAAAGCCATTCACATAACCATGAGATACTGGGCAACAGTGTTCAAACGCTTCCTCCCCCTTTCTCCCCTGCCTTATCATAAAGGTCCCACATGTCCTAGCAATATCCCCAAAATAAAAAAAATGATAAATATATCCTAATTACATCCCTCGAACAATGTTGTTGGACAGCCAAAGACATCAAATTAAATACTGTTTTGATTCTGCAAAAGTGGAGTCAAGGTCTAATATTTTCATTGCAGGTACAATGACTGATAAATATGAGGAGAGCAACTGTAATTATGGGGTGGAAATTACATCACAAATTAAAGAAATTGTGAAAGGGTTCATCCTTAAATAGGTTTGAGTCTCGAATTAAAAAGGTTATTAACTGAGAAGTAGCAGGTGCCACATTCACTGACCAAAACAAATAGATGGGAAAAGTGTGTGTGTGTGTGTGTGTGTACCTTATCAGTTTACCATCCAAAGTCATTATGTTGTGCTTATGAGTAGATGAGAAAAATAGAATTCTTCACACATTGATGAATTAGATGTGCTTCCAACACAATTTATAAAACATTTATGTCTGTAAACAAAATTACACATTTGAGATTGGAAAGAATTTGTTCAAGTGTTTGTGCCGTGGTCTTGAAGCTAAACTTATAATTCTTTCATTTGACGTCAGTTAAAACCTCCTCAGATTTAAACTGGTATATTACATATCCCTGTATCTTTCAAATCAAATTCAAAGAACATGAAAATAAGAAAAACACTTTTCCACAGCGTCTCAAGGTATCATAACCAGGGGATCAGTTCAGAATCTCATCCCACCACGTTTGTTACAACAGTTTCTTTTATTTTCTTTATTTTCTTCTTATTATTTATTTTATTTTATCAAACGCCATCGTTTCTTCATGAGCCAGGAGAAATGGATAGGTGATGAGAGGTCTGTCGTCTGATAAGACACTTGGCCAACCTGGCTATTGAGAAAAATTACACCAAGTTATTATTTTTTCTCTCTCTCTCTTTCTCTCTCCCTCTCTCTCTCCCTCTCTGTCTCTCTCTCCCTCTCTCTGTCTCTCTGTCTGTCTCTCTCTCCGCCCCTCCCTCCTGCCCCCCTCCCTCCTTTTTTTCATTTAATCAAGGTTTCCCCAGCCGAGTGCCTTCTTCTCTGGGTGAGGAGTCAAACTCTTCGCTGATGTCAACGTGGCAGTAATCAGAAAGTCAACCCACAGACGTCTGTCTTGTTTTGAGGCTGCATCGCCCTTTTGCCTCAAACACCTTTGAGGCATGTGAGATTATTTCTTCAATCTGAGCAAAGCTAACCTCCAGAAAGAAGCTAAATCAGTGTATGAAGTAATTAAGCACATTATCAAGACTGGGGTTAATTAGCGAGCACCCCCCTTACATCAGTAAGACTAGACGTGTTGCAAACACATAAATGCTCTACTTTTCTTTTTCTGACCACACACACATCCACACATACATACACAAGCACCTACACACACATACATTTACACAGACACTGATTTAACTTTGTTTGAATTTTGTATGAAGAATGTATATTTTATGATCTACAGTCAATTATTCACCAAAAGGGAACGTGTGGATCAAATGTTTATTTTAACGTGGCCCTTCAGGCTTCCACCTTTTACTCTTTGTTTGTGGACCAATCCATATAATTACAGCAATTGAATTCGAAACATTATGGACGAACCTCATTACAAATGGTCGTATGTTAAAAGAAGTCATTGGCTAAAAATGCTCGTCCGGCACCTGAGACCGAATGTGCGGTCTGCCTCTGTTCTTGACATGAAAGCAGGGACGAGTCCTCACACCGTGCAGGCAGTCACTATCTCTGACGCACAGCACGCTTCTAAAATGGCGCCTTGACAACACGCAAAGGAAAGACAATGGCGGACGAACATCCCTAATTATTGACAACCAACATTATATTTACTTCTCCCTCGTCTCGGAGCGATACGTCAGTCAAGAGCCCCCCCACTCCCAGGGGCTGGATTGTGGAAGTGGGGGGGAACGTGAGGGCCTGTCGGAGGAGAGCGGGTCTGTGACAGAGCGGTGGGAAGGACTCAGAGGCTACAGAGAAGATTCCGGCACGTGCGCTCACGAAGGTCACTGGACGTTTTCTTCTCTTTGAACTCTTTTACCTGGTAATGGATGTGAGGCTGCTTGAGGACTGCAGTGCTTCTCTCTTTGTTTCTGTGGTGGAGAGTGACCTGTACAGGTGCATACTTACAGATAAGATGAAGTTAGAACGAGACCACCTGGATCAGGGAGAGCCACACGGCTGGACTGCACTGCAAGATAAACTCAAGTAAATTAAACTTCTTTCTTTTTTTAACGGTTAACCGTTCGGTGTTGTGTGAAATCACTACATGATTTGAAGTTAATCTCACCTTAGATAAATAGTTCTCAAAGTGTTTTACTTAAAAAAAAAAAAAAAAACGATATGTAAGATGTGCTAAGCCATGAGAAACAGCTTGCTTGTATGAAGAAAATAAAAAAAACGCTTTACAGCAGAGCAACAGACATCTATTCTCCTTCTCATCTTTTTTTCCCTCGTCTCCCCCCCCTGTTCTTCTTAAATGGCGTGAAGGTTGCGATGGCTGCCGTCCAAGATCATCACGCCTGAGACCACACAGATGGAGGGAGATAGAAGTTCTCCTAGAGGCCTTCGCAGCGCCTGCTTTTCTTTCTGTCTAGGTTGAAGTACATGGGTAGGAGTGTCAGGGCGGGAGGGGGGAAGGGTGTGTGTGTGGGGTGGGGGGGGTGGCAGCCACCTGTGGGCGTGACATCACCGAGGCGGAGGCCAGGCCCGAGGGCCCGACGGGGGCCCCCCCCCACCCCCTCCTTATCTCCGATCACCTGCAGCTCCTTGTCAAGGCCGCTGAGGCAGATCTCATCTGTCATCTCTGAGAGCATCTCAGTATAATTCACCCTGCCGTCCTGACAGCCAGAGAGGAGGGGGAAAGTTGCCAAACCTAATCTTTACAGATGGAGAGGCTCCTCTTTCTGCCCAGTCATGTCCCTGTGTGCGGTTTGTACAGAGCCAGGCCTTGGATATCAGATGAGGTTGTTACCAGAACAGACACCATCTGAGGTTAAGTGGCTTCTGCGGGCTCATTTCTGGATAGATGGCATACAAGGACATGCTCACAGGTGCTCCGCTGTTCCCCATCATGGGTATAGGTTTTCAGTAACGTTACACTGTCTCTCCGCCTCAAGTATTTGTGGTATCCAAGCTATTTCCCATGCAGACGAGCTGTGGAGTAAAGTGATTATTGTTTGTCATGTGCCTTCTTAAGTAATGTGTTTTAAAAAAAAATCAAACTCTGACACTTTTTGTAAACAGGCAGTCAATGATATAAGGCTTTAGATACAGTACAAATGGATAGTTTCTTTATCAAAGAATTGTGAAAATGGTCATAAAAAAAAGAAATAAGATTTAGAATCAAGATGAACCAGCTTTTGGTGTACACAGACCCACAGCTCTGCCCGTCCTCCCCTCTAGTCAGTCTCCTCCCAGCGTTGGAGGGTGTGGAAGCACCACCCACATGCACCAGCTAATGGAGGCTCATCACCCTCCAGCACCCCTCCGGTCAGAAAGACAACAAGGAAACTGGAGGTTTTAACTCAGCTGGTTGTGATTCATAATTGATTGCACTTTTAAAAACCTTCGTGTTTACAGACTCACCTCATATACTTTCTGCTGGTAAGCTTTTTTTTTTTTTTTTGCAACCGTGGTTGTTTCATAACGTTCTGACTGCTCAGATCTCTGCACCTATAAACGACTAAATTCTGATCTGAGGTCTGAATATCAGACGTGAAATTAAACAGTATCCTCATGTAGAGTTAAAGCTAACTGATTCAGAGAGAACATCTGTAAGTGGGTCACCCTTCATCTGCAAATCCTCACAGTTGAATATTAGTAATCTCGCAATATCACTTTCTCCTTACCTGAAATGAGGAGGGAAGTCCCTATAACATTGTTATAAGTCCCCATAATGAAGAGAGGAAGACTCCAGAGAAGTGCCGGATCACATTTCCCCTCCTTGACCACCCATCCATCACCAGGTCCAAGGGTAACCAACCACTGTCTTATAACTTTATTATTCTTTCTTTAATCGGTTTATAAATATTTATGAGTCGCCAAACCCCCGCCCTGTTTAAATGGAAGCCGAACCAGAAGTAAGGGCGTTGAGGGGGGGGGGGGGGGGGGGGGGGGGGAGTGGAGGGGTGAGACCGTCCAAGAGAGGAGATAGAACAGGCGGGAGATTTGTGACAGAGCGAAGCATGAAACCCATCAGCTGATGAGAAGAAATCCCTGCTTTCTAATTAATTGAGGTACACAGGGCCAGGGGGATAAGGAGGATCAGGGAAATGAAATCAGGAAACAGATAGCATCACTCATTTCTCAGACCCATTGTCACACTTCGGAATCTCCTGTAATGAATCACTCAAGCATTCTGCAGATACATTTGAATGGTTTGGAGAAACCTCATTGTCCAGTTGGGAAAAGGGTGCCGATAAAGATCTTTCTTTTCTGGCTCTCTCTCTCTTTTCTACCTCTACCTTTCCTTCTCTTTCTCTGGCCTCTTCTTTTGCTCCTTTGTGTCGACGAGCTCAGGATGATCAAAAAGAGAAATCAAGGCTCGGGCAACAGGTGTGGCTCTCCTGAAAAGCTGCTGGAATCTGCAAGAGAACTGTGGAGCTGCTGCACAGGTGGAAGAAAGGATGTGGGGTGAAAGTGGGAGGATTTGCTGCTTGGGTCAGAAGGAAGGCATCAAGGTCAGAGAATAAGACCCACAATGCGATACTAAACTCTGTTCTCCGTAGGCTTCTGTATGATCCAATCACAGAGTTAGAGGTACAATGAAGATGAGCCAAGGAAATAACCCATACAGCAAGAAGGGTTCCACCCCAGGTTCCCCCGTCCATGTGTCTGCCATGATACCAGGGGGGGTCGGACATTGATCACAGGAAAAGCTCTTCTGAAGAGAGCTTCAAACCATCTTCACTAGAATGCAGAGGTTGCCCTGGCTGAAACTCAGCCTGCTGGTTCAATAGAAGGTATTTACATGTGATTGAAACCCGGGTATGAAAGTCAGACGAATAGTGGGGGGGGGGGTCAAAGGGTTGGGAATTATAGTGGAGGTGTTTTGAGGATATTTCGGGTTACTGTCAATAAGATCAATATTTGAACTGAGCTGACAATACATGTTCCCAACCTGGGTTTGGGAACTTATTTAGTCACATACCCATCCGTCGTCTGAACGATGATGCTCACTCTGTGAGATTCCTGGAGACAGAGGAATGCAGAACAATACCCAATCTCTCAGCTCAGCAACTGAGTAAACAGACCAGTGAAATAAACACACTTCGGGAGTGTGTGAAATCATAGGTTCAATTAAAAACTAAAAATAAATGCAGTATATCTTAAAGTATCATGCACTCTCAGAGGGGATTTAGTGAGGCTGAGGCTGCCTATGGACAATGTGACTCTAATTTGCTATATGAATATGCACAAGGGTGTGTTTTCTGAAGCATCTGGAACTGCAAGTAAACATACTTCTGTCTCTCTCCCTCCTTAGCTTTTGTCTTGTGGCTTTTCAAAGATAATTTAAGTTTTGGATTTCTATTGAGTTCAATCCAACCCAGGGGAGCTTTCCCCCAGTGAAACCAGATTTTTACTTTTTTATTCTCTCTTACTCAACCTTTATATCCCAACGCAATTATTTAATATATACACCCACTTACGGTCTGCATGTGAGATATGAATATAATTGTATGTTACTTTTTAATTACAGGAAAAATCTAACTTGTAAGATGCTAGGCTGGAAGGTGCCAGTGCATTGTTATTTTTTTCATCCTCGTTTTCTGATTATGTGAGCTGGGCTCCTTTGCTAAGCGATGATAAGCAGAATTTCCATGTTCTCTGCATAATTAATCCATCTTTGCCTCTCTTCATGCCAACTCTGGCGTTATCGCCTGCACATGCCTGAATTGCAAAAGAATCCTCTCCTCAATTGGAACTTATTGATATTCTAAAAAAATAAATAAACTGGAAATCCCAAAATTTAAGCCACAGATTGTTAAATGGATTAATTTCGCGGCAATCGCAGGCATCTAACACAAAAAGACAGGCAAATCAAATTGAAAGTGCCTCCTGTTTGTGGACTTTTAGTCACAGAATGATAGGGTTTATTGGCATGTTTTCCCCCCATAGTCAAAATTACCATTCATTTGCATCCTGTAAAATACTTTTATATGGTTGGAAATTCAGAGGAATTTCTTTCAATGCCTGTCTTTGGACTCTCTGATAACAACTTCAGCTCCCCACATCTGGACGCTTTTGATATGGGGTGAAAGGAATGACTGAATATTTAATATTTTTATCTGTTTTCATCGATGGTTTCACCATTAAGGATGGGGCTGTGCTATTTGCATGGCGCCTGGCAGATGTAGATTTATTTTCTAAGCTGTCTACAACCTGCCTCTGTGAATATATTGATGCCTTTTCCTTTTTTTGGCTGTGCATTGGTGCCTCTGTATATGTAATGAACCAGCAGACACACTCACAAAATAAAACCATTAGACTGTGTTATTATAGTGAGTTTTAAAGCCAGACAAACTGTAACAGAAGCCAATGCATATACAGAAATTAAAATGGACATCAAATCTACAGAGAAGTACTAATACTATGAAGTCATAACTATGTTAAGTCCTAGAGATTTATTTTTCTGGATTTCAAGCAATTTTGCAATATAAACTGTCATAAAAACTGTAATATATTTTAAAACGAGTAAAACATTGATGTTTTGAAGCACAGAGGACCATTTTCAATTTAAAATGTCACACTAGGCAAAGACAGAAATTATACAAGATCAGTTTGAAAAATGTTATTTGCTATTTGAATAATGTGCAAAAGTGCATTTAAAAATAGACATAGACTGATAATGGACTAATCTTCATGTTCCTGTCCATATTTATATATTTTTTTTGTATATTGTTCGTTTCAATATTCATGTAAAGTTCTCAACATGAAAGATTTACAAATCAATTGCATTATGTTACACTAAAGAATTTCAGGCCAGAGTTACATACTGCTGCATTTAATCTGAAGGCAAAGAATGTATTTGTTGGGGTAAACGCATACAGTACATTTAATAAAAATATGAAGTTCTGATAACAGTTCAAATTGATTAGAGATAATCAGAGATGAGTTACACTTTAGATTACATTTCAGTAATCCTGTGTTATCGCAATTTCATTTTTACACTCTGTTGTCCTTCAGTCCCCCTGTATCAGTATTGAAAGAATATCTGTGAGACCCTGTCCTGGTCCTAGTCTGAAAACAGGACCATAATCCCTCCAGGCAGCCAATCTCCCCCTGTCTGTCTGGAAGAAAAGACCCCCAGATTACCAGGAAGAATATACTAAGGGACACCGCTGGTCTGTGTTGCTCTCCTCCTTCTCCTCTTCCTCCCTCTCTTCCTCCGCTCCTTTATTTACAGATTCATACACTCCCACAGGGAGGGGCATGATGTGTTCATCCCTCTTTCTCTCTTAGTGCTTTCATCACTTCCCCAAAACACAACTGTGGGTCTAATCTTAAAATGCTCTGCAGTTGGCTGCTATTTAGATACTTGCTCCCTCTCTTCTTTTTCCTGCTGTCGTTTTTTTCTCTCTCGAGCAATGTTATGTTTTTTTCCAAAGCTAAACTGCAATCATAAGAGCTTGTAAGTGGACAAACATGAAACGTGTGTATTTGGGGTGTGTGTGTGTGTATTTGTGCATGCATGTATGTGGATGTATATGTGAATGCAAGTATATGTATTTGTATTGCGTGTACGTGTGTACATGCAACTCCATGTGTTTGTATTGTGTGTGTGTGTGTCCCTGGATGTACCGAGCAGCCTGGCTGAGAGTCCTGGGGGGCTGGGATGATATTGGCAGGGGGGCGAGCAGAGTGGGCACTCTCTCAGACATCTGTTTGCTGCTGCTGGAGCTTCTGCCCAGGGGGGGTGAGGGCCGATCTGCCACATCCAACACCTACACCTTCCTCCAAGGAGAGGAAAATGACTTTTATTTATGCTATGCATTTATAATATATTAAAAATGGCATTCTTATTTTGAGGTAGGACAAACGTTTGCTGGGAGTCGTTTGTGAACTGATTTCAGGGGTTTGAAACAAAACTATTCCGATATCATACGTCAAACCTGATGCGTGATGGGGGAGTGGCCAATCAGTGTCAGTCTGAGAGTGACATCACCACAGCCACGCCCCCCACATGACCAGCTAATCTAAAAATGACGATACTGCTATCTAGGAATCCTATTACCTTTTGACTTACTATTATTACTTAGTATTACTACATACTATTTATTGGTAAAACAAATAGGTTCTCTTTATAATAAAAAGTAGGTGTGATCTGATTTGATTCCATAAATGTATACCATCCACGACACTACGACCAGTCTTGTATCCACTGCAGACCTGGTTTAAACTGGGGCTCAAAGGTGTCAGAATCAGAATGGTGGTTTATTTGCTATGCAAGATAAACAAACATAGAATTCACTTTGGCAGGAATGAGCAAACATAGAACATAAATGTGGCATACTAATAAAATGAATGTCACATATAGGTTGACATGTCCTTAATACTGTGAACAACAAAATAATTCTTCAGATGGAAAATAGACAATCATGCTGAAAAGGTGCATTGTAATTGTGCCATGCATTCAAACAGGTCACCGTACAAGCATACCAATGAGAAGTAAACAAACAAAAGTGGTATGAAAAAAAACAATTCTTCAATAATGAAAAGGAGCGTGATCCCTCCCAACCCCCATCTCCAGTCACCTGTTAGAGATCCATGCCACCTTAATGTGACTTGGCAGCTGTAATCAAATGATTTCGAGTCACATCGAATCAACCTTTCGTTCTTAATGTGATTACTGAAGCACAGCATCCTCCATGCGCCCCATATATGTACCGTTACCTATTAATATCATGAACATTGGGTCAATGATTCCCCCTGCGAAGGAAACAGTATCATGTTAATTATCACAGCCATCTGGTCCAGGCACTGAAGACGCTCTGTGTTGCTCTCCCAGATTTGAAGCCGTCAGTCAAAGCCAGCTTCAAACAAGCCAAGGAGGCTCAGAGACAGCAGAGACCACATTGACGGCCCACAGGGATTTAGGAGTGGCATTAAATTAATCTTCAGTTGGCAATTTGACTCTTTCACCATACACGTTGGTTGCTCTTACCATATTGATTTTGCTGTCGTGTGGACAGTGAAAGAAAAGTATTTCTCATTTCTCAAAATCGTATTGAATATTTTTGGGGTGTTTTTTTTTTCCCCGTGTGAAATGCAATATTATTACATTGCATGATAGTCTGTACGACCTAAACAAACATCATGTGATTCTGACAAGTTGCTTCATTCAACAGATAAAAGTGAAAAATAGCTAAGGGGCAATCGAGGTGAAGCAGTTGCTTTTTCAGTGAACTTCAGCGTTTGCTAGTAACTAACTTTATTACATGTTCCATATATTCCTGCCCAGTGTTCTGGAATCAGGTTAGATCATAACTTGGCAGTTGAACTGGTAAATAAAAAAATAAGAGACTAAAAACACTCGTCCTGTTTATGCAGCTAAAAATTATTCCCAAAAGTCATTTTCATGACCAAGCATAAATTCTGACAGCCATCATGAAAACAGATGCATAAACAAAATGGCCGACAAAAACGCTACATATCTTAATTGGTGAAAGTCACGCTCTGATTGGACAGGATAAAATGATGTAAATTGGTTTGTGCATAACCGGTGTGTGCTACTTATGGTATACTAGTGTCCACCTATACAGGCATACAAGTATATGATAAAATAAAATAAAACCATTTGGTTTACACTTACTATGGTTAGGCTGAGAAAAATGTCCGTTTGTGGTAACAATTAAGCCTTCATAGCCTAACCGTTATAGAAGACATAGTTATTGAACGTTGTTGATACTGTAGGCCAACTCAGTGGAAAACGATGTTGCTCATGTTAGAGGAAAGAAATCTGCCACTTCTTACCTGGTTCTAGGTCAATGCAGCTTATATCTTTCAGTGATCAATAGCACACTGGTATCATGACCTTATCCTTTTAAGATGATGAAACATGATACATGAAAGTTCCCTGGTGTGGGTTGCGATCTACAGTTGTTTGCATGTAAAGAAAACAGTTCTTTAATCATTTATTTAACAACAACAAAATTTAAAACTTTCGATTAATATTCTATTGATAAATATTTTGGAAGCACGTGCCAAGTCAAGTTCAGACGGTGTTTTCTACGGTACCCGGGGAGGCACAAACCTTATCTTCAAACAAAAGCGCACAAACGCCTTTTTCAGCTCCTCAGTCAGTTCGGTGCGGATCGCAGCGCAGCGCAGCCTCATCATCACACCACTGAGAAAGAGTGACAGAGAGAGGGGGGACACGGTGAGAGAGAGAGCCAACAAGAGAAACAGAGAAAGATTAAGAGACGGAGAAACAGACTGTGTGAAAGAAAAGACTGTCCAGAATTTCGTCGCCCTTTTTCTTTCTCAAGTCCATCAGTTAACCCGGACCGGCGCTTGGATGAACCAAAACCTCTCGATCTATCAGCGCTTCACCTGGATCATCTGACCGGCGCAGAGAAGAGGCATGTCCCGAAGGAAGCAGAGCAACCCACGGCAAATTAAACGTAAGTTTTTTTTTATGTCATTTTTTTTGCTGTGTTCTTTTTGTAAATTATTATCGCTCAAAGGCAGTTTCAGTTCGCGGAATGGGGTAAGTTACTGTGTTACTATTAGGCTACTTGAGAAGAGGACTATTGCCAAATCACTAGATTTTTCACGTGGTGCCCATATATAAGGGTATTCTTGTTATTGTAATTAGTTACATATCTTTGTACATGGTTTGGACTTTTTGGCAGTGAAAGAATGTTTTGTAATCCATTTGTTAGGATTACATGACGTTTAGCCAAAAGTTGTTGCTGTCAACTTTTATAAGAAAAAGATACAAAAGCTTTCCTGTTGGTAAAGGTGGAGGTGGCTGTTGTAGAGGAAGCAGAGCTCATTAATGGGTTTGAGGTTGTCATAATATTGTCATGGTGGAGGTTTACATAAACAAAATATTGTAACATTTTGTCATACATTTGAAGAATGTAGCCACCATGTTCCTGAGGTCAGTTAGAGGAATTGAATGAGATTTTGACAGAATGATTAAATTGTGTCAAAACATCATGGACTTAAATGGGAAATTATGGGTAATTGTTGATGCAAAATCAAAATATGATAATATCAGTGTTATGATATTCTGAATTGCTGAACACACTTGAACACAATCAAAGTAAAATGCACATCATCTCTCTTACATACACACACACACACGCACACACACTCTCACACACGCACGTGCATACACTCACACACACTTACTCAGTCTCTCTCTGTCTCATTCTCTCACTCTGTCTCACACACACACACACACACACACCTAAACGCACGTACGTACACACACACTCATTGCCTCTCCCTTTCCCATACACACATAAACATGCACATAGTATTATAGTAAAAGTTTGGGGGACTTAGTATAAAGTGACTTAATAAATCCATATACTACATTTTAAGAATGTTGCAATATGGCAATTAAACATTTGTGTGATTTGTGCTGTTTGCTTTGTATTTTCAAGATATAAAACAAGCTAATGTTGTTCATGGTACTTTGTTGCTGTGTTTATTCTTACTTTATATGTGTTATTGCAATGGTTATTTGTCTAAATATGAAAGGTGCTTTTAAATTAAGATGCAATTAATGTAATCACAATTTAATTGACTATAGCTAGTGTAAGTACACCAGTCTTTCACACACAGTGGTACTCTCATCTCCAAAAATCCAATCCTGTTGATTTTTCTGTAGTTATAGTAAAGGCCTGTTGGAAAAATAAGAAACATACAGTATATCCACACGCACACAGCATACAATAAGGGGACAGAATCTCTGTGTTGTCATATTGCAGCAGAAACCTGTGTGTTCGGTCAGTGACGGGTTTATCTGAAGAGCTGGAATGACTGACCATGTGAGTGTTTGTAGATGTAGTTAGGCTGATATCCTTCCCTCAGTACCATGTGGCTGAAGTTATTTTTGCTAGACACACAAAAAACATTTGCTGCTTTTTGTGGTTTGTTTCAGCAATTGTTGATTAATGACATTAATGACAGTTTCTGAGCACTAAAGCTCGAAAATATCTATGAAGGAGTGTGTCTGTGTGCTTGCTTGTATCGGTGTGCGAGTGTGTTTGCTTGTGTGTGTTTGTGTGTTGCTGGATTGATCTTTAATCCTTGGAGATGGAGTCAATTATAAATCATTTGTTTTTGTTTATCTCTGAGCAAATCATCATTATTATTTGAATTGTGTCAATTTTTTTATATTGATTTTCAACAGGTTTTTTGTGATCTCTTTTGGGATTAACCAGTTTAGTTAAATACAAAGTCAATTTAATCGAAGGATTTCAAACACCTAAACATATTTGTTTTTATGGTTGTAGGTTAGAATTATTTTGCGAACCTGGTTTGAAACAACAATGTTATGGACCAAGTTTAGTCATTTTGTCGTCGTGCTACAATCAGACATTTAAAGGAGCTACTGTATGTCGAAAAATCTCAGAGCGTTGCAAGTTTAATTAACCCATGCAGAAAATAATTGAGCGCCCACTCAATGACGACACATTTATATATGGACCAATCCAGGGGTAGCCTCAACATTTTGTTGTCAAGCAAAGCTTGAAGAGAGAGAGAGAAAGAGAGAGAGGCATTGATACCAGTATTCGCTTGCAGTGACCCGAGCTTATCTGAATTAGTATGTCATGTGTAAGATTGTGTTAATGTAGAGCGTGTGTGTGTGTTCAGCATTAAAATAAAGCCCCAGTTAGAAAAATCTGAAAGGTCAGGGGTAGCCTGGATCTTTCCCTGGTCCTGGATAGCACAGGAAGGGGCCAGAGAGGCCAGGCACAGAAAGTCAGCACACACAGTCATGCTAAAGGACAAAAAGGTTGTTCGGCGCAGTCCCCCCCCCCCCACCCCCCTGCCTCCCCCCCCACCCCACTGCATACATTGGACTGTTATCTAAAATTGTGATTTATGCAGTATTTTAATATTTTGCTTATTCTTTCCCCTTGGGTGCTCTCTGAGCGCAGATAAAAAGGCGATGCTGAAAGAGCACCATTAATTTGCTCCGATGACTGGTGAGATAAAGCCTGATAATGGGATAGATAAGGAGAGGAGATATACCATCAGAAACCAGATTATTACCATTAAAATTCCAACCCAGCAATCTGCAGCTGGCTGATAATTCCTTCTCCGTTTCCAGCACTTTGGATGATAAGGCAAAAATAGTCACTCAGAGCTTCTTGATTAGGCTGCCTGGATGTCCAGATAATGCAGTGATAAATTATGTATTTTCCCCTCTTGTTTTTTTTCCCTCTCAGAAACGTTACATCTGATTTTTTTTCTCTCTTCTTCTTCTCTCTCTTCTACTTCTTTTTCTTCTTCTATATTTCCTTCCTCTTCCCTGTGTCCTCACCCCTCCTCTTTTGCCCTCTCCAGAAAGTGAAAAACCCACTACGCTTTTATTGTAATAAGAGTTTGATAGAGAGAGCAGATAATGGCTGAAGGTGTTTTGTGTGGGAGCACATATCAATGTTATCAGGCCATCTCCCTGGCCCAGCTGCTAGCTGCTGTTGTTTTTTAGCCTTATCACCCTGTGCCAATATGCCAATAAATGGCCCAGATTGTTAGTCGCCACGCCGAGACAGGTCAGCTGAATTTGACAGAAATGATGAAAATATCGCTGATGCTCTGCGGATTGCGATTAGCCGTAATATGATGTGTGAATTCCTCCAAGCTCCCTGTCCTCCTTGTCCTCCCATCTCTACTTCTCTTCCTCCATCCCTCCCTCTCTCCATCCCTCCCCCTCTCCTCTCCTTCTTTTCCCACCCCTCCCCTCCTCCCCTCTCCTCCTTCTTGCCTCAACCTTTTCTCTTCTGCCTCCCAATCCTTCTTCTCTCCTCCTTCGCCTTCCTCCCACTGTTTTCCCTCCCCCTCTCCTGTCCTGTCCACCCTCCCCCTCTCCTCCTCCTCTTCTCCTCCCTCTCCCTCTCCTTTGCTCTCATCTCCGGGGCTCCCGGTTGCTTCCATACCTCTGCTCCTACGGAGAGTGCTACATTTTGAAGCTTAATAGGAGGGAAAGATATGAACCCGCTGAATTGAATCCGGGCCACTCCGAGTAATTTTTCTGTAAAATTGCCCCCAAAGTTTGATGGCGCGGAGGGGAGAGGGTGCATGATGGAGGGAGAGGCCCTCCTGCTGTTGTTTATGGGCGGCTGGCAGGGGTGGGGGGGGGGGGGGGGGGGGGCTCCTGAGGGAGGGTGACGTTCACACAACCTGTGTGAGATGTTCTTATTAAACTGACGTAGTGCTCGCCTCTTTACGCTTGTCTTCAGCGTATCGTGGGGGAACACGTACGGCTCCCTGGGTCTCTTCATGTGTGCTGTTGCTCCCTAAAAGACCTCTTCTCTCCAGGAACGCTCTCTGACTCCAGCAGCCACAGTGTGTATCCTGTGTGTTGCTCTCCTACAATAGAAACACGGTTAGACAACGAAGATGCTAATGCTAACAGCTGGTATAGAAGTAGCAACAAGAGTTTCAAAAATACAGTGAGTTCTGTCAAATGGCCCGAACAAATCTACGCTATAGATAACGATCTTCCCATCTGCAACGCTGGTTGAACGGAGCTGTTGTGCTTGGGGGGGGGGGGGGGGCGATGCAGGGTTTTGAACTAAAACTCTCTCACCCGACCCTTTGAAAGTCTTTCGACTGACCAAGGTTCACGACAGAGACAGGAAGCCGGCCAGGTTCTTAGACAAAGAACATCTCTTGTGTTTGTTGCGGTAGCCTTGGAAGATGGCCACGCGCTGGATCTCTCAGCCCCCGTCTGTTCTGTCATCAACACGTGTGCCTCTAACTCCGCAGCATGTTTAAACGTGGTGTAACGTCAGCACTACAGGACAGCACAGTCATATCAGGTGACATTCATATCTTGGAAGGGAACTATTATCAGTAGCAACTTACATTGGTATGGGATAAGGGGAGTGTTTATTGAATCGACTGCCTTGTGTGTGTGTGCGTGCGCGCGTGTGTGTCCCATGCCTCCATGCTTGCCTGAGAGTGGGTGGGACCGTTGCCTTTGGGTTCAACATGTAGGCTCGTTCTCCCTCTTGAAAGGCAACATGGAGTGCTTCTGTCTCTGCGGTCTGCAGCATGTTATCTCCGTGGTGTGGAATTGTATTTCACCCAGTCCCATAGCTGAGTCCACTTGTAAACCAACTCAGGCGGTCGGACGTCTCCAGGGACACCGCGGCCGTTTGGAAGCCAGCCCTGGTGTGTTTAAGACTGGTAGTTTTTTTTGTTGTTGTGGGGTTTTTCTCCAGTCTTGCGTGTGCCAGGCCTGACAATCACGCGGATTTCGTCTCCAGAGCGCCTCTTCGATTCCTGTCACATGACGAGGAGCCGCCGCATGCCAGCTTCTCCCGCCTCCCAACATCTGTTCCCGGCCAATAACAGCTTGTGTTTCTGCGGCTGCCTCGTCGTCTTAGCTGAAGGCCTCGCATTTCACTCCTTAAACTTCCCTTTCTCAAGCTTTCCATGCCGCTCAGCGTGTGAACCACATGTCCAAGTCCACATGCTGCTTCGCCTCCCCTCCGAGCGAAGTTATTTAAAAGTGGCTTCTCTTAACCGACTGTGTACAATGTACTGGAATGTTCTTTCGCGTCGAAGTGGATGTTGAATGCGGGTTGTTGTGACCCCCCCAGGGTTTTAAAGGGTGAGGACACGACCGTTTCCTTTGTTGAAAACACGGCGTTCAAGTGGATGTGCGGTAGGATGAGGTTGGGGTTGGCATGGTGAGGCGGGCTGGGGGGGGGGTTGGTGGGGGGTGGGGAAGGGGGGGGGGGTCGTGTGGCTGTGCTCGCTCTCTAAAGACCGGGCCACAATGTAAACTGTGGGCAGGTCCGCCGCTTCAGCAGAGGTGAAAGGTCACTTCCTCCTTGCGTTTCCTCTCTATCTTCCTCTTTCCTGAATTCCGCCACCATTATTATTCCAGTTGCTGCATTCCAGTTACACATCTTTGACTTTGCCCTTCATGCTTGTTGCCAGAGGAGATGTTAGAGAAACCAGACTCTGTGATTAAATCAACAGTTACGACAGAGTTTTATTACCAGTTTGAGTTGTACAATTCCACAAAGCAATATTTAGGAATTTCAATTTCCGATGGAAACATCCTAACCCGACATCCTTATTTGCTATTTACTTATTTGTATTGTGTTAAATCTGCTGTTTGCCTTTGTTTATTTAGATTTGATATCAATGATGCTCATTTAGCCCCAGGTAACAATTGACTTTCAGCCTTGGAGTTAATAGCCTTGTCTCCTGCTTGTAGGGATCAATATTGGTATTAATTAATCACCCTTATCTGGGTCCGGATCTGGTTCTGTTCGTTGTAACATCAGCAAAATATCAATAGAGAAAGTGGACTCCCTGATCGTCATGGCAACTTCATCTCTTAGGTCAGAGGGAGTTTATCTTATCTTACCGCAGAGAGCGGCAAACTGCTTAGGAATCTAGTTTACACTCTGAGATCATTGATTTTGGCTCCCCCCCCCCCACCCCCCCCACCCCCTTGTTGTTTGGCAGAGAGAGAGAGAGAGAAAAAGAGGAAAGGCGGCGTGTAATCAGGAGAGAGATGTGAGATTTAAATATTGATGTCCAGAGGCCATTACTGAGGAGGTCCTTTGGTCCAGCTGTTGTTCAAGTACGTCCTTTTAAGACCCAGACAAAGCTTTGATTATCAGAGGTGTCACAATGGAGTATGTCTGTATAGAAGCTATGTTTGTGTGTGTGTGTGTGTGTGCACGCAGGGGAGGGGGCGGGGTTGGGGGAGGGGGGGGGGGGGGAGGGGGGTCAGTTTCCTGTAGCCTAAGCCCCAGAATGTGAACGGATTCTCCTCCACATCCTGGCTCCTCTCTGCGTGGTGACTCCTGCACCTCAGAGACCACGAGGTGGTGGGACACCGCTGACTTCCACTGCTGGGACCCAGTCAGGCTGGGGGGGCCGGCCATGTACGCCACAGGGGTGTCCGATCCTGGTCCTCCAGGGCCACTGTCCTGACAGTTTTAGATGTTTCCCTGCTCTATCACACCTGATTCTAATGAAGGGGTTGTTATCAAACTCTGTGGAAACCCTGATCATGACCATTCATTAATATCAGGTGTGATAGAGCGGGGAAACCTCTAAAACTGTCAGGACAGCGGCCCTCGAGGACCAGGACCGGACACCCCTGGTCTACTGTCAAGTATGCCGATATATAGAGAAGGGTTCCATGACTACAGTCATATACTCTCCCCCCTGTAATTATGTTTAATCAGGCTGTGTTGCTGCCGGTTATGTATATGGGCAGGATGCGTCTTTGTGTTCCTCTTGTTCAGAGGAGCTAGGCCGTCCTGAAAAGGAGCCTAGCAACCATTGTGCGACAGCCATGCGAGGCGTTCGAGGGGAGGATGGTGTGGCATGCCTGAGACCAGGGCCTCCGCCGCTGACGGCTTCCAACAACCAACGCTCATCAGCGGTGGGATGGTCCTCAGCCCTGGAGCCCAGACACGCCTGCTGCCCACCCCCCACCCCCCTTCCAACAACCCCCCCTGCCACCTCTCCTCTCTTTGCCTTCAGGACATAATTGCCACATTTAACATTCTCTATTTGGCCCCTGCCAGGAGGGGAAATGGGGAGGGGATGGGGAGGCAGGCAGATGCATCATGGAATTTTCTTTCATTTGACTTGCACAGTCCCTTTCACCTGGTCGGTGCACAGTTATCGCACATGGAGATACGGCTCAATTAAGGGACGTTTTCAGAGGCCGATCTAGATCCAGCGGTTATTTTGGTGGGGGGCGTGTGAAGGCCCTGACTGTATCAGGGACGGGGAGATGGGGCCTTGTCATGGGCTGTGTCGCGTTCCTGTGGTTCATCCATAGGTACGAAGGAACAGAACACTGCCCATCCACCCCCCATCCACCCCCCGCCCCTGCCCCGCCCCTTGCAAATGAAATGCTCCTCAGCTGCAGTCTGCTGTGGAATTGTAACGTCCACAATGGAATTCACAATCTGGGGGGGGAGGAATTATCTAGGACTATTTCTCACGTGTTATTTTCTACAGTTTAGGTTTAAGCAAGTCGTCTTTCGTAGACAAGGAGCAGGTCATTCTACAAGGTGTTTTTCTAATCGAAGGCGTCATCGCGACTGGCGGTTGCGGATGCTGCACATTGCAGCGAAGATGATGTAATGAACCCACCACCCCCATCCCCTCACTCTCCTCTGCCCAGGAATCAACCCCTTGTTTTGTTTTCCATCTTCAATAGCCGTCTGAAAAGAGGTGATTTAACGAATGTTAGGGTGAAAGGGGGTGAAAGGGGGTGGGGGGGGAAAGTTTCCAACAAAATGCAAGCTGGCACGGCAGAAAATGAAGCTTCATTAGACGCTAGGTTGAAATCAGCCGCTTGGCAGGGACTTAGAGCCGGCGTGTTTGTGGCGGGCAGTGAGAGGCACAACTTTGCATGTGTCGGGCATTAGGATGAAACCCGTCAGGCGCCATAGTTACAGGATAGGTGGAAACAGGGGATTAAGTAACAGGCCTTTCACTTCAATTTGTACGTCAGCATAACGGCACGACGCAGGGCAAAAAAAAAAACATCCCATCTCAAAGGTTCACTGGAAAATCACTAATGACTAAGCTCTGCTAACAGATAAACAATTCATGTCAAATGTGCCGAAAATATGAAACCAACTTCAAAACATGTTTTAATACTTTAAAGAGGCCGTGTTTTGATTTGTTGGCGTTTCCAAGCCTGCGATGGCGTTGTCAGTCCAGCTTATATGCGGGGATGAAAGAGAGGGCTTTATCTACATATGATGAGTAGCATGAACACAAATAGCCAGAATGTGTCCATTGACTCACGTCGGGGTTGATCGATTACATTTGAGTGACTCTACGCAAATCCAATGATAGGGGTTTGACTTCGATTGGCTGACGATTGTCAGCTACCTAAACTTAAAATACTAGAAATGCACAATGAATAGGGGTCAAAGTGTCCGATCAGGCATCACATTTAACTTGCATGTTAGGGACCAGTAGCAAAGGCTGATATTGAGCTGGTGACTTGACTTACTTTTTCCGTTTAATCTGAGGTAACATCACAACCTCCTCCTTGTGGAAGGCACGATTAAGGAGTTTGACACACAGCCTATTCCTTATAGGGAAGTAGTATTAAATATAAGTATATATAAGTATTCCTTATAGTAGTAAGTTTAGTATATAAAGTGTTCAACCTCTGATTGGTTGTCGTTAGAGCAGAGTCATCCGCAGCAGAATGCTTCTCTCTCGCTCCCCCCTGACCAGGAAGCGGTGTCAAGCAAGAGGCAGGGATTCCCAGAGACACACATTTGGCCATAATCAAGTTTCTTAAGCTTCAGAAACACGATAACAACTGGGTCAGATGATAAGCCGGAGCTAAACAGGAAAAAATGGGGCCCTTCTGATAGGAAGAAAAATCTGATTGATAGATGTCTGCCCTGGCCTCCATCACAGCCGGCTGACAGTTTAGTTTGGGATCAGAAGATTCCGGTCTTTAGATTTGGTCGAGGGGGGGGTTGGGGGCGGGTGGGGGTGGAGGTAGGCTAATATGAAGGACACAAAGGTCAATGGCTTCTCTCTGCCTCTCTCTCTCTCCCACTATCACTCTCTCTCCCTCTCTCTCTCTCCCACTATCACTCTCTCTCCCTCTCTCTCTTTCTCCCACTCTCTCTCTCTCACTCTCTCTCTCTCTCTCCCACTCTCTCTCTCTCTCTCTCTCTATCGCTCTCCCTCTCTCTTTCTTTCTCTCCTTCTCTCTCACCACCTCCCCCCTCCCTCCCTATTTTTTGATAGCAGGCTTTGACAAACTGTAATATGTGGCTAAGCTTTGTAGACAGACACACAGTCCCACTTTCTAATGTCCTGTTGCAGTAATCTTGCATCGTATGATTGAAAAACGGAGGACGACCCTTCTTCCACAGGGCTGGCAGACGACTCCGGTGGACCGGACTGAGATGTGTCGTCCCTGCCCCCCCCCCCCCCCGTGGGGTTGAATTACATAAACATTGTAACATCAAATGTAGTCATCTAGTCAGTCATCAGAAACAGCTTCATCGATTGCGAGTGAATCTGTTATTGTTAGCTGGCAGAGATAACCCAGGGTGAACCACTGAAGCGGTGGAAGTTTGTTTGAAACGGAGACTGTCTGTCTGTGGTCGGGCCTGAATCAGACGTGGCACGGCGACGAAGCGTGATTGGACGAGGGCATGTAAACAAAAGCAAAACCCCAACGTGTTATCTCATCCCCATCCCTCTCTGTCGACCTCAGAGAGAGAGAGAGAGAGAGAGAGAGAGGGAGGGGGAGGGAGGGAGAGAGAGAGGGAGAGAGAGAGAGAGAGAGAGAGAGAGGGCCACCACGCCACGAGGACGTCAGTGTTTTGGGATGTTGTCATCCAGAATGTGTCACTTAGATACACCAAGCCACCGTGACATCGAGTTAGCTTGGAATCTACTTGGAAGCTGCACTTTGATAGTAAATGCTCGGTTCTCTCACTAAGCAAATCCCAGAAGTTCACAAAATCCCATAAGCTATTGCAGTGGCACACATACAAGCGGGTCCGTTTTCATTATCAAAAACATTAGCTTTAGAGTGATCTATACCTCACACACACACATACACACACACACTCTCTCTCTCTCTGGTAGTCGTGGCCAGAAGATTTGTCTAAGCAACCGCAGATCAAGGTGTCATACTCATGATGAAGTGGCTATGCAAATACGCATTCAGCCCCGAGAGCTGCCAATCTGATTGGTTCATCAGGTTTCATTTGAGGAGGGGTTGGGGGGGGGGGGGTGGCGGGGGGGGTGGCGGGGGGAAGAGAGTGTGGTGGGGGATGGGGGATGGGGGGGGGGGGGTGGACAGTGGTGTTCACTGCATGTAACGTGACAATAAAGGGATTATGCAGAGATCATTGTGATCGGGCAGGGATGTCATTTAGCAGGAGACAGCAAGTCTTTGTTTGTCTGAAGTGGCTGAAATGACAACCTTCGCGTCAAAGACTTTAGCAGAAGAAAGGAGAAGCCTAATTAGTGTAATTATCCCTCATGTGTTTGACCTAGCGATGTCCATACTATTGTAGAGATGCTGAAGCGCCACCAATCGCAGAGTGCGTTTCTCGAGAGGGATTTAATGAAACGCTCGGCAGAGTAATGGACTATTTTTTTTATCAATGACTTACATCATACTTTACAATGTTCCTAATTCAGAAAAAGCCAATATTCTCGGTTAAAGTCACAGTGGTCCGATTATAACAAACTCCCAACTTATCTTTGACTTACTTTTTTCCTTCCCATGTGATATCAAGCCAGCTGGCTTTGTGTCTAAACAGGACAGCTTTGTAATCTAAAATGCTGTTCGTTTCATGTAAAACATCTCATTCTGAGGCCTGGCCTGACTGGCCCTTATCATGGCATAATTCTCTGCCTCCCCCAGATTTCTCTGTGGTAATTTATTTAAATTCCTACATGTTTGTATATTTCCTGTCTCCTTTCATTCAAATGATTGCCTTTCATAAGTTCAAACACTCCTCAGGACCTGAGTAACTTTTACAGATAGGAATTTTCTCCAATAAAATAATCCTCACCCTTGCTGTTTTTTGTTGTTGTTGTAATAAAACAGCTGGGCACGATGTGAACCGAACTAAAATGTTATAGACGTTAGGTTCATATTTGAGATGAACAGTGGATTGTTGGGGGACAGTCCAGTGCAGTACAGTAGAGGGGTGTGCAGGGGGGGTGATAAGTGTGTGTGCTCTCTAACCACAGTCCCGTGGCTGCTGTGGTCTTTGTCCAGCCCCTATCAGCATATCAGCAGTGTCTCTACTGTCTCCGCAGCCCCAGTTGTATAATGCACCATTTATGGCTGTGTAGGGGGAGATGGCGGGGCGGCGGTGGAATGGCTCGGGGCCTTCCTCTCAGTCAGTGGATTAGCCGCCGCCTGCTTCAGCGCACTCTAGCACGGTGTGAAATCAGCCTTCGCTCCTGCGACGGAGGCTTTCTCTCCTCTCCTCTGCACTCCTTCTCCCCTCTCTCCTCTCCTGCCACTCCCCCCCCCCCCCCCCCCCGCCTCTCCTTTACGCAAAGCCTCTCCCAGCCATCTGTGAAATGCGGAGACTCTGTGTCTAAGTTGGGTTCAGATCCCCAGCCCTGCGTAGCCGGGGCCAGGAAGCGAGCGGGGAAAGGCAGGCAGTCGGCGGAGGGGGGGGATCAGCTCACTGATGTCGTGCCGCGTGTGCAGGAACCCTGCCTGTTCTCCGCGGGAGAGCAGGAGAAGGGTCCAGGCCTGGGCCAGAGCCGAGAGATCCCCGGCCTCCAAAGCTCCCCCTCTCTCTCTCTCTGTGTGCGTGGTGGCATGGTTCCCCCAGAGCCTCTGCCCAGGCCTTTGAAGATAAGATGTTGATACAGAGTCCCTTTTGCTGCGTTCCTAGCGGATAGTCTTTGTGTGGCGCTCTCTTCTCCTGGAACCAGGGAGCGACCGTGAGCCATTAGTTCAGTACGGCCGTCTTCTATAGGTGTCGATCCACTCAGCCTGGAGAGGTAGATACCAGGTCAGATCTTAGGAATATATTTGTAGGTAGGTAGGTACTCCATTGAACACGGATCATTGGGAATCACCCCCCCCCCCCCCCCCCCCCCCCAAAGAATTCAGACAGGGGACCTGTTAGTTTTCATTGTTCAGACCGACGATTTTCGATGTAGCAATGCTGCGAGTTAGAGATCATCTGTTTTAACTGACTCAGTTCAGCACCAGTGCAGCATGCCAGTTTAACTCCCCTCTAACTCCTCATCCCACCCTGCAGTCTGGGTAGGAAGAGGGACGTGACCCCATCGTAGCCAAGGGTTCCCAACGATCGGTTTCCGGTATGTTTTCGCCCCCCCCCCCTGTCCTGTCCTGTGGCTTGGGGGTTCCGATCCGTGCATAATGGATTGTGATTGCGGTGGTTATTATAAAAGCGGTGGTGGGGGTGGGGGGTGGTGGTGGTGGTGGTGGTGGGGGTCCGGTTCCACATCATATTTCCATCCACATCGCGAGGGTCTCTGTCACTGAGCTCGTCAGGGATGGAGCGTTGATTGCTTTTTGATACCCCTCCAACACAGGCAGGCTAATGAGGATGTACTTATACAGTGTGTGTGTGTGCGCGCGTGTATTTGTTAACATGTGTGTGTGATAGCTTAGACAGACCCCCACACTCCTCACAATTCCCTGTCCAAGTATCTCCCCCCACACGCATCGCTCTCAAATCTCCATTCTTTCATTTTTCCCCCTAGAGAAACACTGCAGCGATTGGATGGGGAAACAATGGCCTGACTGGTAGAGAGAAAGACTGTTCTACTAAGCAGCCCTATTAGTTAAACAGAGCAACGTAGAAACAGGATGCATTTACCTCCCTGGCAAACCCCAGGTCTCTCCAAAGTGTGTCTGAATGAATGCATGCTAGTGTGTGTGTGTGTTGGCTAGGATGACTCCAACGACAACATTCAATGAGTTTATAAATACGCAAATTCAAAGGTGCTCCACCCGCTGACCTCAGGCGAACCTAAACCCATTTGTGATGGGTGAACTCTGCTGGGGGGGGGGGGGGGTGTATTTCTCTATCTTTCAAAGAGGCATCCCATTACACCCATGCTGCCCATGTGAAACAGCACAAACCCAGTCACACACACACACTCGTTTAGTCCCTAAGAGTTAGTGTAAAGTCCAAGGCACAGGGACTGGAGCAGGAATCATAGCGCCGTTGCCTCAGGTGATATCTTGACTTGGATCTTTGTTCCAATGAAGTGGTTCTTCCCCCCCCCCCCCCTTCTTCTTCTTCTGCGCCTCCTACAGCAGGAGTCGGATCCAGGAAACCCTCCACTTGCTGTTTTTGCGGTCATACTTTATTGAATATCATTTGAGATAAGAGGGTGTAATCCGCTGGGGAGGTGATGTATATTGACCAGCTCAACAACAGCAGCAGGGTACGGTACACGTCTGAAGAGATCAGGAGGAGGTGGGGGGGTGGGGGGGGTCAAATAACAAGAGCGAAAACATTGGTGGGGAGGGGGAGGGGCGGTAGATGGGGTGGGGGGGGGTACCCTTCACTAAATCTCTGGTCCGTTGCCTGGTGTGGCGAGTGTTTGAGTGAGCGAATGGGCGAGAGGGCGACCGGGTGACAGAGCGGATGACTGAGTGACCGGGCGGCTGGGAGACCGGGGAGGACCGGGAAACCTAGAGCCTGGCAGAGTGATTACACAGACCAGGGAGTCAGCGGATCCAGCATCCGTCTCTCAGGCAGCGAGGTCAGGGGACCAACCGAGTCACCTAGAGAGCCTTTCCCATCTTCCACCGCACCGCTGCCGCCTCCTGAGCTGTGTCAGGGAGAGGCAGCTGACTCCTTCTGTGTGGTGTCAGGGAGAGGCAGCTGCCTCCTTCTGCGTGGTGTCAGGGCGAGGCAGCTGACTCCTTCTGCGTGGTGTCAGGGAGAGGCAGCTGACTCCTTCTGTGTGGTGTCAGGGAGAGGCAGCTGACTCCTTCTGTGTGGTGTCAGGGCGAGGCAGCTGACTCCTCCTGCGTGGTGTCAGGGAGAGGCAGCTGCCTCCTTCTGCGTGGTGTCAGGGAGAGGCAGCTGCCTCCTTCTGTGTGGTGTCAGAGAGAGGCAGCTGCCTCCTTCTGTGTGGTGTCAAAGAGAGGCAGCCCCTTTCTGGCCCCGCATGGTTCATCTCATCAGGGGCAGCTTTATCTTGACTGGCCAGACCCATTACCCAGGAGCGCTCTGCGTCATGCTCGCCTGGCTGGCCAGAGACACAGGGGCATCATGGGTAAAGGAGGACGTCAGTTAGCGGTTCTTCAGTCGGTAGTTTGGACACAGACGGTTCACGTTCTCTAAGTGTTACTTATCAGTTGTTTGAGGACAAGAAGGTTTTGTTTATCTATTGAAAAGTAACGTCCATTTAAGCCCGAACTGTTATAGAGTTTGCTGAAATACCCTGCGTATTGAAAGAAGGTTAGTTTCAAATGTGTCTTGAATGGAATGCAAATGCGTTCTTGTTTTTTGTAAACTTTTACGACACTTTAAGAGTTTTAGGAGACTCTGTGGAGTTTCACAGGCCAAACGTATTCAAGAGGAAAAATCTCAAAAGTAATTGGCAGTCCTGATACACTCAAAACTGTTCAAATTCACAAGCCTGCAAAGATCTGGGTTTATGTCCTTTTGAATGGCAGAAGAAGAAAGAACGGTTTGGGTCTTGGAAAGGCAAACATGAAAGTAACCAGCCCGAGCTCTTTAGACCTTTCCCAGACGCTTTTTACTGTCTGTGTAGGCTGTCGCCATTACGCTGTTTGAAGTGCTGAAACAGGTACTGTGCAGTCCTTCTCTCCCCCCTGCAGAGCTTAAAAGTGTGACTGTTCCACCATCTTTATCAATTCTGCCCTGCCTGATTTCTCCTGTGAAATGACTCCAATTGATTGGCCGGTTCACATGTTCTGTGGTTGGTGGGTGACCAGGCTCAGGGTCAGGGTGCTTCTCTGTGTTTTGCCTGCAGCAGGGGCAGGGCACGGGCCTGGAGACAGAGGGGGCGGAGGTCCATGAGGCCTGGCTTGTAGGGCCAGGGGGCTTGGGCATGGAGGAACAGAGTGGAAGGATGGCAGGAGAGCCAGGAGGTATGGGGGCAGGAGGGGATGGGGTGTTATGGGGGTAAGGGGCAAGGGGGAGGGTAGCCAGGGTGTGTGCTTCCAGATTGAGACAAGAGGGTTGGTGATGATGGTAGTGGAGAGGGGAGGGGGGTTCCGTGGCGCTCAGGAGGCCAGGGTGTAAGGCTCCAGATTGGGACATGAGGGAGTGGCAGATGCCCTTGGCCTGGCCCCCGGCTGGGGTGTGATCTCACTGTACCAGCAGTCTGGGAAATGCCCCTGCTTTCCAAATCTCTGGAGCCTCTATTTTGTATAGAAAAGACGTTTGTAAAGGGTGACTGTATTTGCGTGTTGCCTGAATCTCTCCCTCTCGCTTTCTCTCTATCTCTGTCTTTATGCTCGCTCCTAGTGCTCCATCTTTTCCCACTGCTTTACAGAGTGAGCGAGAGAGAGAGAGAGAGAGAGAGAGAGAGAGAGCGAGAGCGAGAGTGAGAGAGAGAGAGATACAGTAAGCTCGCTAAAGATTTCACTGAATTAAGAGATGCAGCTCAACAAATTCCCAACAACACTGGCTTCCCATTTGAGCTGCTCGTCTGCCTGGGGTTTAAAGCGCACAGTGCTATTTCTAATACCATGATCCTGTGGGTCTCTATGTAAGAGCTCTCCTTTCCTGGGGGTGGGGAGGGGGGAGGCAGCCACGCAAGCCTAGACCTCCACGTTATCAGCACCAGATGCAGGGGGGACTTCAGACGTTCAATGGAAGGTAAAGAGAGGGGGAAATTAATGAGAGCCATAAAGCTAGCAGGATAAATAATTAGGCAACCGGCTCGAGATCCGTCGAAATCTGCTCCTTCGAAAAAGTTTGTCGCCTTTTTTTTGTTTTTGTTTTTGTTCTTCTGTTTGTCAAAACTGTGGGATTTTTACACTTGATGTTCATTTATTATTTTGTTCCTGATGTGACAGCGAGTCCACTTCTTCTGTAGCTCCTTTTGCACGTTTGGCTTTCTTCATTTGTCAGGAGGAGCAGCTCTGGGCGTCCTTGCTGCTGATAATTGGACAGACGACCGTTCTCCTCCAGCAGCCATTAGACAGACAGACAGAAGGAGACAGATCAGTTGTCTCAGTGTTGCTCATAAATCAGTAGCAGGAGACTTTGTCACATTCCCCTCCACGTGTCTGTATAATAACCAACTGTCTGATGAGGGATGTCTCAACACTTCGCTGACGTGTACAGATTGAACATAAAAAAAAAAAAAAAAAAAAAAAAACAAACACACTTTAAACATGTCATTTTTTAAAGGCCCCATTCAAGCCCTTAGCCATTGTAATTACTGTCTGACTGATGTCGTCAGGTTGAACTGATTGCTCTCCCGGCAGCTCCCTGTCAGGATCAAAGCCGACCGTGTTCTGGAGCTGTGGAGGACACTCGTCGCCGGCGCGTCCCGCGCTCAGCCGGAGTGTTTACACGCGCTCGGTCCCTGCGGATCGTGCAGCGCTGTTGTCGCTCTTCGTGGAGCGCAGCCTCCCTGCATTGTTCTAGGGCCTCCACCGACACATTTGAAAAAGAGCTGAGAAATCACTGAAAGACTTACATTATCCCTCGCTGTCTTTGATCGCTATTCATGCGCCCGCAGTAGGTAATCTCTAATCTCATTCGCAGATATAAATAAACAAGTCGAGCTGTAAATGAGAGAAAGCAACGGAGAGGGGATTATGGTAATTTGGGGATAAGTAGAGGTGTTTAAAACGTGACTTTTTAATAAGGAAGTTACTTCCTCCGAAAAGATCATCTTGCACTCTGTGAACTGTGTGCTGGGGAAGCGGTAATAACGATAACACAAAAAAATGGATTCCTCCTGAACCCCGTACACAAATAGATGCTGCTTTTAATGAAGGTCTGGGGAGAGCTTTTTTTAATTCATTACATGCTGTAAGCAATGTTGGAGGTTAGAACTAAACGTTGACGTTGTTGAGTTTCTACTTTGAGATCAGATCAGGAGGGTAATTAAGAGAATGCTGCTGCTGCGCACTGAGAATTCCTGGGGGGATTATTATGGTCCCAGAATCACTTAAAACACTTGTTTATTGGAAATTAATGCCTGACTTCTCAATAAAGGTTTAAATACCAAATACCTTCCAATTAATCTTAACATACCGCTCTCACAGTTGATTTTAAATCTATTTTTATGACTAATCTCTTCTAACTTGACATTTGGAAACTCGGGAATCAATTATATGTTCTAACCCAAATGAAAGGAGGAAAAACTACTATATGACTTTAAAGTCCGGCTGAGCTCGCCTTTGACACGGCGCATTACAAAGGGAAAAGGAGTATCAGACAGCATACCTGATCCATAAAGAAGAAGAGGAAAAAAAAGCCTTTGAAATGGATTGCTGGGTTGGATCCAGTCTGGCACAAGTCATGGCATTGATGGCACAGCCCCTGGGCACGGGAGGGGGTGGGGGGAGGGGGTTGGGGGAGGAGGTTGGGGGTGGTGGGTGGGTGGGTGGGTGGGGGAGGAGGGATGGAGGGAGAGGCTTGGCCTGGACAAGATGGTGGCTGGGCCTGGTATCACTGGGCTTCTGTCCACCCCTCTGGGAGCTCCTAAGCCATGCCGTCTGAAGAAGAACTGATGGGGTTGGCAGCACATGTGGGCATGCTATGTTGTTCAGTCAAAAACAGCCGCGATGCTATCGCCTTGAGCCACCCAACACAGCTCCAGCAAGCTGACCCAAATGATTGTGCTTCACACAAATTCCTCTTTCAAATCCGCTTAAAAAATGAGGAGTGAAGTTTTTCTTTTGTTCTGACCATAGAGTGTGGGGTGTGTGTGTGTGTGTGAGTGTGTGACTTTATAGCATGTGTGTATACGTTGCTGTTTTTTTATGTGCTTTACCTGAAATGCTCATTAAAATGTCCAACAACTGCAGCTGTTAAAAGCTCTTAATTCATTGCATTCGTTGCGTTCGTTAATTTTTTTACTCCCAAACGTCCAGCGCATCAAAACATTATTTTGATGATAATTATTAAACACCCAGCAGCCTCCCAGTTTAGAGGGACTTAATCTGAGACAGAGAATTGACAGTTGCCACCGTTCCAGAAAGAGTTTGTTGATAAGCCATCCCAGCGGGTAATGAAACCTGCACCTTTGATGGGAAGTTGAAAAGGGAGTTTTGTGTTTTGGCCGGCCTGGCTTTAACGTTGCTGGAGGTAGCAGGGGACGGCGGGGTGGAGAGGGGGGGTCTGTTAAGGGAAAGGGCGGGGGGGGGCGAGGTAGGGGGGCAGCGCTGTTCAAATGGGACTCACTGGAAGGTTACAAGTGCACCACACTGACTGAACAGTGGGTGAACGCCAAAGCCACCAGTGCATATCTTTTGTCTTTCGTTATCTTTATTTCCTTATTATTTTAAATGGCCGGCTTCCCCCCTTCCCCCTTTGCTCCTCTTCTTCTCTTATTTGATATCCATTTAGATTGGAGCTTCATTAAAAAACCTCAGACAATAGAGTGACTTCTAATTAAGAGCTGGTGCATCTGGCCTCTGGCACCCTATCCCGTTGTTCCATCTATTTTGCTGGGGAGAATTCATTTGTTTCTTAATTAAGAAAAACACCAATAGCGTGAAAAATCTGCTTATGGTACCTGAATCCTAATTAGTTAAATAGTGAGGCGAAGGGAAAAACACATTCCAGTAGCCCTAGAAATGAACTCGGTGCTGATAAAAAAAAAATGAACCAACTAGCCTTGCATAAATCGAAGCGGAGGCAGAAAGTGTAGCGTCATTATGGCCAAGACAATATGCAAACTATCTTCAAAGAAATCAAATTGCTGGAATGTTTTCATTTGCATGCATTAACCATTAACATAATGAGGAGAAGTGACATTGGACCTGGCGTGTGTGTCTGTTCGGATTGATAACTCTGCTGCATCTGCACCAAGTCTCTCTCCCGCTTCCAAAAAGAAGCGATGGCAGCAGTCAAATCAGCTTTTGAACTGTGGAGAGGCTTCCTCCTCCCCCCTGCTCTCTTTATCAGGGGGGTCCTGGGCAAACCTGCTGCAGTGTTGAATCAGAGCCATCTTTCTATGACAGCTATCCTTAAACAGGAAGGAATCATTGTCTTTAAGATGCTGCGAAAAGACGGGGAGAAGGAGGGGTGGGGGGGGGGGGTGGGGTGGTCTGTGTGGCTTTAGCAGGACTCACAGGCGGTGGGCACGTTGCTTAAGTAGACCCTTTCTCACACACACACACACGCACACATTACACAACATGAGCACACGCATTCATACAATAGCACCACCCCCTCCCCGGCCCCCACTACACACACACACACACACTCTCACACACACACACACCTCCCTGCTTCCAGGATACCACAGGCTCACTTATCAGGGTGGTAAAGACTCACCACAGCCTGTGTTGGTGAGTGTCAGGCAACCAGCCAAAGTCTCTGTGTTTTCCTACCGCAGGCATCGTGCAAACACACTGAACTGTCTGCTGTATTCCAAAATACATTTTCTTGCCTGCTGTTTCCATGGATCAGCCTCTTAGGTCAAATTATTCAATTAAGTGTCTGTTTATTACTGATACCAAAGCTGGTTGACAGTCTTACTTATCACCTTTTTTGCAGATTGGTGTTCTTGCAGAATACCACCATAAAGATTGCCTTGGCTGTAATTAAAATGGCAAAGAGGCAAATTTGGTGCGGGGCTAAGACGCTGGGAAATGAGGAGGGAATGGGGGGGGGGGGGGGGGGGTTGGGACGAGATGAGGGGGTGCAGGGGTGACGTTCTGTCATCCAATGAAAAAGTTCAAGCTGCGAGCGTTTAACAAAACGGCGGCGTCAGACTGCGCCGGTTCCCAGTGAGGAGAGTTTATAAAGGGAGCCTTGACCTCTGTTGATGGCGTTGTCGTCTGCGACAAGCACGTTTTGCGCGGAGAGAAAATGGCTGATGGGTAGCGTGTGTGCCGTGAGTGTGGAAGCAGGTACGCTGTAGTCTGGATGGGTCTGTGAGGCACAGAGAGAGCTGCGGTCTTCATGTCCTAATGTCCAGCCAAGCCACCCGTCCACCGCAGTGTGTTTGAAGAGAAATTGGCAGGACCTAAGGACACGTGTTTATGCGTCTCGTGGCAAACCTACTTTTTTTTTCCACCGAGTCAGAATCCACAAGTTTGGGACTCACAGGAGAGGGAAATACAGAGAGATGAAAGAGCCAATAATCTGAGCAAGTAAAGCAAAAAAAAAAAGACCCGAAAGACGACTTGGGATTTTGACAGAATCTTCATGCGCTTTTGAACAAAAAATTTGCATTGTTATCGTAGATAAGCGTACCATGTTTTTTTACTTCGTGGTGCATTTTGGGGAAATATGGGGAATGTAAACCGAGCTAACGATTGCACTAATGACGCGGATCTTTGCTTTTCTCCCTCGAACGGCGTCTTAGCAGGGCTCGCAGTGCGGGACGCCTCATATCTGAATATTAAAAGGAGTTTCAAGCTCATCTGCAAATGTGATTTGCACATATCACACTTCTGCAGTCGTCAGCCTGCCACAAAACCCAAGCTTCAGAGCAAAGCAGGGGAGGGAGGGAGTGAGGGGGGGAGGGGGGAGGGAGGGAGGGAGGGAGGGGGGGAGGGAGGGAGGGTGGAAGGGGGGAGCAGGGAGGAAGGAAGAGGGAGAAGATGCACATATGGGTTGCCATTGATGTATTCCATTCCTGACCTAATTTAAATCCCTTCCAACGAGCTCATATGCATACTGTACATTGGCTAAATTAGAGAGCGTAAACCTAGTCTTTCCTTCCGAGAGAGACAGGTGTAAACATCACTGTTGTCATAATGCACCAGAAGTAAATATGATAATCGTGCCGTGTTGCAAGAGAGCACAAAATAATTTGGACATCATTTTGATGCCCGTGGGCCCTGAGGGAATGGCCCCCTAGAACGGAGGTGCACATTGACATGCTACACACGCCAAGATATAATTACAGCTGCCTGTCTTTGTTCCTGCCCAGCTTCCTCTCACAGCACTCGTAATTTGCTTGTGATATTTTGGTATTTTTTCTTTTACAATTGACTTCTTCTCTGTGGGCTTTGAGAGGAAGTGAGACAGTGTCACAAAAGGCCATGAGTCATAGAGCAGCAATCTACAGTACTGCCGTTTTCAAAATGACTTGATAAAACATTGGTACAGATTCATATATGATAAATAAACAGGCTTATTCATTTATATAACATTTTTTATATTTCTTAAATAATAATTATAATAATATCAATCATATTTTAAATAAAATGCATTTAATTGTACTCCGCAAATCAAGACATTGTTGACATCTTTAGCAGCGTTAATCATGAGGACAGCACCGGAATAGCAGCAGACTGTGTGGAGTGCTGGAGCTGTGCTTGTTGTCCTGATAATCCATTCATTTGTAGCGCGGGGATCAGCAGGTTGCGGCTCCCCAGCCGTCCTGCATGTCAAGGCCGGGGGACAGGGGGGCGACTTGTCATTTCTGAAGGAATGTTTTGACAGAGCCTTCACTCCTCTCAACCCAGCGCAAAAGGTCAAAGCTGTGCCACTTCCATTTGCTGTGTGAACACTCCATCCCCAAGGAAAGAGCCTCTCCGCCTGGCTCGACCCCCTGCTCCCTCCATACCTCCCCTCCATCCCTCCATCCATCCCTCCATTGCTTCATCCCTCCTCCTCTCTCCAGCCTTCTTTTCGTGGCCATCTCTCTCGTTTTAGGGGGGGAAACATGCCTCGCCAAGATACACAGATTGTGTATTGTGCTTTATAGTAGGTTTGAAGCTTTCAAATTGAAGGGTAATTACAGCTTGTAGACCTTCATTTACAAAAGACTAAGAGAGAATCGCGACTCAATTCACCTCAGTCCACTGTACTACCCTCCTTCTCTCAGTCAATTAGTTTATCTCAGAGTCGTGTTTTCTACCTACCTATCTGCTCCCTCACATTTCAAGTAATCTTTTGTCATAGTGGCAGTTGGGATACCTACCCCCCCCCATAAAAAAAACATGGTGGGTTTTAATTATAGTACCTTTAGCAGCAACAAAATTGAACAAAATTCAAGACGGAACAAAATCCCCCCCCTCCAAGACTAGCACTGTGGGTCATGTAGACGAAACATCCCACTTATCAGTGGCACAAAAATACATCGTTGCCAAGACATTGCTACCAGCAGGAAGTGATGGAGGTGTAGCGTTTGGGAGGGCTCCTGGTTTTCAGGGTCCTCCAGGGTGTTATTGGTGTAAAATCTCCCCTCAGGGCCTCAGGGTGCAGAACATCGTTAGCTGTAGCTCGGGGGGACCCTGCACTGTTCTATCATCTGCTCTGGCCCATTCATCAACACATTGGAGCCACGCGCATTATACAGATCTAGGAGCAACACATGATGAAATCAGAGTGAAATCTCCAGCTACCCGTCCTCCATGAAACAGCTCATGGAAGTGGTGCACCTGTACAGCACAGCTCCAGACACAGCAGCGTGATGGGGGGGGGGGGGGGGGGGGGGGGGGGTGGTTAGAAGAAGATGGTCGGTGGTTGTGTGGGCGGTAGGGCTTTGGTAAGCGTGGGTGGTTAGCGCCGATGACATGCTGTCATGCTAACCCACTGACACCCAGATCCATCAAGTGCGGAGCATCCAGGGGCTGCAGTTAGCCTGCCACCCAGCTCAGCCCAGGCCCTGCGTTTGAGGCAGCGTGGACCCAGGGAGCACAGGCCCTGGCTCAGGCTCTGAAACCCTAATCTTCCAGCTGTAAGCTTCACATGGCCAGATCAAGAAATAGGAGGGAGGAGGTGGGGGGGAGACCCTGTCTCTGTTTTAAAGGACAGTGCTTTGAATGTCATTTGACAATTTCCTTTTAATTAGAAGTAATTTACAGAAAGATGCCCACCAGCTAATCTTTACAGGATAATTAACTTCTATTTTCTTTACTTTTAATTAAAAAGTGGAAAAGATTTGGCTGATCCATAAAGAATTGTTCTTTTGAAATGTTCATCAGACTTCACACTTCTTTTGGCATTGGTAATATTTAGATCATATCGTCAACTCCGTCTCCAATGAGTTATAGCAATGATTTTTTTTTTCTTATCCGGGTATTAAGAAGTGGAACTATCAATAGTAGAAAAAGGAACCAGAGGCAAATTAGAATTGAATTAATGAAGATTTTTTGCAAAGGAACCCCCCCCCCCTTCACTCCCCTGCACCCCATCCTTTAGCAGAGAAATGAAATTGACATCTTAGATATATCCATTTCATAGAAATTCCTTGATGGAAAAAATATTGTTTTATCTGCGCTATTTGATACACTAATCATTTTAGTTTCTGAAGGCTCCCCATTAATTTCTTCTCAAATGATTCTGCTTGACTAGAAGCTGATTGTTGCCAAAGCAGTTAAGCTCTCCATGGTTTATATCTCCTTCCCTGGGAGACAGATGTAAGATTTCCCATGTGAGGGTTTCTTAAAGTACGGAAGTTCTCTCTGGATTTACATGAAGATGTTTTAGTTGTATTGATGACTCCACTTACTCATACACTTGGCAGTGAACTGTGTTACTTATACCGACTGTGCTTGAACGTAGAGTCTTCCTCACTTTCACCGTACTTGTCAGAGAACTCTTCAACGATAGCCAGTCTTAACCCTCAGTACTCCGACTACAATTGCTAGCCTCCCTTTAGTTATCATTGCTCCCCAGCGCTTCAGCTAGCCAGCACCACCTCTCAACAGATGAGCCAGTGGCTGAAGATGGATGCCCCTACTTAGCCATGATAGGTCCCCAGAGAAGGCTCACTCAATGGCTTGATTAAAAGGGAACGTTAAAGGGAAAAGTCTACCTCTAAACCAGTAATTAAGAGCCTACATATTTTACCTGCATTGTTTTACTTGTCACATTCAGTGTTACCGTACACTGCAAATTCATTCTTTTTGAAGCCCCAAAGTGACATCCATAAATCACACAGAACTGAAAAAGTAGAGGAGGAGCCAATATTATATTAGTATTGTCAAACAGAAATGAGAACCGTTCAAAAGAACAAGGATGGCGATTTTATGGAGCAATTTACACTGTCCTCGATTCATTGCCACAGTAAAACAAGGCCTAGAACCAAACTAGCTCCCGTACTCCCTGTAGCTAGTTAACCCTCTTGCCATCGTTGGATGCTTTTCCTTTCATTAGTTCAGATCATTTGGAGGACAAACCCTGTGACTTTAACGGGTCCGAACGTCGGCCAGTCGGTTTGTGCGTGTGCGAGGACAGAGACACGCAGTAAAGTGAAGCGAAGCCCCGGTCCAACTCCACCGCGGAGCTGGCATCTGCAGAGGCCCTCGGGCGGCTTCAGAGGGGCCTCCAGCATTTTAATGGGGATAGGCAAATGCCAGCGTGTTCTCATGCCATTCCAATTCTAATTCATTGGATTAAGAAGTAAGAACGGCGCTATTTCCCTTTTAAGGTTACGAGGGAGCCGCTGCGCTGAACAGCCAGGCCGGTCGGTAAACACGATGCGATACGTTTGGTTTTGGACTCGTTAAAATACTTGTGTTGTAAATTGTAGTCTTAAAATCATAATTGGATCTGGACAGGGCAAAGAATGAACAGGCATAGCAAGCAGCTCATGAATCACCATTGACATTGGAAGATGTTATTTGGGTGTCATGGTATTTCGATAACTGAATTCATGGTAAACTTTGATTATGTCAGCTGACAATGTCAGTGGGATGCTTGACAAGACTGGGCGCCATTTCATCACAGTATTCCTCAGTGTGTGTGTTGTGTGTGTGTGTGTGTGTGTTCATGCTCACTCAGTCTCAGATGAACCCACCCCTCCTCCCATTTCTTCCCGCAATTTAATAGACAAGCATTGGTGGTGAGTTTTCGAAACAGTTTGTTGACTGTTGATTGTAAGTGCCCAAATTTAGGAACGCAGCCATTTCTAATCACCAGAATTACATTGCTTAGCAACCGGAAAATCAAGTTAAACAATACCGTTGCTTCTTCTCTGTCACACACAGCAACTCTGAGAACACATCAGTGTCTAGCGAGTCGGTTCCACCCTCCGAACATACACAGGCAAAAATGAATTCAGAGATGTTAAAATATACAAATGTTAAATTACTTTTGACTATGGCAACATTAGCTCCACATTTAGTTTGATCACAGAGTGTGTGACTTGAGAACAGGCGCGCGCGCGCGTGTGTGCTGTTTTAATACTAGTCCAGTAAGAAGTATCTGAAATGAATGATCCCTTCGAGGGTTCCTGTGGCATATTAAGCCATTAAGGATTGCATAAACTGTATCTATTTTAATACAGTGATCAAGGATTAAATTAGAGAGTTCATCCCTGTAACGTATACACTGGTCCTTCTCCAAGGCTGCTGGGGCTCTGGGCTTCCCAAAGGTCATTAAGAATGGAGAGAGCAGCAGCAGAGAGTACTGCCTCCAGTCATCTCCTCTCCTCTCTCTGCTGCTTCCTGCTGCACTCTCAGCCAACCCTCCCTCCCTGTGGCCGGGACCAAACAGAACGGCTTCTTCTCACTCCCACACAGCCCCGTCAGATACGGACAGACGTGGGTTCTCCTCTCCCGCTGCGAGGGGTAAACACGGCAGTGTGTATCTGACGTGTGTCCGTTTGGTAGAGGGCGCGCAGGGTATTCCTGGGAGCTAAGCGGGGCAGCGGTGCCTTTGTAACTTGAGACCCTGGTCTTTATTTCCCTTCCTGCGGCAAGTCGGAGGAGCACCGCCGAGCTCCCGTGTGTGAACCTGGGAGGCTGGCGGCCCAGTATCAGCGCTGGCACAAAGAGCCAGTCACGGCCCCAAGTTGGCAGGGGTTGAGCGGAGAGCCGCCCCTATTGGAGTTTTTTTTTTAGGCTGCATTATGCATTGGGGTTTTGGTCTCAGGTGCTCCGGTTTATCCCCAGGCCAGCTTGGACGCATTTTCAATGGACCTTTTGGAGGGAGAAACGGTATAGGTGGGAGCGAAAAATGATTTCCACGCTTATAGAGATCCGCTGCTTTGTTCTGTCAGATTCAATTACCTCACCTCTAATTAGGAGCTATGGAGGAGGCCGGGTTTGTGATCCTGACTTCACACTGTGGAGCCTGCTGATAGTGTACAGCTTCCCTATCACCCGCCCAACACAAACTCCCCACATTGCAGACGTCAAGCCATGAAATTACCGGTCCCTCACACAGGAAAACATGTTTGTTTAGAGCCTCTGCTTTTTTGGAGGGGGGGGGGGGGGGGGATGGGGGTAGGAGGGGGTGGGGGGCACTGGCACTGTACTCGAGGAGTTGAAATGCGACTGTATGGCGCTGCTGTGCTTCCTGTCAGCCATTTTAGTCGAGCGAATCCTGTCTGGCGGAAATTGATTGGTTAAAATGCATTCCCGCTGAAGGGGTGGTTGATCATTCCTCCACCTCCTGGTCCACAACCCGGTCCCCCAGCGTCGAAATCATTAATCCACTGTCCATCATGCGGTCCCGGGCTATATCACCCTGCCGTATAGACTCCATGGAGCATTACCATATCTGGGCCGGGCTCCAGTCAACAGCCCTGATCCTTATCAGACAGAGGCCATGCCTTGAACAAAAGACCCTCTGTGATCCCGCCTCACTGTTCAGCTACCAGTGTCTCTTCATTAACATGGCCCCCATCCTCCTGGGCTGTTTGGCCACGGCGGATGTTTCCGGATGAGGATGGGAATTCAGCCCCAGATGGACGGGGGGGACTGTGCAGTTGATGGCAGGCTGGCAGGCTGGTAGTGGGACACAGGAGTTTCTGTACGCTGCCAGGGCAGGTTGGGAGAGGGTCTGTTTCATTTAGGCAGCAGCGCAGCCCTCTTGCGAAACGAAACCAGGACACCGTTTTTTCATGCGGCCGTGTTGTTAGTGTGTTAAATCCATCATGGGAAAAGCTAAGCTAGTGTTTAGTATCTAAACTACCCTCATGTTTTTATTTGAAGGAAAGAAGGAGAACGTCTGGCTTTCTAGGCAGTCGTTTTGTCCAGTTTAATTTCTCACGGCTTTGAGTTTCAAGCAGTGTGGAGTGTTCCACAAAGCAGCTTCGCCTAATGTTCGGTTACGGTAGTTTTTTCAATCGGAAAGACATCGTGGTTGCGTGGTTGTCTGAACCCCAGAGGAAGGTGAGGGCGGAGGAGGCGGGACTTCTTAGGTCCATCCACCAATAACACCTCAGCAGGAAGCACACCAACAACTGCAGGGTCCCAGTGAATGTGACAGGATTTTAAACAGTACACAACTAAATATAGCAGGGCCGCCACTATCAGAAAATGAGTTAGGAGTGTGCTGCTAGTCGTTTAGAAAGTCATTATTCTTATCATTGCTGTCTCTGAAATAATTTCAGGTCTCTCCCTGCAATGAATACTGTATGGTAAACCAAAACGTGCGAAAGCGTACCGAACTTTGGTAATCTACGCTGTCCTCGAGAAGTAACAATCAAAACTTCTTAAATGTGTCTGACAGAACCTGTAGTTATATCCTTCGGTGCTAAATGACTTCCTTTTGACCAAAAAGCCTGTGTGTTTTTGGATGCGTCTATTGAAATGGTCCAGTTCACTGAACTGATCAAATCTCCCCAAGAGGAGATAGTGTGAGATGGCCTTACTTAGAGTCCATTAACTCTGTCTTGTCTAATCTCCCTGATCTCTCTTCTTATGGGCCACCGGGTTTATCTCAAATCTCAATTTTCCTTATTATCAAACCACACTGCAGATGTATTTTACCAAGGAGAAAATAGCAGCTTTTTATTTACCAGCAACAAGCAGGCTGAATCATTTGGTTGTACATGCAGACCTTTATTCAGCTGTGTAACGCAATGGGTAGAAAATGAAATCCTTTTCTCTAGAAATGTTTTCTTTTTTTCCCTTCTTCCCCAACCTCATTCACACCATCCTCAATTGCCTTGGCAGACACGTTTAACTCCAGTCATGCAATCTCCCCTTCATACCCTGATGTTTATCTCTCAATATCATCTTAAACGATGGTAGACTCATCCAGTCACTTCACGGCTCACTTCTCTCCTGGGCGAATCAGCGGACGGCATCCGATAAGATCATAAAACTGTATCCTAATTTAAAGCGCGGCGCTCTCCCTCCGCAGTGTCTATTAGAAGGTCTGTGTGCTAATTCTTTTCATGTCCGCGACTCCTGCAGATGTACGGTGCTCTACAAAGGAGTCATTTAGAAGACTAATGAAAAGAGCGAGCGGTTTGCGGAGATCGGGGGGGGTCTTTTATGGCGCTCAGCACTGGAGAGAAAGAGGAACAGGAGAGGCACACCGGCCTTGCTTTTTGAACTGAAATTATCGCTTTCTTCAAGATGAGGGGCCTCACTCCTGTTACAATAGAGCAAACACACTGTGAAAGGTGCCAGGAGGATATCAGTGGAGCTGCTCTGTGTCTGAGCTGCAGCGGGAGGCGGGGAGAAGCTTCTGGAGGCTGGGGGGCTTCGTGTGTGACAGACTAAAACATGGAGCAGCCATATCTAGCAAGCCAGTGACAACAGCACTTATGATTATTCACTCCCAGTTTAAGAGAGGCTGTGGGAACAAAGTAGTTGGTGGGTGCAAACTACCCTTAAAAAATTACTATGGTAATTTTATGTTATTTTTTAAGGGGATAATTCAGTGATAGTGCTTTTGGAATGGGTAAAAGGTGTGAAAGATGCATTATTTGAGAAACGCTTAAAATGTGGCCTGTGATGCTTTCTTACCTAGGCCTAATACAATTCAGGTAAGCAGTACAGTAATTCCATCAGTGCCCTTGATTGAAGTAAAATGGTTAAATGCAAATACCAAAAGAGATGTACAGCTACAAGCGAAACTCTGAAATCATTTAGATTTAAAGAAATAATATTGCACAGAGGGGGAAAAATTAATCACAGAGAGAAGTGTCTCCTTTAAGATTGCACTGGTGTATTACCTGGAGGCGTCGAATGTAAATGGAAAATCAACATTGTACCCTGTGATAAGACCAGCAAATTAATAAAAGTATGTTCTTTTCTGCTCCCGTGCTGATGCGCATGTGAGAAGTCGGATTGCGGCGAGCAGGTTTTCCTCCCTCCTTTTTTCCCCCCCAAGGTTTTGTTTTGCCCGTCTCTGAAATCTGACATCACCGGTCACCTTGGCTGCAAGTCCGCTTGTCTTCAGTAGAAAGAGTCTCAGTCACTGTAGACTTGGACCGAGCTCAGCTTTAGTCCCTTTTTAAATGAGCTAGAAACCATCTGTGCTGGTGTGGTTCCATTTGTATCATTCACCGCACGTCTGAAAACATGTCACATACGTGTACGTGAAGGCTGTCATCGTATCACATTGGCTGCTTGTATATTTTGACATTTAGGAACATGATAGAACTAGATGAGGCCTAAGAGAACCAGGATGCTTTCCGGCCTTTTTCAGGGGTTGTGATGAAATCTGCTGACATTCCGGGGCTGTTTTCCCTCAGGTCCTCTGGAAGATGGCCTGGAGGAGGAAGAGGAGGAGTGCGTGTCGGAGGAGAACGAGCTCGTGGCCAAGGAGGAGTTCTCCGTGGAGGAGAACTTCTCCACCGGGTTTGAGTCGGAGAACATGAGCTGCGAAGACATGGAGTACTTCTGCAACAAAGGTGAATATGGGTCGTCCATTGCGTCCAGCCAGACGTTCTCGAGACGTTCTCCAGCTGGAGATGGAGTTTGGTGAACATGTTCATCATTTTGTTGAAAACATGTATGGTCTTGCTCCTCTGTAGACTCTATAGCTCACTGTAGCTTGCATGGACCAAAGCTGGATCGCGATCGATCACACCTGTTTAAGCAACAAGATTGAGGTTCAAACCCCGTCAACACCTAATAAGATGTTTCTCTCCGTTTGAAATGCGTGTTCGACAAATCCCAAGACGCCAGGTGATTTGGCAGAACATGTAACCGTCTTCGAAACCCGCCTACATCCATGGCGAGTGGTTTTAAAACCCTCTTGTTTGATATGGGATTCCTACCATCCATGCGAGAGCCGTGGTTTGATCTGGGAAAGATGGCACCCAAGAAACATTGGCTCGTCCTAAGAGAGTTTCAAAGTCCTCTTATTACTGGTGCTGGAGGAGCCATGGGAGAGTACAGCTTCCCCTGGTGCCTAGGGACAACTCTGAAAGCTCCCTCCACCACCTGCTCCAGCTCGGGGGGGGGGGGGGGGGGCAGCAGCAGGAAGAAGCCGGCAAGCCCACCTCTTCTCTTTGAACTCCGATTCAATTAGATTGCTTCTTTATATGTTTGTTTCATTTTCGGTCACACCTTGCCATCAGAGGAGCTAATTTGAGGCCTGCTCCAGGTTACAGTGTGCTGATGACAGAGTGTACCCCCTCCCCCCATACACGCCCCCAGTCGTTAGGTTTAACTACCCTAGGTGTCCCCACCCCCTCCCCCCAACGTTCACTTGCTAGTGAATGCCATAAATTTGACTTTCTAATGAAGAACCAATGCTTTGAATGCCTTTTTATTTATTTTTTTCCTTCAAAAAGAAATGTTTTGCGTTATAATTCTTCAACGCACCTTTCAATATTTACGTGCCTTGTGGGATTACATTTTTGAAGACGTCTTCAAAAAAAGAAATCTTTCATGTTGAGCACGGGCTATGCCCCGGTAATCGTATCAGTGATATTTTCCTTTTGTTCTTCCAGGAAAGGTATGGAAGCGCCGATGTTTGAAAATTGCAATTAAAAGCAAAACGTCTTCCTCCATGGACCTCCACGCCCTTGATATTTTCAGTAACCCAACACTGGCATGAAAGCTTGTTCTATCTATATACTTATTTGTGATTTTAAAGACCTATCAACTACGTTGATAATTGTTCGTTCCACAGGGAGAGTGTACCCGTGAAAAAGTACAACTTGTGAATTCTTCAAAGAGATCCGTAAAGCCACATTGTCTTGAATAAGACGATGTGAGGAAGCGGGAGAGAAGAGAGCGCCTCAAATCTCTTTTTAGGTTTATGAATTCAGTTAAACGAATAGTAGTCCAAAGTTGCCTAGTGTTAATTTTCCAGGATGCTGCATTAATCTGCCCCTTGTCACACATGTGCCTTTACTAGTCAGATTTTTGTTAGCACGACTATCTAAGCTCGGCTAAGTCAACCATTTGTTCCCGCGGCACGAGTGATGCTCACTATCCAAGTTTCTTTCTTCCCTCGTGGCAAGTTCTTCACAATCATCAGGTGGAGCCGTTCGCCCATGATCCATTCCTCAATTAGATCTCTTTAAAACTAATTTAAACCTATGTCTGAGTGGCTTAAATTCACCCCACTTCTGTGAAAGTGCCGTGAATTAAACAGGACGCAATCCAGGCAGCATTAAACGGTTTAAGTGTGTTATTCCTCGACCATAGGAGGAAAAAGAGCAGCCCCTTGATTAACTAAACCCTCTGAAATGTGATGTGGCGCAGTAATTAGCCCAGTAGCGGACTTCAACGTGGATTTTAAAGCAGCCACTCATCCCATGGCCTTTATCTTCTCCTGCTTCCCCGAGAATAAGGTCTCCCGTGTAAGGTTCCACCAGTGAGCAGTGACTCTCTGGTCCTAGCTTAGCCTTGTATCTGAGTAGTCACTCTCTGAAATGGGCTTGTCAGGGGGACCTAAAACCTCCATTAAAAGTTTCAGCCCATAATAGGTATTAAAAATCTGTATGAACACAAAGAGGAGTACCAATTTTCATTAACATACGAAGCACTTATTAACTTTGATCAGGAGTGCGGTGAAGTAGCAAAGCGGCTTAAGAGCGCAAAGGTCACAAAGTTGAATGCCACCAAAGTCTCCGCCTTTTGCCGTACCCTTGTAGGAATGGGGGAGATCCCCTCTCAGTGTTGGGGGTTCCGTGACTCCACCAGCTCCAGATCTTCAACAGGCGTTAGCGTCTTTAGAAGGCAGCACCCATCGCCCGCCCCTCGTCACGTGTGATAGGCCCACCTCAAGGCTCCGCATGGCTCTGCTGCAAACGCTTCCCTCTCTGGCCTAAAGCGGGGACACCAAGGAAGCATCAACATCCTGCGTTGACAGTGACGATTAAATTGTCCTCAGACTCATGCAGGTTCCCCTGTTCCACTCCTGGTGAATAGCAGTTGTTTGTTTCCACAGCGGGCCAGCTGTGACCAGGTGAACACTCTTACTGTGGGAGAGTAACTGTTTCAGTTCCACCGACGCCGACTCATCCACCGTGAAATGATCGAGGGCCCCTTGTCAGTGACTCCACATTATAATGGCTCTGGAACAACATACATGGGTGTGAAATTAAGCTGCCATATTGAATGAGAGGCACTGGAAGAGCAGAACATGTGGGTTTTCATATAATTAGAGGGGTCTATGTGTGTGTGTATGAGCTTTCCACCGCACCACCCATCAACATCTCTCCAGCATCCCCCTCCACCCCCCCAAAAAATTATCTCTGTCCCTTAGAAATAACCTTGGCATTTCCTTGACGATTAAAAAGACTCTCCCCTCAAACAACTTCTCCAGCACGGTCAATTTCACATTTATGGAGCGAGTGGTTGCGAAGCGCACATGTCCTCCACCGGCCATGATTTATACTTCATTGACACACCTAACGCCATAATTGTAAGAAGGATGCGCTTTTATTTACCGAGAGGCATCCCTCTTTTCTTTTTTACTGAAATGGTGAAATTTCACCTTGCCTCTCCCCCCTCCCCCTGCTGTGGTTGTGAAAATATGAGTTATCGGGAGTCTGTGGGAGGATTGCACCCCCGGCGTTGCCACAAAAACTCTTCTGATCACCAAAGACTGTTTCATTGGCTCCTCAAAGTGTGTTGACATTGTTTACGTCCGTGCTCTTGTCGAAGGACTGCTGTGGAACAACCCAGTACAATGTACCTGCGGTGGCGTGGATACGCCAAGAGAGTATCACATTCCTCTGTGCCAGTTTCCATTATTTTGCCCAAATAACCACATTACAATGCAGCCATAGGTATTTAACGCTAACACGTTTGAAGAGAATCCTGACTAACCAGAACTCGATGGATCAAATCCAAACTTATTACTATCGACCCTTCGAACGACCTCTCCGTGCAGTCATTTGTATCATAGCAGTCCGATGCATATATAAACAGGAAGTGACTGCATTAATTATTTCAACCTTTGTGCAATTTAGAGGTAATCCAAATCTCCAGAAACAGGGAGACATTATTTGCTTTCTCCCTTCCAACCACAGCTGCCATCAGTGCCTGGAATGGTAAATCTGGAATTCTAATGCACAGTTGATGCTGAGAATATGGGAAATGCTAATTTGGGGCGCGATAAGATGAATCGAGACATCCCTTTAGCCCCATTTGACTCAGTGGAGGAAATTAATCATTAATGTTTGTTAAGTATGACAATCTAACTGGGCCAGATCTACACGCTCCCAGACGGAGGCAGCGCGAGATAAAAAGCGGGGCTGCAGACAAGGAGGAAAACTGCCAGATTCTGTAATGATGGGAATTTATTGGCATTTATAGAGACAGTGGCGAGGCTTTGTGCTAATGGCCTGCCTCTTCTGAATCTAGCCTGCTGCATCTGCACGTGATCCAGACCGCTCCCCTGATAGGAGAAACCGTCTCTGAGCCATGCTTGACTTTGGTGGAGGGACGGGGGAGGTTGTTTTTCCCTACCAAGTTTTCCACGAGTGTTGCAGGCTTTACGGATCCGGTATCAACGCCTCCGACGGATCCCCGGTATCAGCCCGACTTCCGTAATCAGTCAGCCTTGGAAGGCTGCGCTCCTCCGGGCTATTTTGACTGCAGGTGGTGAAGACCTGTAGATGCGTGTAGATTAGGGGTGTTACAGCTGCGGCTGGGTGATGGATGCCGGTGCAATCAACCAGGTTTTGAACTTGTGTTGCGACTCGGTGTGACCCCAGTCTGAGACATGAGCGTGGCTGCGCTCGCTGGGTATTTTCACCCTCGTCCTCCCTGCCTGGACTCACCAGAGGGGTTGGAGACGCCGCTCGCCCCGTGCGGACACCATTTTGAGCCAGTTGCGACCCGTCTCTGGGCTGACTGGTCCGGATTAAAGCGCTCTGAGCTCCTTAAAGACGCACGCGGGGAGATTGACATTTTCAAGGGCTTCCTTGGCAGAGACAATGCTAAAAGGGAGAGAGGAAAAGCCAATATGACTTTGTTCCTACCTTGCTGGAGGAGTTTGTTTGTGTAAATCGCCTATAAGCTTATTGACCCGGATGTGGGGCACCAGCGTGTGACCTGCTATGTGGCTGGAGAGCTGTCCTTTGATAGAGCAGCGATAGGGCTGATTTTAACAGCCCACTGACTTCTCTCCCATGCCCGCCAAACCTGCACTCCCCCACACCCCCTCACCCCACCAACCCCCTCCCCCCCTCATCCACACGCTCCCCGCCTCACGGAGCACTCTCTCTCACTCCCCCTTAAGTGCCTTCGTTTGATTGCACCGGGAGGGGAATTTAGCCAGATGTAAATTACGATCCAGACGATAATGCAGGAGAAGATCACTGACAATCTGTCTCCCATGATAAGGCCGCACCGTCCGTAGGTTCGCTCATCTGGGCTGTGAAATAAGGCTCTGTATATCACTGCGTCCTCACACAGCTCTCTCTGTGAAACAAGCTGCTCCAATCCATCTGTTTGTGTTGCACAGAGGTCAGAATACCGCTGTTCATTGGAGTCTCTAAGGGGCAGATTTTATATATATATTAAGAAAATAAATATATATATGTATATACACGCTAAGTCTGTATGTATTCCTAGTTAGCATGTGTGCCGTTAGAGCAGTTCTTCTAACGACGCTGATGCAGGAAACTTCAAGCCGTGTGACATTGTTCCCTGTAAGGTTGCCTGGGCAATTGTGTTTAAAATGCATCGCAAACTGTGTCAGATAGACGGCAGGAAAAAAATCCTTAATCACTGCTTAATTAAGGAATCATCTTGTAGCTTCGTTTCCTGAGCTGTAATTAAAGAGGTTCCAATACGTTTCGTTACAGGGCTTAGCATGTTCGCCTAAGATCAAGGTGCTGCCTTTTAATGTTATCTCGCCAGCTTCTTTTTTTTAGAACTCGCTCCATTGGAAGGAAACTGTTGATATCCCCCCTTTGTTATCCATAACATAATACAAGCCTGGTACGCTAAAGAGGTTCTCGAGCCCCAACAATATGAAGTTGGGGGGGGGGGGATTCAGCGAGATGGCTCGTCCACAGTGCTGGGTGAAAATGTGCCTGCCCAAGCACACACTTGCATAAGCAAAAGTGGGTCATTATGACCTCATGGACTGTAAGTAGGACATTGCACACTTCCTTTCCCTTCAATTCTTTTTTTTTTCTTGAGGTTTTTTCCCTTTTTTCCGTGTGAAGCAGGAAGCTGCTATCCTTTTGGCAGTGTTTGCTACCTTCTTTGAAGTGAAAAAAAAACTAACAACCATGGTGTGTGTGTGTGTGTGTGTGTGCGCTTGATCTGGAGATTAACGTGGGAGTGGACCTGTGCTGTGGCAGAGAGTGTGCAGTGCTGTGTGTCACTGTGCTGGCACGATCACCCGTGGGGATGTCTAGAGCCTCGAAACCATTCAATTGTCCGAAAACTTGCTGACATAAGTCCCGATGGACAGCTTCAAACCTTACGGTGTGAAGGGCCGTATTTACCGATCCTGACGATGATGATCGCGGCCAATAATCGATGTCCCCAGGACAGCGGTGTACCTGGGCCTCGGTCCTGAGATACGCCCTGTCTCTCTGCTCATATTCTGAAAATATGATGTGGTAATCCACAAACGGCCTCGGTCACACACCGCAGGTTTAAAACATCAAAGCACCCAAAAGGAAGCGATGACAGGGATGAAAACAAAGAAAGAGACGCCACACCAACTCACCACCCCCCGGGGTGGGGGAGGGGGGGAGGTGAGTCTCATACTTAGCCTGCTAGCCAGGGGGGGGGGGGGTTTCTGGGACGAGACAGCCTTCTCCACACCTCGGGGTCTGCTTGGACACTGTGATTATTTAGACCAGCACACCAGAGGCTCCTAGTTAGCTCTGATTTATGTCCCTGTAAACTCAAAATACGGGCTGGATCGGCCCATGCAAACTGGTTGGTGAACTTGTTTTTCCATGGGAAAAGTGCTTCAAGGAACATATCCATCGCATGAGGCTTGCTGTTCCAGACTGGAAGCCCGGAGTGGTTTAACACCGTCTTTAAAACACTTAGAGATTGAGATACCTAAATATCCCTGCGCCGGGGCCTCTGTGGACCAAGGGTCTGTAAATCAGCCCCACATCCCATAACACATATTCTCCCTCTCACAATAGATCAAACTGTAAGAAATAGCCACCTCTACTCTCTTCCACACATCCACTTCCTTCCGTGTCCAGCGGGCTTCCTGCTCCCGCTGGTACTTATGGGAACTCTCCCGCACAGAAGAGTGTGTGCAGCTGTGCCGGAGATCTCACGCTCATGCCTCACACTGCCCCTCAGAGTGTGTGTGTGTGTGTGTATGGGGGGGGGGGGGATACAGTTAAATAATGCAGAACCTAAAGGTGAATGAATGGCTCTGTATTATTTTTGGCTGCGGGGGGGGGTGGGGGGTTTTGCACGGTGGTGGGGGTACCAGGTGATGGAGGGGTACCCGTTTCAGCAGTCGTTGAGGGGTTGTGTGTTATTGGAGCGTCCTTACCTGTCTCTAACCGGCCCTCTTGTTCTCCAGGAGAGGAAGATGGCAGCCGAGAAACGGGAGAATCCGACATGGACGGTCACAACGAGAAGATTCGAAACCCTACGATTCGACCAGAGGACTGGGATGGACCAAGTAAGTGAACCAATTACGTTCCAGAATCCTTGGTTTGGTCAGGGACCTTTATGAGTACACTGGTAGACATGCTCTTTACTGGAAAGAGAAACCAGAAACTGTGAATGCCAGGAATTAAAAGGCAGCACTTGCAAACATGGGATGGAAGGGAGATCCTCCATTTTGAGGGATAGACAAAGACAGAGTGAAGGTTCTGTAAACCCAGCAGGGGCCACTGAGTCCTTCAGAAAAAAGGATCTACACGTCTCTTAAGTAGCACATATCAGGAATTGAGCTTCCTAACAAACCACAATGGCAAAACTGGAAAAAGTGATGGGTTTCGTTTTAAATGAGTATATTATCACCATTGAATTGTATAGTAAGTTAACAGGGTTGAATGGAATGGATTAATTTGCTTTGCTGTTAAGCTTATTGTATATACTCTCAAACATAGCCTGCCACCCCAACAGAAAGCTAAACGATAAAAAAAGAGAGTATATTTATCTTTTCTTCTTGAAAATCTCATTTTACCATGCAGATTTTCCCTTGGAAGGGTTTAGAAAATAGTTTTATCTTGTTGCCTTTTTTGGCTTCTGCTTTTTAAAAGTCACTTCATCAAAGTGATGGATAATACAAGATAGCAACACAGCAATTACTGTTATGGCATTACACCCACACTGCTGAACACACAAAATATGATTCCTTTTAACATAATATGACCTCGAGAATATATTGCAGGTGCGTACATTCCTATGGGGGAAGAAAAAGTGGATTTGGGCAAGTTGTGCAGAAAAAAGCCCCCCTGGGGAGTGTATTTTATACTGCCACTGAATCAGTGTTATCGGAGCTATCAGATAATGCATTTATCATTAAATTTCACATTTGCATTTAAATCTTGGGGAAGGAAAATGAGCATTGCTGGCTAAAGATAAGAGGGAGTGGATGACAGTAATAAACCATCACTGTGATCAGCCAGGAGACGGCGGGCTGAGGGGGTCAGAAGGCAGCTACGGGGGACGCCACTGAAGGAAGGCGTTTTTTGGGGAGGGTGCAGGCTGGAGGAGGAGGGACGGAGGGGGGGGGGGGGGGGGGGATTGACGGATGAAGAAAAAAAAATCGCTGATCTTAAATACACGGCTTTGAGAAGCTGGATGTACTGTCGCCTCTGTGACTGACTGTAATTACGGTTCCTTCTGCACGCTTCCTTCAGTTGTTGGAGGGAGTATTAAACAAGCTCAGTCAGGAGTCTGCAGGACTGGAAGACAGGGGAAGAGACTGAATCTGCTGTGTGTGTGTCTGTGTGCGTTTGTCCGTGTGTATGTATGTGTGTGTGGGTGTGTGTGTGGGTGTGTGTTGAAGGGGAAGGGGGAGAACTCATATTGTTCGGAAATCATTCATCTGAAAGTGGTGAACACCTGATAGTCGTGTCAGTTAGTGACAGCAGTCTGACCGTTCCAAACCTTCCAAATTCTGCCTCAGACCAGCCCCAAAGCCCCAATATCCATGTGACACAGAAGCCCACGGTGGCTATCTCTGATAGGGATACAGTTGCAGCATCTCTAATACCTAGAATTTAGCATATGCAATCATACAAAGTGACCTTAAGTGCAAACAAGCCTTTTAGTATTCATGCCCCCCCCCCCCCTCAGGTATTTGAACCCACAACCCTGTTGAACCCACAACCATGTTATATACCCCCCCCCCCCCACACACACACACACACCAAAAAAGGGTGTTATGCTACAGACTTACAGTGCAACATAAATTATTGTTTGGTTCTTGGTAGGTTGTGTTTACCAGATCAGACCGTAGACAGGCTCTTCCTAGCTTGTCATGAGTCAGGCGGAGGACCTGAAGTTTCAGCATTCTCCAAGTCCCAGCGCCTGGGTGAGATCACATGCCCGAGTTGGCAGACGGTAATCGGGATCTTTAATAATGCCATTCATTCTCCCATCATGTCTTGCCATGGAAGGCCATTTCCCCTTTTTAATTTTTCCCATTGTGTTGGGAAAGTCAGATGGGCATGTTATAATTTAAATAAAAGACTAAATCGCACAATCAGATACGGCCATTTGAAAATGACGTGTCGTCCTGTTCAAAGCGATTAAAAGCAAATTTATTTAGTTTGCGACTGTCGGGTTCCCTTTAATCTCTTTGTAAATGTTTCAGATAGGCAGCATTCAAATTTCCTTTTGTTATTTCATTCTTAAGTTTAAGCAGGTGTGATTAGAATCGCCAACAGATAATTTTTAATCACTCGTCGTGTGTGCGTGTGTGTGTGTGTGTGTACCTGAATGGGATGTGGAATGGACCATTAGAGGGAGAGGCTGTTTAATGAGGTGGCCTCGCACCGCTGAGGCCCACCTGCTTTAACTGGACCTATTGAAACACCGGGACAATTTCCTCTGTTGCCCTGAGATGACAAAAGCCTCGTCTGATGGAACTTTTCATGTTCCAGCACTGTTTAAGGCTCTCGGTTTGAAGGCTGGTGCTCTGTGGATGTGCCGCGTACCTAGTTGGTTATTACGCTGTGTGGACCAGGGAAACCGCCGGGCCTCATTAATGTGGCGGGCGGTTCCATTCAACCGTTCTCTCTCCGAGACGTTCTCTCGCTCTCTCCGATGTAGCGAAACTCTTCCAGGACACCCAGAAAGCGTCTTCGGCAGGCGCTGCCATGTCCTGAAGCCATATCTTCACAGCGATCTGCGGTTTCCATGTTCATCCCCTCGTCACGGATGTTTGCCATCAGTGTATGATACCGCGATAGCATGTGCAGCTATTCACTCCCATTTTCATGGCGTCGATAGCGATCTCAGTCTCAGCTCTGGGCTAATTGGGAGTGGAGGGTGTAAGCTAGCTAACTCGGCTAATGAACTTATTCCCATCCTTATCTCACTGTCTGCTCTCGTAAACCACACCCCCCTTAAACCTCATAGAAACTGGGCTTCAGAGAGAGAGAGAGGGGGGGGGGAGAGGAAGAGGAAGAAAGAGAGGAGCAGCTTTATGATTAAAGTCATGTCAGTTACTTAAGTTTTCTGTGAGTTTATCAGCGTGCGCGGGGTGGGGGTCTCGATTATGATTAAAAGGAAATCCTACCTTTGCTCTGAAGGAAAAACGCTGATATTGTGGCTTATGTGGTTGATTTAACCCCCTCCCCCCCCCTTTTGATGTGTATCTGTAATGACAGTGTAATCTTTGAATCCTAAGTATCAACACGATACCATCACCCTGGTACTATTTACCAAGTAAACAAAGCATTTGTGGTAGATAAGGGAGCCGAGATAACTGGCTAATGCTCTTTACAGAGCTCTCCATAAACAGAGGAGAGCACAGTAGGAACGGGCGTGAACACTGAACACAAGGTAGCAGAATCACCTTGTCCACAAATCTCCTCACTTGGCCCGTGCCTCCTGGTGGGCATGCCCTGTGTCGATGTCCTGTGCCAGCTGGGCGCCGCGCCACCAAGGGGTTCAGCTGAAGGGGGCGGCTCTTGGTCAGACGCAGCGAGACAGCACTCAGCGGTCAGACACTGTCTCCCCCTCTCTGTCCCCGCCACAGCCCCCCTCCCTCCCTCCCTTCCTCCTCCTCCACTCAGTCCCTCCTAGTCAACCAAAGCGATATGTTCAAACATGGCCGCCCTCAAACGCGGAGGTGTTCGCTCCGGCCCCGCCTGCAGCGTGTCGGTCGATGAGCGCCAATAGCCGTCCGCACTGAAACAATAACCGATTCAGGTTTCATGTGCATATGTCACGCTAGGAGAATTGGAGGGAGCAGATGGCCCCCAAAACAGTGGCAGGTGCCTCCACAAATGTTTGCGATCGCCCCACTGCTATTTATATCGTGGCAAAACACTACCGCACAAATATTTGCGAAAAACGGACAGCGGTCTTCCCGAAGCCCTCGTGAGGCATGACCAGGAGGCAAAACTCAGAAGACAGGTTTTTCAGACGGGTGCGTTCGCGACCGTTGGAGGGAAAAAATCTGCGCTTGCCTGAAAAAATCTTACGATCAACCGAAAAGCCGATAATCAGTCCGATTTTGGGTCGGAAGGAGCTCTCGTTTCCTGAATCTACAGGACCTCTGTCTGAAACCCCACTGTCTCTGCATGGCAACAGCATTGGCTAGACTCCACACCCGAGTCCATTAAGAGAGGGAGAGAGTGAGGTACCAAGAGGAAGGGGTGAGATGGGTGGGGGGGGGGGGGATGAGGGGGGGGGGGGACGAGAGGGAGAGACAAACGTGGGGCCGAGATGCAGATTAGGCTGCAGAAGATGAGAGTGTAAAAGGGATTTAATGGTAGGATGGATTAGAGAAATCCTTGTAACAATGTTAAATAATTATGGTTCCAGCCGAGATCAAAGCGCCATTGATTGAACCCCTCAAGCCTGGAGCACACAGTCTTGGAAAGCAGAGATTGGTAAACTAGTTCCTCAGACCACTCTGGCTGCCTGAGTTAAAATTGGATTGGAAATATTAGTGTATATAGATGAAACCTTCAGGAGGGTTTGCCAGAGCCTTTTGTCAGAGGAAATGTAGCTTGCGAGACATTTGAAAGGTTTGATAAGGCTACAGTCTCGACAGAATCATAAGAGGCGGATGTCCCAGCTGTCCCTACTGATACCTAAGCGTTTTAAGTCGACTTACAGCCAGACTTGACTTGTATATCAGCTAACTGAAAACTTTCTGACGCTCCTCAGTCAAATTGCGTCTTATATAGTATTCCAGAGGTTTTTATTCAAAGTCCCCTAAGAAGTCTCACAAAGCGGATGCGACGCTCTTAGATTGGAGCCACTGATGAAAGTTGCGATTGGATTCAGGAACGTTGAAATCCCGATCAAAACTTCGCATTGATCAGTCGCTAGTCATTCCGCGGTCGCGAAGACGTTCCATGTGAAGTGCGTGCGCGTCCCTTTCACCTGTGTTTGATAGAAAATCTGGAGCGCACACACCGACACACACGCGCTACACGCTATTAAAAAAGAAAAGAACGTGTGATCATGGTGATGAAATATGCAACAAGAGATTAGCCAAATCACTGCGCCTCCTATGCTGCAGTGGCTCGATGCAAATTCAGTTGCTGATCCACTATACTAAGAGGCTTTATGATCAAACTTCATGGTTGTTAGTTATATAATCTAAAATAGGACTAAATGCAATCACAGTTCTCATCACTCGAGAAAGAGATTGTACCACACGGTATTTAATTTGACTCCATTTTCCTTTCGATATGTGGGCCTCGACACAGTTAGCGAGAACATCTTTAATAAGACGATCAGTTCCCAATGTTTTGTGCGCGTTCCAATTGAATCCATGTTTTATATCATGTCCACTCGAATTACCCACAATGGAGTCTCCTTTGTAAGGTCTTCCTCACTGTTACAAGCTTAAAGAATCCTTACGAAAACGAGAGCTTGTGTTGCTAAATATGGGGATGATTTGGCGCCCAGTTGGTGGTTTTTGCCCCCAGGGAACGGCTTCCCAGAGCTGCTTTATTTAAACTGTCCCTGCAGGTTTGCTCAGTGAAGCTGCGAGCAGCACTCTCCTGTTCCTAAGGAGTATCTTTGTAATTGGTTGAACGGGTGATATGTGTATTTTACATTAACATTGTGCGTTCGCGGAAGTTGTTTTTAGAAGATGTGATTCTGAGCAAACGAGGGGAGGAAGCGATGTGAGACTCGTCGCCACACATTTCATTCCACTTCTTCTCTTAATTTTTTGGCGTGGAGTTAAGACCTGTAGTTGAGGGGGTTTTCTCTGCACTCCTCATCTCCGCTCGAGAAAGATGAAGACCGAGGTCAGGCAGCCTTCACAGACCTTTGGCCTCCGTTTAGTTACAAAACAGTGCACATTCAAGTGGGTTACATGTTGGCTGTGGGCTACATCCCCCCCCCCTTCACACACACACACACATACACACACACACACACACACTCATACACACACACACACACACCTCCAACTAGCTGAAGGTATTGATATCAGAGCGATGGCCAGCCTGAGCTGTTCTCTCTTGGATGAACAGCTGTGCCCAGCTTGTCCCCCCCCCCCCCTCCCCCCCGGTCACGCCATTTCCAGCTTGTTTTGAAATGGAGGTGAGGGGGGGTGGGGACTGGTTGTCAACTGAATTAAAAAACCCAAATAATAGTAATAATAATTATAATAAAAAGTTAATAAAAAACGGCATGTTCCTCCCTGATTGTGTGAGTGTTGTGGTATTCAATTATGCCATTTTCATTGGCATATTAATCATCTTTTCAACAAACAAGCCGCCCTTAATTAAAGCAAAGCATGGATAAAGACGTGTTGCCGGATCATCACTCCGTTTATCACTGCGCGCAGACCCGCAGTTAAGTAAATTCAGACTGTGAGATGAATTTCAATGTTCTCCTCACTGTTTCCTGTGTGTGTGTGTGGGTGTGTGTATTTGTGCACCTGCATGTCTGTGTGCATGCGTGCGTGTTTATGTATGGAGGAGGAGTCAGTGACGTCGCAGTGTCAGTGAGGAGGGGATGTCTGAATAAGGGAGTTGTAACTCATTTACAACAGAACCACCAGAGCTTGGAGTATAAAGGGGGGGTTATTTGGGTTTACTGTAACAGAGTTATCTGGCAACCCCTTGGGTATTCTAGGATTGTGAATGTGAGCATAGACTTGACAAACTGCCATTTGACTTAAATGTTTCCTTCGTTTATGCAGTCATTTGGGTTTACAGATTCTTGTGGATATATGTTCCACCCTGTTTTATTAGTCCGTTTTTTGGGGTAACAATTGAAAGATTTATGTTATATGTAAGAATTATTTATAGTTCTTTTTACAGGAATTTTAGCGAGGAGCAGCACCATGACAAGAGATGCAACCTAACAACCTAATCTGTCAGTCAGCCAGTCAGCCTCCTCTGCTCCTCCTGTGTGTGTCTGTGTTGTTTTCTGTGTGTCTCTGAAGGCTTGTACCGGCTAGGTGTGTGTGTTTTGATGCATCTCTGTGTGTGTGTGTGTTTGTTGTGCGTATGTGTGTGTGTTTGCCTGTGCGACCCATGGGTAGGGGAAGAATGGAGATTATTCAGGATCTGGAGGCAGATATGGCTTCTCTAATCATAGCGCAGTGCCGGGGCTGCCATTCAAAGGCTGACTATGCGGGCTAAGAACCTGTGCTGATGGGAGCAGCCAGACAGACAGGGAAGCACTTGAGTTCCGTCTGGAGAAAAGAACTGGAGGCATCTGCAGACATGTCGCCCATCCCAGCCCTTTATTAAGGAGCAATTTTATCAGTGCCAGCCGCTCACCCACTTGCTAAACTGGAGGGCCGGCCGCCTCTTAACTTTAACATAAGATCTTTGTGGTTTGAAGCACTCGGCTGCACCAGGACCGGTCAGAATGTGAAAAGGCGAACACAGCTCCGGTTGTCGGCCATCGCAAAATCACACCACATGGAGAAAAAAAACGGTGTTTTCTGCTGCGTTCGCTCGAATGTAAATGCACTCAAACAGACTGCTGCGCTGGAGAGAGATCCCCTGTCAAGGAAGGAGAAAGAGAGATGGCGGGAGGGAGGAAGGGAGGGAGAGAGAGAGAGAGAGGGAGAGAGAGAGGAGGGAGAGAGATGATGGAGAAAGAAGATGGAGAGAAAGAGAGAGAAGATGGAGAGAAGGAGAAAAGTTTAAAAAAAATAAAAAAACAACAATGCCAGAGAAAAATCTGAACATTTTCCGCCGAAAGATGGGCCATTTCCAAATCCTTGTGCCCTATCAGACAAATTAAAGTAAATCAAGCATGAAATGAAGCAGAAGAGCCTGGAGATAAGGCTCCTTTAAGTCGTTTACAGATTAGGATGGAGAGAGAGAGGTGCATCTGGTCTCTGGCTGCCAAGGAGGCTAGTTTCTCATTTCACAATAGCAGCCTGTGTATAGGATTACTCTGCCCTGTCACTGACATGAGGAGCAGCAAGGGGAAAGCGGTCCACAAAATGTCTCCAAACGTGTCCCTTCAAAAAATGTCCCCTGAGAAAAACTTCAGGTCCCCGTCTCACTCCCAGACTGATGGTGTTTTGCGGATGTGTCTGGAGGTGATTTAGATGTTTTATTTGCGTGGCACTATACAAAAAATGCAGTTCTCTCCATCCCCATTGGATTTGGTATTCAAATGAATGCAGGATTGGCTGATTTGTGTCATGTGATGGTGGCTGTCACTTCCTGTCTCTGTTCTGAGTCTGCCTTAGCGTAGAGATGGTCAGGCTTACTGAATCTGAGTCACAGAAAATACCCAAAAAATACACCATTTACAAAAGAAAACTGTACGTTGACAAGATCTTTTACAAATAATTCAACAAATCAAATTTTGAATTACACTAGTTTTCCTCCTTAAAATGATATAACACTATCAACATCACACTCTCCATTTCTAAATGAGAATGATTTAAGATCATGGTGGAGATATATAGACTCACCAATTTCACACTTAAAACCAAGCAGAGTTCGCCTGAACACTACTTCTCTCTCTCCCTTTCTCCCCACCACACACCCACACACACACACACACACACCCACACAAACACCCACACACCCCCACACACACACCCACACAGGCCGGGGTTGCACAGCTCTTTGATGTTGCCCATAGCGGCTGGGGAGGTTTAGTTTCACTCCTCGCATGTATCCGCTCCCCTGGCGATGAGAGGTGGGCTTGGCTGCAGGGACGAGCCTCACCCACTCCTGGACGAGCCCTGGCCTCATCACCACGGTAACTGCTCTCTCAAACCCCGACCTTGACCTTCCCAGCCCCAGTCTTAGGTTTAGCTCCTTTATCACACTATCTCCAGGCATTTAAAAATACTCCTGAAACTGGATGATTTAACCCGCTTTTACGCTGTTCACATCAAAACTGGATGAAAAAAAAAGCTTAATCCATCTTATCTGTTGACTGTCAAACTGCTCCGGCTAAAACCTACTCACAAAAGACAACTGGGTCACAGGGGGAAAACAGAATTCCCGTTTACGGAAGTCTGGAATCTGGTAATAGACTTGGGAGGAGATCCAGGAACACTTTGAAAAAGTCCCTCAGAGTAAAATAATTGCACTTTTAAAGTCCCTAGGTAGCAAAAATATATTCTGTTTATATGTTTACAGTACTGACTTACTGAATGTTTAAGCACCCACCATTTGAAACTTTCGGTAAAAAAAAAAGAAAAGAAAAAAAACTACTGGTTAAAAAGTGGAGCCAAAATGATATTCTTGGTGTTGTTGTGAGTTTGGAAAATAATTTGTGTTTCAGCTCTACGTGTCTCTACGTGTTATCAATAAACATTTCAACGATAACTCAGTCCTGCTGACAGGACAAACAGTTATATCCCGTAGATGTCTCTCAAATTTCCAATACATTCAAAGCAATCAAATCCTGCTAAAGATAGTGTTGTCCTCTAGATTTTGTTGGGAGATTCTTTTCATATCTTTGTGGGAAGACAATCCTTCTTGAAGTCATTTTTTTTCCACTTCACTTTATGCCGTCGGTAGACATGGCTGCACTTGTCCAAGATGGATGCTTCTCTGATGCTTGTCAGTGTGCCTGCTAAACTACAGCAGCCCGCCTTTGATCACCCCCCAGAGTCTGACAGCCTGACTTCTCGATAGCACACAAGCACAGTATTTGTGTCAATAATGCCTGTTTACAATCAGTCTCGCGTCTCCCGTGTACTGTTTGTCCAGCATCCATCATTAGTATATAAATCCATACTGTAGGACGATCTCTACTGTAACTTTTGCGCGAAATCAGATAAGTTATATACAAAGGGATTGGATTTGTGTCGTGTTTTAGACTGAGAACTCCCGCAAGGATCTCTGGACTAGAATGCCCAGGCTAGAAGCCCCCCTAATCCCCTTCGGCCAGTTTGACTCCGCCCCTGCTCCCCCACCCCAGCTCTCCACTGTCTGAAAACAAGGATGAACTAGAGGGCAGCCCCCCCCCCCCCCCCCCCCCACACACACACACACACACACACACACACACCCTGCACAGCAGTGTGCATGCGGTTGCCTGGAAACTTGCTCTGCAGAAAGCGTCAACTTTCTCCCGCTGTTCAAAATGGGGGGAGCGGGGGGGGGGATGGGGTTGGGGGGAGGGAGGGGGGGTGGGAGGGGCACCAGCAGAGGGCTCTCGTCTGGGAGAGGAGGAACGGGGGGAAAAGGTCCTTCAGTGTTTTAAAACAAGTGTCTCGCTCAGAGATAATAGTGTGGCGGTGGGTTATAAATGAGGCATTTTGTTCACTTGGGCCTGATAATGGCGGTTTGGGGGGAAGGGGAGGAAAGTTCATCGCTCTCTTATCAAGGCACTGTGACATTTCTCCTTCAGCTGTAAAATTTCATATCACATATCTCCTTTAAAGATGTAGCACCTTTTGTTGAACCGATACCGAACATTCCATTTCACCCCTATATGCCTCACTCTCACCATATATTTTAATATACGTCCCTTTCGTCGGCTTGTGTAACCTGCCTTAGTAGTGAGGGATTCAGCTCGGAGATTTATCTAGGAATTTGCCACACATGGGCTGTTGAACTCTGAACTGCAATTACTTACAACAGTCGATCTGTTTCATTATAGTTCTCAGGTTCTTTTTGTGCGTGTGTGTGTGTGTGTGTGTGTGTGGGGGGGGGGGGGGTGGTTAAGTTATCTTTGAATTAAAAACGACAGTTGCACTGGTTATGTATGATGTTCTGAATATTCAGAATTTAGATTCATCCTCAGTAAACTTTGCATCCTCTAGTTTTCAGGTTAGTGGGTGATACTCGACCATTAGCAGAGAATATACAAAAGAAAAAGACATCACTACGTAAATACGTAAATCAAATAAATCTGCACATGGTGATAGATCAACATCATCCCAGAAGTACACCAATCAGGGGTTGTTTATACATAGAAGTGCAACGTAATTATGACAGTATTGTTTATGACTTTTAATTGAAGTTTCGTGTAAAAAAGGCAACCTTTTATCGACTGCTAGCATTGAGTGATTGCCAGCGAAAACGAATGGCCCCTCTCTTTAATTGTAACTGTAGGTAGGGCTGAGACAACGCTGTCATTGTTAATCTAATTTGGAAAAAAAAGAGGGCAGGGTTATGATTTGGGATGTGGGGCGGAGGGGTAAGGGGTGAGGGGAGGGGGTTCCACCAACGCGAACCATCTCTTCTTTAAATCATACCAAGATGGCTCCCTGCCAGAGAGAGGCGCTTGTTAGTATTCAGTCATACGCCCATGAAGGGAGAGATGAGTCCGCAGAGCCATAGAAACAAACAGATGCCAGCATGGAGCATCTTGGGTGCTATCTGGAGAGGATCTCTCCACACAAAGGGACATTCATTGGTCTGCCAAGTATCTGTGGAGAGCAGGAACAGAACCCAGAGTCTAGCGACAGATGATGATCTTATCGAGGGACGGGGGGGGGGGGGGGGTGCGGTGGGGGTGGGCGAGGGGAGGGGGAGGGGGAGGAGGGTCTTTAGTCACATCATCAGGTCCCTCTTGCCAAGGCTCTGGCATTTCAGGATGACGAGCGGCGACGTCGAGGAGAACAGGGACCGTGTTTGTTAATTGCTCCTTCATCGCAATCGTAACTTTCCTTTCTAAGATGGATCCTGCACATTACTTGGCACTGGGGGGTTAAATACCCTCTATTTCAATCTGGAATCGTGTGATTTATTATTTAGATCAAGAAAGGTTCAAAAGATTGATTGCGCTTACTGTCAGCTCCATTATGATCACTTTAAAATACTGATTAGTAATATTGTTTTTACAAATTTCTAAATGTAAAAAAAATAAATAATCAAGAGTATGACAATTCAATCAAATTGGTTAAAGCAAATTTTAGCATGAAATAATTTTTGTTTATTTGCGTCCTAAAGTATCCGTCTTCAACAAGTGCAGTGAACGTACTTGTTTAACCGGCTATGGAAACCTGAAAAAGCTTCTTTTGGAAAGCATATTTATTTTCCGCTGGCAGTGGAGGCGAAGTCTTCCACTGGTATCTGCAACAGATGTGGCGAGCCAGCTGGGAGCCAAGGTCCTCAGGCAACATTTGGTACAGGACACAAACAACTGGCACCCAAACCCCTTAGATCACAAACCTCCAGGAGTCATCTCCCCCCTCTCCCCCCCTCTCCCCCCCGCTCTCCCTCACACACCTTCATACCCCTGCTCAATCCAACCCCCCCATCTCAAACTAACCCTGCTGAAAACAGGAGAGCGGATCTCCTCCATTGGGGACGAGTCTAGCAGCGAGTCAAGCAGGGCTAAACAGGAACATGCATCCAAAGGCTGCCTGTCTTATCAGAGGACAAACAGAATGCATCAAGCGGTGGCTGTGGCTCTCAATGAGCCTTCCTCTGATGACGACCAGCTGTGCTCCAATGTTTAATTATTTCCCCCCTAATGAGCTTAGCCACCTTCCCTTACACCGGCAGGGACGCCGTGTGCTGCACACGATATGGGAAGGGGGGGGGGGGGGGGGGGGGGGGGGGGGGGAGTGGAGGGAGCGGGGGGGAGGGGGGCACTCCTCAAAAGAGTAAAGTTTACTGTCTGCCTGTTGTCTTTCTGCCCAATTTAGCATTTGCACCCCCCCCCCCCCCCCCCCCCCGAAAAGGATGACATCAAGTCATTACGTTTTTACGTGACATTCAGATCGCCGCTGTGCGTCTGCGCATCAAACATAAATATGCGTTGCGCCAAAACCCAGTAAAAGGGCCGAAGAAGGTCAAAGGAGGGGTGTCAGACTGCCCTTGTCAGCGTGCCCCGTGCTGCTACAACAGTGATCAGCTGTGATTAGGCCAGGATCGCCCAGGTTGGTATTTAGGTAACTCAACCAATCACCTCGCTCTGTTTATGCATGAGGAGAGAACCCCATAAGAGCCTTTTCCATAGCCGCCGATTGACACAATGGCGTGCCGCAGATACAAGGCTGATATTTGCAGAGTGGAGCTGAATAGCTTGTTATATCAGAGGAGCTCTGTAAAGTTCAGTCATCATGGTTTCTCTCCATTCAACATGCCCCCAGGGTCCTTTCATAACCCCTCTGCCTGCACAGGTTAAAGGCAACAACAGACAGTATACTGTGTTTACCCATGTGGAGCTTTACTGAACACTGGGTTGAACAGAAACACAGTGTAGATGAATAAAATCTATTCCCTTTTCAAAAGACCAAAAATGAAATCCTTGACAATCAATCCAACCATGTATCTCATAAACACATCTTATTGTTATTTACTGGTACTTGTACCGTCCTGCCCCACCCCCACCTCAGAATAAAATGAATGGATGTGAAAATGACATGTAAAATTAGCTCTAAATGTCCTGATCCAAATTGTGAAAGGGGTTGAAGTAAGGTTAGAGTTAAGTTAGGGTCAGGAAACTAACAGACAACTGAAACTGAAACTAACATTCAGCAGATCCAGCCTGCCTTCAGTAAAGAGATGATGAGTGACTGTGGGTGGGAGTCCTGGTGGTCCGGCATGGTGGGGAAAGTGTGTTCCCACTGCAGAGACAGCAGATTGCACTTGATGTCCGAGGGTTTAGAATCCTCCAGAGCCTGAGATCCTTCCTGAACCAGGCCCCACTCAGTGTTGTCAAGGCGACCGGCCCGGAAATGTGCACTTGAAGAGCTGTATGAGCTCCCCCCCCCTCCCTTTCCTCCAACCACCAAACCACGGCCAACCAGCGGTCTGTTATCGTAACTATTCGGTTAATCACTGTCCCAAAAAGTACACTGAATCTAAGAGATAAGATAGCAGGGGGTGTTTGCTGGGGAGGCTTGGAGGGTGTAGCTCTGCTAACAGGGGTATCCAGTTACATAGCTAATTAACTGGACTGCACAACACTAACAAGGAGAGGGGAGGAGGAGGGAGAGGAAGGGGGGGAGAGGGGGCGCGAGAGGGGGGGTGGGGGCAGCGGCGGTCTTCCTGGAACAACAGAAATAGTCGTTCTTCTGCCAGCCATAAGGCCAGCAATGCTTCCCCATCTGATTATGACAACAGCAGACACCTCTCAGGGAAGGCTAGCATGCTGAGGTCCTGGAGAACCACTTTAAACGGATAATGGACGACTAATGTGCTTATTCCTTATAATAGTTCAGACCTAACCTGTCCTGCATTATTTGACAGACCCACAATAGCCCCAAATGAATGCAAATCTATATTTGAGATGTGTAAATGGGACTACAGATTTAACCAGTTTCTATTTATGAATCCGGTCCAACTGTTTAGCATGTTTAGACCAAAAGGACATGCATACAACATGGATAGTTTGTCTTGAACGTCTCATCTTGGCTCACCTCATCCTGTTCATTATCCTGATAGGCCTGCTTTGAGTGAACTGGTGCAAAATCATGGTATATGGAAGAAAACAAACAAAATGGCTGACTTTGAGGATGTTGTGTGTTTCAGGAGAGCTGGACGCATTCCTGAAGGATGGAGAGCGACGCATCCACAGCCGGCAGCAGCTTCCTGTAGGAACCACCTGGGGGCCGTTTGACGGGAAGATTGAGATGAGTCCTGACGGCATGGTAGGTTTCTTTTCACTGGAGTCTGCCATTTTGCACTGTTTTTGTATTGTGTGTCTTACTTAGAGATCTCAAACAAGTTTACTTGAAAGTTTAGAGGTTGTAACTCATTCTAATATAAGGCAACATGTCCGTCATCTTCTTGGTTCAAGGTTTGTTGGTCTTATGGACCTATAAACCTTAACTGGCTGTCTGATAAACAGGCCCCAGCTTTGAAACGCATCCAATTTTACCATTTAAATCCGTTAAAACCCTCTTTTTCAATTTCCTTTTCAACATAACATTTTAATCGGTGGATTTTGAATTTTGTTCGAAATAAAAATGAAATAAAAGGAATTATCATTACTATTTGATGCTGTTCTAAATCCAAATGTACAGTCAGCTAGCTAGCCTCTCCTTCCCAGCAATCCTGGTTCAGTTCTTTTCTGCAGCTGAAGCTGTGTTGACCTGGTGCTCTAGTGACGAGAGTAGTCCTCTAGGGGTTGGCATTTCACTTTGCATTTGGATTAATTAAGAAATTCCTATTAAAAATTTTAACCAATCTCACAGTCATCCTGTTAAGAAACATATGGAAAAGTCCACCAGGATTTTGGACTCGGAGGCCCCCGTTCTGCCGGATTTCTTTAACTCATAACTTTATTAAATCATTCTCTGAACAGTTTTCGACTGTTTTCTAAGCTCCCCTTGTGGTTTTGAAGTCGTCAATGGCTTTAAATAACTTGCTCCGTCTCACAGCCATGAAATATGGAGTCCTTCCCTCGGCAAAGCCAGTTATCCTTGGCAGAGAAAGTGATTCCAAGCAGTAACACCTCAAGTCTACTGTGCGCTCTGTAAAATACAAATGCAACTTTCCAGCATCCCTGCTTGACTTTAAAAGACAGATAGCGAACGGAACGTCCACCTAACGTCTCAGAAGGAACACTTCATGGCGTCGTTTCAGTTGCGTATCGTTCATACATTTCCTTTAACAACCTTGTTGGAAAAGTTCAGTTCAGCTGACTAACCACTAAACTAACTAGGTACTCGCACATGCTCGCACATGCTCAGTAAGCTCCTGGCCAGGGTTGGCAGTGCTTAACTAACAGCTCCTCTGTGGATTTCAATCCTCCCTTAAAGATCCTGCTATCTCTGGTTTGTAGCGAGCCAGGTGCTGGTCTTCACCTGTAATGGTCTGTGGAGAGGGGGGGGTGCCGGGGGGGGGGATGGAGGATATGCCAAGTCTACTGCAATTAAAGGGAAAGGGAAAGCTCTGGCATATTGCCTTTAAGGATCTGGTGTGTGTCTATTCTCAGGGGTGTACTTTCAATGCTTCAGTGCTTTGCCCTGCTCTCTCTTAAGTCTCCTCTCTCTCAAATGGGCTACTGCCTGTTAGCCGCTTCCCACAATACCTCATTAAAGCCCGGGTCAGCTTGACTGGCATATTTTTCTATTATTGAGGTGTCTTGAAGGGTTTTAATATGAATGCGTTTCACGTTCGACAGGCGCCGGGCCAGAGAGCTCGCATCTATCAATGTCTCTGGTTTCAACAAGGGAGACTTTGTCTTTGTTTAAAAAAAACTATTTGTATATGATGCCTTTGGTGATTTAGCAATTCCTTTGTACGATACGGGCCCATTGGCAAGATCTCCTATCTGAGTTATTTCTAGTGGGAGCGGATGGGGAGTTTTCCACTTGTTCCACCATGTATGTTTAATGATAAAAACAAGCTGGGGTGTCTAACCTGATGATAGAGCTTCTGAAGATGCAGAAGACTGAGCAGACGCCTAAAGAGTTTATCTGAAAAATAAAAACATCATTTTCTACAGCTCATTAAGAGGTGGTGTGTTTCGCAAATTCCAAAGCTTGACCCCAAAACGGAGATAAAAAACAGGGAGTTGAGAAGGCGTAGAAGTAGAGAACAGGCTACGCTTGGTGCATGTCAGGTCAGGGAGTATTCCTAAAAAAGGCCATCAGGCGGTTATGAAGCATTTTAGGTAGAAGTAAAACCCAGATTTCTTCACGAGTCTCTACCTCACCCAAGAAACGCTCTCCACCATTCTTATGAAGTATCACCTCCGGAGACTCTCCGAATCTCTCTTTTCCTGTCAGATTTGGAAGCGATTGAGGGGAATGAAGCACCCCGTGGCAGCCAGGTGTAGTGTGTGGTGTTCTTGCCACCTCCCATCACCTGTCTTATACTCTCTGCAGACCTGCCTGCATGATATCAATATGGCCTCCTTGACAAAGAGTGTTTATCCTCAGACTGGAAGGAGATCAAGGTTTCTTGTCTGCCTGCTGCATACATAAGTCAAAAAGTGTATCAAAAACCATCTTATATTGTTAGAAGATGAAAAAATAAATAATAATAATACAAGATATGTGTGCTATATTCACCAAGGTTCCCCTCCAGAAAAAAAAGTACCACAGAACTCATTTGTAACTCTTCTCTTGCTGTGCTCCGGAGGGAGGGAGTGTGCAGAGATGTGTGGGTGAGCGGTGTTGAGGCAGGCCCCCAGAGGGGAGCCAGGCTGGAGAGCTGGACAGCAGGCCAGGGAGGGCCTGTCTCTGAGGGGCCGCTCCTCCTGTTGCTGTGGGTCTCTGAGGCTGGGCCCATGATGGAGAGGAGACTGGGACAAGAAACAACGAGCGGAGCGTTACAGATGTCCAGGCTGCCTGACACAGGGAGGAGGAGGGGGGAGGGGGGGGGGGGGGTGGGGGGGGTGGAGAAATGAAGCGACTGGGTGCGATGGAAAGAGCGAGAGAGCGGGAGAAAAAGTAAAGGGGAGAAGAGAGAGATGCCGTGGAGGGAGAGAGAGAGGAGAAGTGAAAAAATCTAGTGGGGAAAGGCATGACAGGAAATCTGGGCATCTGCTGGCCAGAGATAGGGTCACATCTCAAGCGTTTATCAAAGAGGAAAGCAGATTTCACAGCTGATGTGCTGAGCGTGGTGGGCCTGCTGCCGCAGGGTTACTGGGTGTGGGTGGGGACTTACTGGACTGCAGTTACTGTGAACTCACTGCTCTGTTCACACACTCCAAACCAGGCCAGACGAAAAAAGCAACACCGGGCATAGATGAGCCACGAGTTTCTTGTGTTTCAGATACGATGAGTTGGTTTGAATAGATAATACTGTGTCATGGCGATGGTTATTGATATTCGCCAGCATATTTAACTCAGTTCAATTCAATGCAGGCTCGCGGTCATGTTCTTGCAAGGCTCTGGACCATAGAGCTCTGAAGGACAGGCTAGGGACCGAAAACGACATCGCAGCGAGCGTGTGTGTGTGCGTGCACGCGTGTGCGCGCACGAGGAAAAGATCGAATGCGAGAAAGAGGAACAGCGAGGAGGTGGGCAGAGAAGCGGGCGAGAATGAAAGCGGCTCCACGCTGTGTTGTCAGAACCCCGACTGTTCCACCCACACTTTTCTACTTCCTGACTGATGGAGCTGCCACACAGTAGCGTCATCCTCCCCCCCCCCCCCCCGCCCCTGCCCACCCTCCCCTCCCCCCATCTCCTCTCCTCCCCCGCCATCCCTCACCAGTCTCCCTGATCAATCAGACCATTAGAGTCCAATTACAGGCCGGCCCCAGCGCAGGTGAGCGACGAGCACTCTCAGCCCGGCACCGCCAGGCCCGGCCCCCCCGCTCGCGCGCGCGCCTCACTCTCTAAATTAACGCAAATTAATAGTGACACTCAGACATAAATGTCTGCAATCGGGGCTAAATTGCCAGACTGGGTCAAAGCTATTGAGTAGCAGGTGTCTTGAACGTGGTAATTATGTGAGCTGGACTGGACCAGGGAGAGAGCGAGAGAGGCCCAGGGCTCGTCTGCAGAGCAGAACCTGCAAGGCTGGTGCCCATCTTGGGTATTAATAATTGATTTGGAGGCAAGCTATTAATGAGCCACAGATTACATGGTGGAGTAGTAAACGTCCATAGACGAGGACACTATGGAGAGCTCCTGTTCTGTTCCAGGCTCAGGTGATTGTTAATAGGGTGCAAAGTGTACTGCTACAGCCAAAACGATGTTCCCTGGGGTCTGTGCTTTCGGCTATGTCCTTCCCTACCTGTTCTCGGACTAACAGGATTTTAGCATTCCTTGTGTGACAATTTACTATGTAGATCTGTGACAAAGTGCGTTAATCTGATGGGTTATGATGGGATCATAGATAATCTGATGGGTTATGAAGATATTCTAGGATGAAACGTATTCTGTGCAGCAGGAAACAGGTGAAGTTCCATCGATATGAGTCCCTGTTCACATCCCAGGGAGGAGCGGACTTTGAAGAGGGATTATTGGTGTTGTCAGGAAATTCAGCCGCACAATGACATCTACTTTTTACTCCATATGGTCTGTTGTATACAATAGTGTATCCAGTCTGTTATGGTGTGTTTATATGCAGACAGGATGTGAAGGCTAAGGAACAGCTGTCAGAAGCCTCATTTCCTGTGAGGCACTAGCGAGACAAACACTGTGTCATGTTCAATTCATAATTTAGGATTGTTTTATACGTGAGCTACAGGAATATTGAACGCGCCCATCGGAAGCCACCTGAAAATGGTGTGGAGTCTGCCACAGTGAATTTTATCATGCTGGATAATATAATTTGTGCGTGTGTGTTTCTTTAAGAGGAACCTCTTGTGGTCTGTGAGGAGAGAGTGTTACCTAGTTGAGAGAACTGACAAGATACTGTCCCATTTTTTGGGGGGTATTTTATTTTTGTATTGAGTAATTCGGTACAAGGTTAGGAATATGGGGCCTGGGCACTGAAAAACGCCTCACAAATTATTCAACCCATCACTCAAGCAATTTATCTCCTACCTCTGCCCACCTTCTTACCCCAATATGTTTATTGTTACCTACCCCTCCGAAACTTTAACAAGTGGTGGCAGGATTTTTCGGCGCAAAATTATATTTTTCTTCTTGTCACTGCTTCATTAATCAAGGGGAGGCATTCTGAAAAATGTTTTGTTTTGGAGGCTGCAATCTATTTCATGTGTGTGTGTGTGTGTTGTTGTTAATCTGTGCCTGTGGCAGTTTCCTCTCAGAAACGGGGCTCTAAGCAGCGGTATCGCAGGCCTATTGTTGTAGCCTCTGTCATAGCAAGGAGAGGCTGATGCAGGCCTGCGCTCAGCTGATAAGGGAAAGAGGATTCAACATGGCTGGAAAGGAGAATCAGTGGGACTTGAGAGTGGAGTACGGATGGGGCAAACGCTCTCGCACACGCACCCACTCGCGCACACGTGTGCTCTCTCACACACACGCGGTCTCTTGCACGCAGCCCACACGAGTTTGCACTCGCACGCACAAATCATCATCATCATCATCATCATCATCACGACACTGGCACACGCCCAGGCAATTCTTTACAGTAACATCCAATTACATATGCAAGAAGACACCCTAGGATAGGACCACGATGGGGCTGGCAAGGGGATTGCCACAGGAACAGCACACAAGCAAACAAACCTCAAAACAGAAGGTATATTCATTCGATTCGTATAAACGTTTTGATTTAGAGGTATACTATCCTTTTTAATCTCAAAGTTACACCCTGCTCTAATAAGCATGACGAGCCTAGCATTATCAGGACTAACAGGATTTACATTTCTGTGTTGGACACACAAATCATTTTGGCAGCAAGAATGTGGCTTCGTCTAATGAAATAATGGGCCCAAATTTTAGGCGGAGAACCAATTTGTGATTGCATGCATCAATTATTTCTTGGGCTTACACCAATATCAAGACCTTGTCTGATGGGTAATATGGTGATTATCTGGCTTACTTGCTGTCTTTTTGATGTCATCCATGAAGAGACGGACAATATCAATAACGTGTGTGTGTCTGTGTGTGTGTCTGTGTGTGTGTGTGAAGGACCATGCCATCACATTGATCAGGGTGAGAGGACTCTTGTTTCAATAATGTCATTTTGCTGTCAATGACGTGACCTTCCCAAATCTAGTCAGACGGAGCTGACTTTTATCTGTTATCTGGGATGGAGTTGGCCTGAGTAGGGGGGGGGGGGGGGTGAGATGAGTGGTGGTTTTAGAGGGGCGGGGGGGCAGGATAACTGCTTGGTTCCTTTCCTAAAGTTAATAATCTTCCATAATGTTCCTGCAGTTCCGCAGTTAGAACCCCTATGGTACTCATAGGCGCGCTGTCTGTGAGGTTCTCCGAGGTTCCGTCTCCGCGCTTTCCTAGGCCCCTTGCTGTTTTCCTCTGTGGGATTTGAGCTAATACATGGTTGACTTGATCTACAAGTGAACCTGACATTTCCCTGTCCTTACATCACAGCACAACTCCCCAACAGATATGGCAGGTGTGCCGATAAGCAGAGCAGAATTCACTGACTGGCTTTGTGTTCCCTGCTGCTGTGACTGCTGAGTTTACTCAATCATGCCAAAGATTACGGCAAAGGTAGCATTATACCAGTGTTAATAGTGCGATACACTGGAGAATCGCAGTGCTTCTTTGTTTTAGATGTATCCGATGAGTAATTCGTTGGGCTGGTATTTTTGGATCGCAATACGCTGTAAGAATATGACGATAACACCTAATAATATACAGCTGTAAATGTGTGCGTTTTCTATTATGAATTGACTTTTCTCATAGAAAGCGCTAAAAAGACTAGATGTCTTAATAAAGAAAAGGCTTTTATCTTCCTCCTCGGTCCCCCCCCCCCCCCCCCCCCCCCAGAGAAAGTCCTCCATGGTGAGAGAGGAAAGACAGGAGAGTACTGGGGAGGTCAGCCTTGTTTCAGTTTCCTGGAAGGCTGCTCATGTCTCTTTAATAAGCTGCTCAGTCCTCAGCACTGTCCTCCCAGCAGGCGAGAGCTTGTTACAGGGCCACAGCACCTCCAGCCTGGGTCAAACAGACCAATCAAATACAATTATTATCAAAGAAGATTTTTCTGAGATGTGTAATTCCCGTCATACTATTTTTTTAACATTATATAAAAAATGAAAAAAAGCTAAGTACAATGTTTTGGCACAATGTGCGATAAGTGTTTGTGCCGGATGTGGAGGGCCTTATGAGTGCAAGGGGCCGAGACAGAACTAGGGGCCAGAGAGAGGGCGTTCTCTCCAGGGAGTGTATTAGGTCCTGGGGGGCTGGTGCTCCTGCCTCTGGTGGTGGGGTTGGGCGGGGTGGGGGTGGGGGTGCTTGCCGGTACTTCAGGCCCCTAGGGTGTCCGCTGTCAACCAGAGTCCCAGAAGAGACAGGATTACACATGTCTGAGGGATATAGTCTGGATTAAAACACACTTTCACCTCTGAGAGGTGCAGAAGGCAGCATATGGTTTTCGTTTCAGTCCCTAATAAATTAGAGCTAGTCCTAATACTCGGAATAAACACCACAGGCTTATTTAGTGTTTTACGAGAGCAGATTGCGGCTTTTTCTTGGTAATCCACTATCAGCACCTATCTGAAATGTTTATAAATGTCAGAGCATGTTTATACCCGGGATAGAATGGCCTTTACGTTGATTATGTTAACTCAAGTTCAGATGAACTGGCTGACCAAGCAGTGAGATTTCACGCCTAGTGAGGTACTTGAAAGCAGTCATAAACCATCCCTGTTGCTTCTGTTGTTGAGCTTGAGCACCGGCTATGATAGTAAACTAAAACCATATTCACATCATGAAAGGGTATGCTTCTTTTTTTTCAATTTTTTTTTCTTCCCTGCTACAAATATGCAGTGTGCCATGCCAAATCAATGGAAATGACTGCATACCATGGAAATATTCAACGCAATCTCGGGAGGAGGGAGAAGGAGGGAAGAGAAGCGAGTGAGAGGAAGTTGAGTGGTGCCAGCTGCCTGACCATCTGTCACTGTCGTAGCTGTACTTCAGATATGTTGAAACAACTTCCCTGAGAAGTGCTGAAGATAATCCCTGATTGTTTCCATACCCAGCTCCTAGTTAGGTAGCACGGCGCTCTTATCGGTGTGGCGGCGTCGGTTTTTGGATATGGTGTTTGGTAAGATGGTTTATTTATTTTTTCGGCGAGGTTTTGCAGACCTTTTTCATCTAGATGTTTCAAGGACCTCTGAAAGCATATGGGCATTTGAGGTTCTTCGTTTAGTAGAAGTTTTCCCAAGTTGTGTGTTTTATTCCAAGACTGTTTCCCAGTCTTAAAGGCTTCCTTCTTTCTGTTTACTGCCTGACAAGAAGACCTCAGAATGTGTTTAGCCCCAGGGTCTTCGCCCCTGCCCTATTCCATAAATGATTCTAAGTGTAGTGGCACATCTTTCCTCTCACAGACCTGGCCTGGGTGGCTAGCTGGCCTGTGCCTCTCTCTTTCTTCTTGGCTGCTCTGGCAGGTGAATGCAGAAATGCTCAGGCGGTCGCTTGCTTCAGTTCCTCCAGAGTGCTGTGGAGGACACCCACCCCACAGGGAGGCAAGTCCCTGCTGCCAGGCCCTGATAAGTCCCACCCGGTCCCAGCTTCAACCTCCATCTCCCAAACTGAGTCTGGCACCCCGGTCTCAGTCAAAGCTCCAGTCCTCCAGCCTCTACCCCAGCCTCTGCTCCCACCACAGCCCCAGCTCTAGCCTTAAAACCCAAGCCCCAGCCCCAACTCCAGCCTCACCAGGTCCAGCCCCAGCCTCTTCCTGGTCTGCTTGGCTTCAGGCCCTCTAAAGCCCAGAGAGAAAGCCTTGTCAAATGACTCCAGATGGATGAGCAGCAGCAGCAGCAGAGGGAGGGGGGGTGGAATGAAAGTATTCCATGAAAAATGGCGATTAGGTCTGCTATCGTGTCAGGGCTTGGAGATAAAGAAGCCTGATAGGCTGGGCAGGAAGAGAGGAGGCCTGGACAGTGTCCACCCCCCTCTTTGGTGGTCCAACACCACATTAGGCTGTGTGTATGAGGCTGTCAAAGCAGGAATATTATACCAGAGGGTCGTCAGTAGACTAATTGGGTAACAAAGACCATTCCCAGCTCTGGAAACCCATCTCCTAACAGTCCGTATGCTGAGGCTCTGATAAGGAAGTTCACGTCTAATGCATTTAGCAGGGGGCAAGTTCACCGGCTTTATCTTATTTACTTACCTCGGTGTAAATATTGTCGGTCTTTAAAGTGGATTTATTAAGACCTCATTTCTCTGAAGTGCACATCAGGATGAAACTATCGAACGGCGCCTTGCGATCACGATCGAAAAATATGCAAATAGTTGACACCACCACCGGTTTGGGCGTCATTACAGTAGTTTTAAGAGCAGACGTCATCTTTGTTTTCCTCCTCAATCGCTTCTTCTTCGTTGCTGTTTTTGTGCGTTTAGACTTCGGTTCATGACACTTCAGGTTCTTACCAAAAAAACAAAACAAAAAACCTTCAATTATGAATCCCTTCCTGTAGCGAAATGCAGGAAACATGGCCGGCGGAATGCATCCTGAAATAACCAGCTTTTGCTGAGCAGAAAGAAGAGTTCAAAAGAATGTATTAAAGTTCAATACCTAAAGGGAAGGGCTGAGGTTGATCTGCAGGGAGAGCTTTATTCAAACATCTCCCTTCACGTTGTCCTTATTTACTCCAAGGAGGAGGGGGGCTATTTGTGAGTTTCTATTGGTTGACAGACAATGGCTTTCTTCTCTCTCTTTGATGAAAGCCCTCCCCCATGCTTGTGCTGAGTGCGTGTTGGCCACCAGTCCCATGGTCTGACCCCTAGGCTGTAGTAATACCCATACAGGTGAACATCGCTGGCTGCAGGCTCTCCTTTATGTCTTCACCTCCCTCCCATCGCTCCAGGACTCAACCCCAACTCACATGCAGAAAGATCAAACATGTCGCTCCCAATTGAATTCAAAATGGGAAAAATTCAAATGATTCAAAACCGGAGGAACTGAGGCATGAGATGTTGCTGCTCTGACCGTAGCGGAGCACAAGAGACACCTCTGTGTGTGTGTGTGTGTGCGCGCGCGTGTGTGCATGCTATACCTCCAAGTCATTATTAAACAGTGAAACATGCATTACAAATTCGACTTTTCTCTTCTTCAGAACTTCAAATACTGTATACAGTGATGCATAATTTGACCCGCAGCACACGTGTAATAATGCAGGATCTCCAATGAAACGTTTGTGTCAGCTAAACAGGCTGGTGAACATCAGGACAGTTGTTAGAGGAGAGCTTGTCTGGAGGGCAGGCAGGGCTTTACACTCAACTGGGTGGCATTGAGGTTGGAGACCTGGAAGAACTCATTGGAACTACCTGGGTCCCTTTCCATCTTTTATTTCAGCCTTTTTTCCAGTTCTTTCCCTCCCTCAGTCTGTCCTCCCTTTCCTCCATGAATGGAAATTAGCATGGGCTGTTACATCTTATATATCATATATATATTATTTTTTTTATTATTCATATGAATGTAATATGTTTCAATCTGTGGTAATTTAAGGACAGCTTCGGCTAGGTAAGGTGAATGAGCAGCATGTAAGTAAGAATTTCTAGCGTACAATCGCTTTCAGTCTTCGGGTGAAAAAAAAAAGATCTGAACAAATGATAATTCACAGTTTATGTCAATAATATACGATACTTGCATATCTATGAACTTGTGTCAATTCCAATGGATTCAAGTAACCAATAGCCAGTGTGGGAACTTTGATGCTTAAAGCACAGTCAGCAGGATAAAAGGTCATTTAAATGAGAAAATATTTATTTACCTCCAGTGCTGCCATGATAGCGACCAAATAAAGGCACATGTGCACATTGATGGGCGTCCCTTTAAAGATTCCTGGAACAGCACTGACTCTCAATTTAATCGATTTAAAAAACGAAAAGTCAATTTAACAAAGTTGAAAAGAAAAAGATGGGGTCGGGGGGGTGGGGGGGTGGTGGGGGGGAGCATTCTCTTGCACTCAAGCAGCAAACTAGCTGCCGCAAAGAGAGAGAGAGAGCAGGGAGAGATTTCTGACGAATTATCTCCCACCTCACATTTGCTCTTAGGCAAGCAGTTTAAAAGCCAAGCGATTGAGCCAGTGATCCAATTTGAAATGCAGAAATGATTAGAGCAGCTTGCCTCATTTCATATCGAAAATTCTCTGATTTATGACAGGGCACCAGCCAAGAACCAACTCCAAGGGGAATTAGTGCGCAATTTCTGCATATTTCTGTTATTTAGACTCCCAATAGCAGATGCTATGGCTTAGGAAAAAAAGACACCGGTTTGAAACTATAATTTTATTTCCGGCAGATGTAACCACTGCGAGAGAAAGAATGACATGAAAAAGTGGACCTGAGAAATTGAAGTATTCTGCTGTTTGGTTGAGATGGTGATGGAAAATGTTTTTAGCTTACAAATGAGTATCAACCGAGGTAAACATTGACAGAATACAACACAGCCCTCTGTGCATGTAGAGAGATGGAGACAGAGAGGCTCTGACCATTTTATTCAACAAAAAGACCCTTGCAACCAATCTGTCCTTGAGGCTAAGAAAATATTAATACAGAGGATGATAACGAGGGCTGGAGGAAAATCTGCCTTAATGAAATTTCCAGTTGACCACATGCAATTTGTTTCATCATAGCGAGCAACTAATTGCAATGGACGTTATCAAGGTGTGTGTGTGGAGGGGAGCGATTTTGTGTGTGTACTGTCTGCTGTAAACAGCCTGTCGAAACATGAGCAAATCCTTTATCCTCGCCTCCATGTTAGTAACATACAGGACATATAAACTTGACTTAAGCAACCATAAGCTTTAGTCAGGAAAGGACAGGACACCTGGAAGGTACAGTATTAGTACTGGGTCAGTATTAGTATTAGTGCTGGGTCAGTATTAGTATTAGTGCTGCCAGAGAGAAAACAGACAGCAATCGACTGCTGAGACAGATGTTCTGTTATTATGACTGATATTTACTGACTGAAGTCATCCTTATTATGGGGGATTTTTCTGCAAGAGAAAAGGAAAACTGTAACTGAAAATGATGTTCGCCGAGCTATTTTTATTTATTAATTGGAATCTTACAATGCGTCTCTAAACAAACAGCACAGACATCTAAATTAGTTTAATTTTTTTGTTTTATTTTTATATATATATATTGCCGGAAGGGGATGCGCTATCGTCAGTAAAAAAAAAGAAATCAAAATATGAAGTCATTGAGTTTCTTAAGATATTCAGACTTAAACTGGGTTTGATCTCTCAGTTGTCTAAATCCAACTGCTGTGGGATCAGAACCACAGCAGCACAGCCGGTAGTGACCTTGATAGGAGCAAGAGGGAGGAGGGAGGAGGGAGGAGGAGGACAGAAAGATGAGGAGGGAATCATTCCCACCAAGCCTCCTATCGATTTCACCTGCCCTGACCGTGGAACAGGTTAAGAGTAGCCAGTGGTGGTGAAATGGTCATCTGTGATATCATTAGCTAGTTGTTTACACAGGAAACCAGGGAGTTATGGGAGGCTGAGTGTCACAAGCCACTTTCTTCTTCACCTCCTTCAGCCCATCAGAGGATCATGGTATCAAGGAGGGATTAGAAGCGACTTGGGATTTGTGTGATTGGTTAATTTATTGCGGTGATGGCAGGTCTTTCATCTATGGCAACATTTAATCAGCCCAGTCACAGAGGCTATTACAGGTTAGCTCCTTTCTGGAGTCAGTCCGGCGCTGCCATCAGCTCTATCACAATTCCCCTGAAATTTCCAAATTATCTGGAACAGGCTTTAGCTCCTCAGTAATAAAAATTAGAACAGATTCCTGATAGAAGCTTTTGCTCGTGCCGGGGCCAATTATAAATAGCACAGCCCAGCCTTGGTGAAAGGAGGAGAGAAGGGGAAAAAAAACTCTGAGAGATGTGCACGGAACTTATCGTTGAGCCCCCTCTGCCCTACTCTGATCCAAATCCGCGCGGCTGAAAATTTATATTAGATGTTATCACAGAGGCCTAAGTCTAGAAAAATCAATGAAGGTTATCTTTTATGTTGCAGCAACTTGTGGAAATATTGATTTTCATTTTATAGCGAATTTGGAGCATCAGTTTGTAATCACTTCCCGGCTGACTACAGTGTTTTGCTCGCAGTATCTCTTGCACGCTGAACGGTACCAAGGCCCAGAAGGAAGGAGGAGAAAAGAGGCTGAGGGTATTGAAGCCAGCGGAGAGAGAGAGAGAGGAGGTGGATAAATAACAACATGCCACAGACATGGGGAAAGAAAGGGAGGAGGTTTTCTTGGTCTTCAAGGGCTCAACCACAAGTAGCTGTGTTGTTTTTTGGCTATCGTTTTAATTCCACCACATTTGTTTTTTTTATTTGTAACTTACAACGTACAAATATATATTTTTGTAAATTATAATAATTCACCAAATAGTTAGAGGACCCTTAAAAAGGAGCAACATTCGTTACATTTCTGTGAAAAAGAGTTACGATTAATTACTTAATTTCTTAATATTTTTTTTTTACAGTTTAAAGACTAGGGGGCACAACTTCATATTAACTGTAGTTTCCATAGGATTTTCTTGGAATTGCATTGGGGATAAAAAAATACTGTTGATGATTGTCATAGCCAATAGGTGTCAGTATGTTTGCAAGCCTGAATATCACACATCAATCAGGAGGTGTAGACAGGAAGGAAATACGTCATATTTGCATGATGTGATTGGCCAATATAAAAATAAGGTTTGTTTTTATTTGCCACTTTGTCACAGATCCTTCCCTGCTCCTGAAAAAATCTAAATTTTCTGCCTGTCACTCCGAATTTCTCTGCCTGTTTTTTTTCCTCGTTTTTTTGTTGTTGCACTGGATGGCAATATTTACATATACAGTTAAGACTCTCCTCCGGTTGGTGACATCATCACATGTCAGAGCCTTTCACACATCCTCTGGGTCTCTTTGTCTGAATATTCTCACATCCCATCGCAGATCAAGCTAAACAGACTACGCTGTTCTTCAGAAGGCCAGCATTTATGCTAGTAGCTAACAATAAGTCAACTCTACAGTGTGATTCTTGAATAATAAGGAATATTGTTTACTTCATGCTGCAGTTTATTTTATACATAAATACACATTTATGAAGCGAGCAATTCTTTAGGATACCTAATTTTAATACCTTACACAAAAAACAAATAACGAATGTTATTATTCATGTAAATTAACAGAACCCAGTACTCTTTTCAGTTAAATCAGTTTGCAAAACATGATACTACTGAACTAAAGTGTCTGCATAAGGTTTGATTTCCAACACCGAGGCCAGTGCCTGTGTGGTGCTCTTCTTCTGGGTATGTTAAGAATGGCCGGTAGATCATGAATTCCCAGGGGCTCTGAGAGACCGGGTAGAGAAAGAGGCCTCTCTCTCCCTCTCTCTCCACTGAAGACAAGACGGCTCGCGTCTGCACATCTGAGAAAGGGTTAATCCGATTCTCATTTCAGATAGTTGTCGTAGCAACAATCAGACAGTCTCCTCTCGCTCTTTTGACAGGAGTTTAAGATTTTCAGGTTAGCTCAGATATAAGACTTCATTGTGCGGCTGATTTCAGAAGCAAAATATAAGACTTAAATTATGACTTAAACTATGAAGGTCTTTTGTCTGTCATGCTTGGATAAGACAACTGCAGAAGAGCAAAAAAATTATCTAAAACAGTTTGGACGGTTTCAAGACAGTTTGTTAATGCATAAAACCGTATTTACAAACCATCTTTAGTATGCATTTCTATGTTTTTGTCGTCATTTTGTCGTCATTTTCTTTCAGTTTCGTTTCAGAGTGGATGTCATATCCTGGGTTTGTTTATTCTAAAAAACAGCAGTCTCTCTGGTGTCTGTCATATCTTAGAAAGAGAGAAAAAGAGAGTGTGTGTGTTGGCCTGTGTTTGTTGGCATGTGTGTGTGTGTGTGTGTGCACCCTTCAGCACAGCACTTCTCCTGTATGAACCCACTAGATCTGTCCCAAGACAGACCTTTAACGTTCTCCAGCAACATTTGTATTTATGATTGAAGCTTGTTGCCTTCCCAAACACATAACCATCGAGCCTATGCAGAACTACTGCTGTATCGCAAGCTGTGGTAAAGTGAGTCAAATTAATGAAGCGAGGATATTGCACCCCAACCCATTTTCTTAGAGCTAAACTAGTCCTGTAGTTTTGTAATGAAGAAGGACCCGAGGGTTCAAAAGTAATGGCCTTGGAATGCAGGCGTTTTGCCTGATCGTAACAGGCTAAGGTACCAGTCCACCTACTGCAGGTTGTGGCTGTGAAGCGGCGCAGATTCCCTCTCTTTCATTACCCTCTGTGCAACAAAAAAAAGAGATGCTATTTGAAAATGAAAATCGAGTAGAATATATGAAAATATATAGAAGAACCGATACAATCTCGGTGAACCTCACTCGCCATGTGTGAGAGTGTTCAGGATAGGGGCCAAGGTCCAGCTCTCCTGTTTTTCGGTTTCATAGAAATAACTTAAAGCGGAGCGTTTGACCCCCGCGCAAAGAAGAAAAATGACGTTACACACTCCGAATAATTTGCCGGCGTATTATAAACCGTAACCTCAATCGGCCTTTGAAATGGATACTGATTCTTAAAATTCTTCCCTGGCTGTTTCAGGAAATAGTGAGATCTTGCAGATAGGGAGGCACAATGTGCCCAAAGTTCACTCTGGAACACTCGCCTCCTTCTCTCAGAAAGTCAACGGCATTCTTTTTGTAATTCCCAGACACCCGAGATCGTCACAATCTAGGAGATCTGATACTGTATCTCAGGGTTCAATCCTGAATGATAATTCCTTCATTCTGATGAAAGCCAGGGACAAGATGTCCTATTCTGTACGCTACGGTCCCTGCACACGCACAAATGCGCTCACAGACATTCGCACACACAGAGACACACACCCCAACCCATCTGATTCAACCCCCCCCCCCTCCGCCCTTAATGTCATTAAAAAGTAAACTAGTTTCACACACAAAATTGTCTTGTTTGTCTTTCAGCTGAGACGCAAACAGCCCCCCCCCCCCAAAAAAAAGCGTCAACTTTGGTGCGGTGGTTATTAATGTTTCTTTAATCACCCAAAAGAAGCAGATGATTAGTGTGTGTTATCTGTGCCCGTCCAGAGGACGAAAGGCCCAGTCCCGGTGGTGCTGAGCGCCGGCCCCAGGTGGCTGCTGGATGTGACTTGGCAAGGAGCAGAAGACAACAAGAACAACTGTGTGGTGTACAGCAAAGGTAAGAGTGGGCTCCTCCCTTATCTCTCCTCCAGCACCAGCACCACCACGGCTGAGACACTGACAATCCCCACACCACACGCTCCTGCCTGCCCCTCTCTGCCTCGCTTTCACGCCCGCACACACACACACACAGCTGCACCGCACGCTCTCTGTCTGTCTCTCTCTCTCTCTCTCTCTCTCTCTCGCTTTCTATCAAATGTTTCTCCCTCTCTTTCTATCCTCTCCCTCCCTCCTTCCCTCATTTGTGCTTCTTCTTTGCCTTTTTTTATCCCTCCCACTCTCTCTCTCATCCTCTTTCTCCTTTTCCCTCTCTCTCTCTCTCTCTCTCTCTCTCTCTTCCTCTCTCTCCTTTTCCCTCTCTCTTTTTCTCCCTCCCTCCCTCCCCCTCACTGTCATCTGTTTGATACAGTCCCTCTCCCTCTCTCTCTCTCTGACACACACACACACACACACACACATACTCTTTCTCTATCTTATATGCAGTAATTTACATCACTGAAACTCTATTCAGAAGCACACTCGACATGCCGGGGCTATTTATCTTTGTTTATGTTGGCTATTTATCACAAGGGATTCCATGACCTTCACATCAGACAAACTTCAAACCAATCCCAGTTTTGAAGACGCGCAATATAGAAATGGCTAATTTGTTTGCGTACACAGTCACAGTGTTCATTAAGAAAGCTCAACATGCGTTTCCTTACTGCATTGTTCATACATGGGCTCCCAGATTGTGATGCGAGATGCAGGGACGATCGTGGCAGACAGCGGCTGTGACAGACGTCACGAAGGGGGGGGGGGGGGGGGGTCTTCCTCCACTGCACTGTAATTGGGGCTTGACAGGGTGCAACCAGAGACACACAGCCAATAATAAATGAGTCAATAAAGACGCTCCTTCTCTTTCTAAAGGTTGAGAGAAGCCCCTCTGTTTATCCGTTGCTCAAAACGATTACCCCCAGTGACTACGTTTCCCCTTCCGCCTCAAAGTGAATAAAAGTGGCAGAACTAGGATTTGCTAGTCAGGATTTTCAGTCTTCCAATTCTCATCTGCTAATCACTAGACTGTACCGGGGAGTTATCCTCTTAGCCGCCTACTTAACTTTGTGCTCTTTATCACCAAATCATTAAAGTTTTGATAAGCTTTTAAAGAAGATTATGCACTTCCTTAAAATCGCCTAATCTTTATTTTTTTTTCTTTTGCTGGGGGAACTGACTCTAAGAAACAAAAAGGGGTAATAACTGGATTTTAATCATTTCGTAAAATTTGGGAGATAATCTTTTCTTTCCCCTCCCTTCTCGTTCTTTGTGTAATTCTGCAGCAGATATCTAGACGACCCAGTCTCTCCGCCCCGTACATGGCAAACATCCCTACCGCCATCATCACCTCATCAGCATACCCTGCTGTCCTTTAGCCTGCCCCTTGTTTACAAGCTGTAGTTTGACCTAAATTAGATTCATGGAAAGCGCTGATTCCCAGACCACCCCCAGTGAGATTCAGTGTCTTTGTGCAAGAACAGGCCAGCTTATTCCTCCTGCCAGAATCACACAGGGCTGCCAGGAAGTGCTACATCTTAATACTAGATTTATAGAACATGTTCCGATTCTGCAAAGCGGAGTGTAAACTAAACTAGACTGGATTGAATTGAAGACCAAACCCGTCTGGTCTGGTCTGGTCTGGATGAGTAGACAGGGCTATACTGAGGCTGAGGTTAGGACTGAGGCTGGTCTGGCCTATGGTGCCATGTCTGTCTGTGAATAATATTGACATCCCCTCGGCCTCCGCCTGTCTGTCTGTTTGTTGTTGTTGTTGTTGTTGCTGTTGTTTGTGTGTGGAGGATTTATGGCCACCAGTGAACATCTCTCTACGTATATTCTACCCGCTGGGTGAACTTGGCAGATGGCCAACCTCCCGACCAACTTGGCTGTGTTCGGCCAACCACTCACACGCTGGTGAGGGAGCTTGGAGCGTCTTCAGCGTGAATGTAACGAGGGCGTGTCTCTAAGGAGGGCGGCCGTCCTCGAACCGGCGAACCGGCCCTGGTTCACTCAAGCCTGCTGTGCCACTTTCACTGGTTGTTATCTGACGAGACTCGATGAGACATGTGTGACGTCGGAAGTCCCCCCAGTTTTCCCAAATGTGGTTCTTCAGGGACGGGAAAATAAGCAGGAGAAAAGAGGTGGAAATAGACAAATGTTTCCTCAGAGAGATGTTCCTGTCAGGTGGAATGTATAATACATGCTGTGGGCTGTGTGTGTGTGTGTGTGTGTGTGTGTGTGTGAGGGGGGGTAACAAGCACCCTGTTACACTAGTAAAATACCCTAGGGGTGCCCCAGGCTGGCAGCAATAGACACACTCACCTAAAGTTTGAGTTTTTGTGACTTTAGTGCCTAGTCAGGTGTGTAAGGTATTACTGCAACACGCCATGCGGTTATGTGGCGTTAAGTTGACGTGACCTACTCTGAACCATAGAAATAACTTTCTGAACTCTGGGAATCCTTCTGCTTACTTATACGAACAGCATACCTGGGCCTTATTCTGCTTTCTTGCATTATGTGATGATCTACAGTCACTGTTGTGAAGAAATGAGGGTCTGTAAATACAGGATGCTTTTAAATCTGTTCCTCTGCCTTGTTCGAAAGACACAACAGAGACAAGAGAAAGAGAGAGAGAGTGTGAGAGAGAGAGTGTGTGTGTGTGTGTGTGAGAGAGAGAGAGAGAGCGTGTGTGTGAGAGAGAGAGAAAGAGAGACAAAGAAAGAGAGAGAGAGAGAGAGAGAGAGAGAGATGAACATGTCCTGTATCTGTTTCTTCCCAGGCTGTCAGCAGCTGCAGCCTGGATGTGCGTTGTTTGTTTTGCATTACAGCCCCGGCCGGGGCCTTAGCAGTCAGCCATTACTAAAACTCTCAACTCCACTATGGTGACTCATTATCGAGAAATCCACCTGGAACTCCCACAATGCACCCCTCCACACTCTGACAGTTTCTTTGAACCAGTGGAGTTTCGGAAACAGACAGCGAGCCCGTGGAGTAATTACACATTACAGTAACACTGTAGGCAGGGAGGAAGGGGAGGTGGGGGAGGGGAGTGTGTGTGTGTTAGAAAGAGAGAGAAGAAAGAAAGAACGACGAAATCTGCAGAGATTTCAGTCATTAATAAAGAGAGTGGAGGTTCATTAACACACCCAGAAATGTAGCGTATGTAAAATGGGGGTTTTGTATTATTTTGCATTGGATGTCACTGAAACAAATAAGTCTCTATTCGTAATTGACTAATTCTGTTTTCAAGGGGGAAATAGTGAGTGACTTAGCTGGCTTTTGATGTCTATATATTGATCTAGTCACATACATCCCTCTGTAACCAACAATATAAGACAGTGGTTGAGTACCAATGTGCTGTAATGTCAGCATGCTGAATTATAACGCCTCAATTAGGGTGTGCACACATACATCCGTTTTGTGAAACATGTACAGAGAGCGATGTGAAAGTTCAGCTTCATTCATTTCCAGTGTACACACAGCTGCATTGTGCCTGAGCTTTGTTACCTGAAAACTAAACCCTTTGAAACTCACACTCTCACAAGCCCATATTATGTCCTGTTATTCAAAGGTCGCCTAAATATTTAAACGTAAGCCTCTTAAGCAGACCTCGTTCAGATACAGCATGTCCAATACGTCTCCGGAGAAACTTTGCCATTGTTCGGGAGGAAATTGACCAATGTAACTAGGCCGTTTTACATAAGCCCATACACTGCAGAATTAGACCAACTCACAGTGGCTTTTGTGTTGCTTTATATTCACCAAGTCCTCGCCATCAAGATCCTTTCCTCCCCCCCTCCCCCTTGTCTCTTTTGTCTGCGGTTCCAAAGCGCGGGCCCTCTAAGGTATACCCTGAACCAGCATGACCTTGCGAGATGGCTTTCAGATTCTCCTTCCATTTGCCTCTGCCGTCTCACGAACTTCAAGCAAATTCGCTCTTTTTTTTTCTCGCCGGCTGCTCATCAGAACGTGATTTCCCAACGTGTGGGACAGATGAGGGAGAATCTTCCGGAAGGCCCGGAGCCACGGCCCCCGACGCTGCTGAGACCAGAGACTGGAACAGTTCACATTTCATTGTTCATGGCAGCTCTCCCCCTTCTCCAAATAGACTGAGGCATGTAGGATGTACCAGGGTTATTATCTGTTATCTGGGAACATAGCGAACCAGTGTGACTGAATACCAACTAAACAACTGACACAATGTAAAAAATCCATTATCAGTGTATTAAAACAGGATTGTGCCCTAAAGGGCTACCCCCACCACGGCATAGAACGGTTGCGTAATTACGTTTAATTAAAATGCAACAGAGATCAACAGAATCGTTTTCATTAGGAAATTATTAATGATTCCACCCCGAACAATAATTGATTGCACTGAGCCACGCGATAACTCGTCGCGGTCAGACTGAAAATGACATGAAAAATGAGTGCACAGTTAGTTATAGTGTAGTTCGAAGGGTGTCGAGTTAGTTATAGTGTAGCGTTACTGCCAGTGTACTGTCTGTTATAGTGTACAGTTACTGCTGGTGTAGATTTAGTGTTAGTGTGGAGATAGCCTTAGTGCTTGCTGCTGAGTAGCCTTGCCAGATATGTCATGGTAGCACACATGGTTGTTGTAGCTGTTTGGCAGAGGAGGAAGACTGAGACGATGAAGAGGATGCAGGGTTAAGGACAGTATAATGGGAATCATGCTAAGACTGAGCCTCTCCCACACATGCCTGAGTAGACTGGTGTGCTTTTATACGAGCGTCAGCGTCCCGCAAACACACACGTCCCATACGCACGTACAGGCTCACGTACACACATGTGCACATAGTCTCTCATGCATAGGTTTACGAACCGTTTGGTTTCTCTCTCTCTCTCTCCCTCTCTCTCTCTCTCTCTCTCTCTCTCCCTCTCTCTCTCTCTCTCTCTCTCTCTCTCTCTCTGTCTCTTTATCCACACACACTTTGTTATTGCTCCATTCAGAGTCATGTGAAAGACGTAAGGCTAGACGCTTCTTCCGACTGGCTTTTATGTGCATTGTTCTGTGTGTGCGTGTGTGTGTGTGTATTGTTCTGTGTGTGTGTGTGTGTGTTGCTGCACCTTCTCCTGCTGCCAGACAAACAGTCCAGACAGCCAGTCCAGATCGTTCTGTCTCAGCACCCACGCTGCTGTTGATTCACCACAGTATCCAGACCTGCACTATCCAATACTCTAACAGCACATATACAGCACCACACCATACCTAGAGAGCACACGGTTTGATCAAGTTTAAGTGTAATTATGTTACCATCTTACATTCATGAACTTTGACAAATCGGACAGACAGACAGGCAGAAAGACAGACAGACAGACAGGCAGAGAGGTAGACAAGCAGACAGACAGACAGACAGGCAGGCAGACAGGCAGAGAGGTAGACAAGCAGACAGACAGACAGGCAGACAGACAGGCAGAAAGGGAGATATGCAGACAGACAGACAGGCAGGCAGGCAGGGAGACAGACAGGCAGACAGGGAGACAGAAAGTCTGTCCTTGTCTCAGTGCCACCGAGGGCGTCAGCCTAATAAGTGTTCCCTGTACCGGCTGCAGGAGGGGTTCGCCTGTGCCATTCACTCTTCATATTTAAATGCCTTGTAAAGCTTAAGCAGGCCCACTTTTCCATGTCAGGGCAGCACTCTATCCTGCTGTGACCATTAATTATGATAGCATTGTGCTCCGGTGCACCTAATAAGAGTGATGTAGTGCACCCTCGTGGCATTACAGACGTGTGTGTAAAGCACCTGGCCTAAGCGCCAAGCTCATGCTTAAGCACTGCACTTAGAGGACGGCTGAAGAAGGCCACCCTTCTGCCGAGCGGATTGGTTAATGCGTTGTACAAGGGGAGGAGGGGGGGGGGGGGGCGAGTGGAGGGGTCTGCTCATTTAACTCGGCCATAATTGTATAATCGATGATGAGAAATGCCTCGGTATCGATCAGCGAGCCGGCTGATTGGCTGGCCCGAGAGCGAGACTTTTAGAGCTGTCTGTGGGCCGTGTTCAAATACTCTAAGGACGCTTCCTTCCTTCATTCCTTCTTCCTCACTCGTTCTCACAAAGCCCCAGAGGCTTGGGTGGACAGGAAGCGGGATGTATAGAGAGTGTGGAACTTCCTGTTAGCCCAGGAAGCAGTGCAGTGTGGGAGTGTTCTTGTGTGTTTGCCCTGCCTGTGTAAGCCTGGAGTTTTCCCTGCTCCCTCTGCACAATGCTTTGAACAATGATCTGGCTAACTGGATTTGCCATAGCTGCCTCTTAATATTGGTATATCTTTACCCAGAGATCTAACAGTCTGTTTAAATACAGATGGTGTGGAAGATCCCATTATTATTGTGCGTTAATCAGTGCTAGTTAATGTGATTATGTCTACTTTGTATAATTCCCCCCCCCCCCCCCCCCCCCCCCCCTCTAACTTCCCTAACGGCATAATCAATGACAAAATTCCTCAGACATGAACATAAGCCTCTACAAGGGCTTTAATCAAGATAGCGGATCTCAGGGCTGTAATTAAAGAGTCTATTCTGTTTGTCTTTTAAAAGCCCTTCGCCCGCTTTTACAACTGGGTAGGATACCCCCCCTAGTCCTGCCCCCCCCCCCCTCCTCCCCACACACACAAACCATGCACTCACACTCTTCCCCCTCCCCTTCAGAGCAGTGGTAAGTAGGTGTGAAAAGCATTGTCAATGTGCTTTTGGATAAAAACCCTATGGGGTGATGCCATTGGTGAGAATGGATGACCCCCGCTCCCCCCCATCTCTGGCTATGGAGAGAGAGTGTGTGCGGGCGTCTGGTTGTGTGTGAGAAGAGCTGGAGGTTGATTGGAGTGTGTGTGGTGGTGGTGGTGGGGAAGGGAGGGGGGGGGGGATTGAGACAAAAGCTAAGAGTTGGAGTGAGGGGCCTCTCCAAACTGCTTTTAGGGGGCGCTTTTTTATCAGCTGTGATTTGCAGGATGGGAAGAGGAGGGGGGCACAGAGTTAAAAGGGGGGGGGGGGGGGGGGGGGTGGTGGTAGAGAGCAGTGGTGTGAAGGAGTGTTCAGAGCCATCATGTGAGGTTTGATACAGGCCTGCGTGAGCGTGACTGTGTCGTCTGATAGAGAGCTACATTCTCCAAATGAGTCGGGAGACCAGTGGGAAGTCACACACACCCAAGGAATGAAGAACAGTGATGGGGGAAACAGCCAGGCGCAGGTGCCTGTATAGGATCACAGCCATACTGTTTGAACGTTATGAGGTTAATGGCAAGCGCCTCCCTAGTCCTGATATATACCATGTCCCCAAAATCAATTTAGGAAAAAAAAATGAAGACAAAAACAAAAAAACTGGTAGACACATTTCCCCGAAATTGTTCACCAGGATCGTTGCTGTGCTTGTGAATTTCCAGGGCGATAACCTTTATACGTACCGTTGTAGCTAATCCATTTTATTGATTGTACATCCGCCCGCGCATAGAAGAAAAAAACGGGGGGTGGCGGGGGGGGGGGAGACAAACCCCATGTTGTGGCGGTGTTTAGAGAATGGTATCAGGTGTGGTATCGCCTCTACTCACCGCAGCATACAGGGGGACGCACTGCAGGCACTTCCACAGCTATCTTACTGTATCACAGGTGAGCATCTAGAAAGGGAAGCTGGAACGTGTCTCACCCTTCATCAAACCCCAAAGCCGCGGGTACAGCCAGGACGTAGCGCCAGGGGGGAGGAGGGTGGAGTCTGAGGGACGTTTGCTGAAGTCGATGGCGAGAGATGGCGAGAGTGTGGAGGAAAAAAAAACTAGAGAGCTTTGGTGCTCTGGTAAGTCCTGGTAAATTCTAGAAGGAGGGTATGTGACTGGAGGGGTGCCTGCCTGTGCGGGTGTGTGTGTGTGGCTGGGCTGAGATGTGACCTCTAGCTGCCTTGGGGGAGGTCGGAGAGCTCTGTAGCGCTCCGTAGCACTGGGTGACAGAGATGGGTCCCCCTGGCCCATGAGGGTGTGCGTGTGTGTGACAGAGAGGAGGGGAGCAGACAGGCGTGCTGTAGGTACAGTAGCGTAGATGAGGGGACGTCGTGTCGCTTGGGTCGGACAGGGCCATCCATTCTACCAGCCCTAGGGAGGGAGAGAGAGAATAAGAGAGAGGGGGGAAGAGATAAAGAGAGAGAAAGGAAGGGATAGAGAGAGAGGAATAGAGGGAGAGAGAGAGAGAGAAGGGGGCACCAATGCACTGTTTCTCTTACTCTATTAAAGCCACTCTATTGTACTCGTCCATGCGCTCAGTAAAAACCAATCTGTCATCGCCCCACCAGTCAGCCTACTGAGGGATCTGGGAGCACGAGTCTATTCACCCTGCGGCAGGCTGTAATCTGATCCGCCATGCTACTGTACACACATGGAGATTCTCCACATGGCTCGGAACTGAGAATGTGGGTTCACCGTCAATGGTGGATATGAGGGATAAAATCTCTGTTCTCTAAAAACTACTTGTTTTCTTTTTCACAATGGATGATTCAAACCTAGGTTTCATGTGAAAGTTACCTGAGCGTCTTCCATTAGACCAAGAGTACTATTTTGTGCCCCATAAGCCAGCAAGTGTTGTGGCTCCAACCCCTCCTGCTACCTCCATACAGGTCAGATATCAGACCGCAGAGGCCCTCGGCCCACCCCAGGGACACATCTCCATCGCTGGGGCTCAAACCAGGAAGGCTACCCCCTCTTTCCAGCCTGGCTCTCCGGATTGCCCTGGCCTGCTAAGCCTGCATATTGTTGAATGGTGGTCCACTAATGCTGTGTTCCAATGCCATTTGGAGTCAGCCGCCTCTCTGGGAGGAAGCCTCGCCACACTCCCTGTAATCTCTGCGCTCCTCTCTGTTGTCGGGTTGCTCGCCCGCTGCTCCCTCGCTATCCCACAGCCCCTCTGCTGCTCACATCCACCTCTACCATTTTAATCCCTTTGACCCAAACCCTTGGTGTTTCCCTGTATCAACAGATTACATCCTCCATGCTCTGTGCTGCTTCTTAGCTAGCGGGCTAGGCTACCATGGCTGGAAGGGCAGGTACTCACTGCTAGCTGCTGCTAGCTAGCTAGCTAGGCTAGCACGAACAAGTGTTCCAGTGCTCTGTGCAGCAGCTTGCCTAGCTGGGTCGATAGGGTTGGTCCCTCTTGCTGCTCTGAAGATTTTACAATCTTTCAAATTCACAAGTGCTAAAGTTCAGCATCGTTTACTACTCGTAGTTTTGTTGTCACGAGTACAGTGCCAGGCGGAACGCTTCATCTGGAGTGTTCCTCCCCCATACACAGAGAGTCTCCGCCTCTTTCATGTACTGCTTCTGGTAATGAGTTAGGGCCCTATTGATGTGAACTTATGTGATCATTTCATAAAGAACAACCGTTTCTCTTTGCCTGCTTTCCTGTGGGCCGTATTAAATCAAGCCTCCGACCTACACTCTAGTTAAATTAAACCCTATCAGCATGTTGGCCTCTCCTATCGCAGTGCAGGCCTTTATATATGGGGGGCCTGTAAATGGTGATTAGTAGGAGTTTTGATTAAATTTCCACAACGTGTGTGATTCTCTGGTGGAGGCTTTCTCCCTCTCTCTTTCTTGTCCTCTCTATTTACCCCCTCCCTCTGTCTTGCTCGCTCTCTCTCTCTCTCTCCCTCTCCTCTACAACTGTAAACCAAGAGAGTACACGGCTGATTTAAGGATCCTTACAAATGGGAAGGTTGCGAGTGGAGACTAAAACAGAAGACAAATCACAGCCTGGCCCTCTCAAGGTTTCCTGTGAAACACCCTCCAGTAGAGGGGAGCGCCAGAACAGTGAAAAATACATACACACTCTATCCTGTCACCCGGCGTTTGGCTTATCTTGAGTGACTGTCAAGGCTGTGAATATCAGGGAATGGACAGAAATATATAAAATTAATAAGCTGCTGGGTGTAGTGTGGAGTTATGATGCTTCATAAATCCTGGTTTGATCACGGTGGACAAGGCTTAAATCCACGCTTTCCTAATGCTCACAGCAGTGTCTCCCAACGGATTGTGTTGTGTTGGGGAGATAGAAGCCCTTAGCTGGCAAAAGTAAGATTTATCACCCCCCCCCCCCCCCTTTCCACATCCTCCTCCTCTTCTCTTTTCTGTTCATGAGTGACAAATACAAGAAAGCCTGGGGGTATTTGGCAGATGTAGCTCACCTTTAATAGAAGAGCCCAAGCACAGGAAGGTGAATCTGGGGCCGAGCAGAGAGAGAGAAGGAGAGAGAGAGAAACCATTTTTCAGTAAAAAAGGAGAAATTGGTAGTGACTTATCAGTTGTACTTCCTGTGTCGGGTGAAAGGTCGCTGGGCTTTTGTTTGTTTGTTTGTTTGGTATCCTAAAAGGATGGATACTATCTCTCTCCCCATCCAAACAGGTCTGCTCTGTCGAGTGGTCCAGGTAATATTTCATGTCAGGAATTAGGCAAGCTTGTTTCTTCCTCTCTACAGTGAGTGGGATGAGGGAACATCCATCATCCCAGAGAGACCACGGCTTCTCCAGTACACCCTCTCTTCAAAGCAGCTGGCTAATAAATAGCGCTGCATAAGAAGACCACTAATTAACAAAGATGTCCAGAATCAAGGGCTTTTTTTTATCCCCCTGTCAATAAAAATGTGTCATTTGGAAAGAAGGGTAAAAAGAGCTACACTTTGAAATGTAAAAATTAATGTCACACGTTTCTTGTCAATCTCATCCTGGTTTCCTCCTCAAATGAGACAAGTTGTGAAGAGAAAATAAATCTGACAGCAGCATCATTTCTACTGGAGCACGGCGGAATAATCAAAACTTAAACTGATTTAAGTTTTCCTTCAGTTTTCAGTTCAGAACGTGTGTTCTTCCCTAATATGGCAACCAAAACATTTAGTTCAAATGCTTATTACACTTCCCAAACTATAAATGTAATTTAAAGGTCTGAAAATGTCTACAGATGCAGTTATGAGAGAGACTGTGGAGCTTAGAGAACGCAGTACAGTATGAGCGCCGTATGTTTTACAGCTGTTTCCAACAGCAATCTGTATTGGTGTCAGTTACACAGTGTAGGATGTGTGGTCATCATGAGGGTACAGGGCACCACCTCTCTCCTGACACCTGCGAAGCCTTTCACAGTCATTTTCTACCCAGCGCAGACGCCCATGGCCGTAAACATGAATTATTCAAACAGGCCCTTTCCTAACAGAAGTGGGGAATTCTGCTCGCTGGTAAACACATTTTCTGCTTGCCGTCCTCGCAAATTTGAAGTGTATAGACATTGTACACGAGGAGTTATTACATATCTCATTCAGGCGAACCCTAGACAGCCCACCAGCCAGGACACTGGGCACTGGCTGGCCCCGGTTTTGACTGTATATCTACTGTCGCCTTACTATGTATTTATACCTCTTGTAATTCTCTTCTATATTTCTACCTGGTTTTCTACTTGTACAGCAAAGCAGTGGAGCTGGATCATCTGCATTCTAGTTTCCCTCATTGATTAGCTTTCCTACTTTTCTTCCTAATCCTATGATGGATCCATCATCCATGTATTATAATCCCCCACAAATGTGTGTTTATTTTCAGAATAAACCCCCTTGAGTTAATTGAAAATCAATTGATAGCATCGCTCACATAATCACAAAACGAATGAAAATAACATTAGCAGGCTGGCAGTTATGAAGATTCAGTCAGAAATCTTTTTTTATTCTTTTTTTATGTGTATATATATATATATATATATATATTGTTCCAAAGGTCTTCCAGACATTTCTTTTCATTTTTGTGGGCTTTGTCCTGACCTTCAACTGGTGGTATCTGTGAGGGCATATCTGTGTCCAGGGCCACGTGTCATGTGTTGGAGAGGTCTGCAGAGGAAGCAGAGGAGACGAGGGGGAGTGATCTTGGTGCTGGGCCCAGGCTGGGCCAGCCCTGGACCCACTATCCACGGATAGCCATGTTTAGCCCAAAACACAGGCTGCACTCTGTCTCCTAATAGAGGCAGGAGAGCACATTGAGGTGTCGGAACACGCATGTTTGCACTCAGACACGTACAGACTTTGAATATAGATACACGTTGAATATATATGTATACTCCATACAGTCTATGTACACACAAACATGTTGTGTATACACACATAGGCACACGCAACACCAACACACACGCCTGTTTCTGAAACAATGTCACAGATCGCCCACTCCGGCTCTGAGAGTGTTCAAAGCTGCCCCCAGGATTCCAGAGCAGAGGGGAGGGACAGGCCCATCTGGGAGTGTGTGTGTGTGTGTCTGTTTATGTGTGTATATGTGTGTGTGTACGTGCGTATGTGTGCATCCAGCTCCCCCCTTTTCTAAGTGGGCTTGGGTGCAGGGGAGTATCGAGCCAAGCTTCCCTCCTACCAAGCTTGCTTTGTAGAACACTCCACATTACAGCTCTGGTTGTTTTCTCCCACTCACTATCAAAACAGAGGCTACAAAAGAGGAGGAGAGGAGCGCTTCATCCCCACAAAGAGAGGGAAGACCACGCTGGAAACCCCTCCCCTCCACATGCACACACACTCAGCTACAACACACACACACTCAGCCACCACACACACAAGCACACACACATACACTCAGCCACCACACACACATTCACACGCACTCAGCCACAACACACACAGGCACACACACACACAGGCACACTCACACACACTCAGCCACCACACACACATTCACCCACAGACGCACACACATACTCTCACACACCGCACACACACAGGTACTGTGCACACCTACCAAGACACACACAATTTGCACACACGCAAAACACATACACGTCCAGCTCACGCATACACACAGATCGGCTGCTATATTCTCCATGATGTAGTTGAAAGGACAGTGTCACATCTGAATTAAGTTCACACGTCGACTTGTCGTGTTCCTTTTCCCCTGGCGTGATGCTTGACTGAACACCTTCTTCTCAAGCAGCCAGATTGTATTAAATCAGAGGTGGAATGGCCCTATTGAGTGATCAGCCTCTGAAATCAAGATCAAAACAGCAGCCGGTCCCAATGGGCCCACATCACATGTGCAAGTCCCACCACCAATGACAAAGGTGGACAACTATCATTATGTTGATAGTGTTTGAAAATGTTTACCTTGAATCGTCAAGGGAGTATTACTTAGCAGTAGCACTGTCGGGGGTTAATTGATCAAATGAGACCTTGAGTACTTGTTTACGTCGCATATCAACTAGAGGTTGTTCGTTTTCATGAGGCTTGCAGATGAATAAATCAAAAAGTCGGTTTTAAAAGTCTCTTTTTTGGGGCTTTGTGCTGCCTTTAGGATCAACTTGAGGCTAAAACCCATAAGACAGAGACTTTTCGAGAGAGAAAAAAGTTCCTAAATAGCCGTTACAGATGCTAGGTTTGAAGCTTTGTCATCACGCTTGAAGAATTTTCCCCTTTTTTAACGTACTCTAATGTGAAATTCCGCGGGGACGAGTTTAATTGAGTTTTACACAAGCCAGTTGGGAGTAGCGCTGGAAGGTAGGTGATGTTGAGGTTTTTAATCTCTGGCTCCGGAGAGAGTTGTTGACGGAGTGGTTCTTTCTCTTGGTGGGGAAAAAAGAGGAAGCATAAGAAATGATACATGCAGGGATAAAACCAATTGGCAGCCCTCAAAGGGACGGAGGGGGTGATAAGGCAAATCCAGCACTTGTAGAGAAATAAAAGAATCCAACTGTTCATTAAAACAAGAAACAAAACAGCCCGATTGAGAAGGCAGGCTGACTGCTCCACGGAGGAGGAAAACAGACAAACAGAGCGGCAGAGATATCAGAGGAAAGGATTGGAAAATAATCAAGGATTTGTGAGGAGAATTAATAAGGAGATAGCGACAAATATGCATTTTTTTTCTTTTTCTCTTCCTCCCCCTCGCTGCAAAATTAGGAGGGTTGGACTACAATTATCTGACAGAAGGCATGGTAGGGGCTACAGAGACACCTAATTATAAAGGATAACCTAGATATGGGCTGTGCTGTCTTCATGGTATGCTCTCTCACTGTCAAACAGAAAGGCAGTTTTTTTTTTTTCTGATGCCAGTTCACTCACTCAGTATACCAGTACAGACCAATAAAAACGTAACATTTCAGTGACTTAAACATGCTATATTGTTACAATAGTCATATTTACTTTCTATAAACACTTTGAGAACCATCAATTGGACACACATGTTCAGGATCTGAATTGTCCTTGGCTTGTTGACTCTGCATAGATCTCTGCTGCAGAGCAGATTTATTCTCTTCCATTCTTCCAGCAGTCAAGCATCAGCCACAAATCCAAGTCTGTCCAAATTGCATTCCCCTGTACGCTATGTTCACATGTTGTCTCAGGCTAGCACAGATACTAGGCTAACTATCTGAGAGGTACAGATGCTAGGCTAACTGTCTGATGCTTCCTTCTTGGCAGTAATTTACCTGCTCTACCATCTGAACTGAACCAAATAATGAGGTCAGAGAGACTAAAGGTGACACCAACAAAGGACTCATGAAATAGAGAGGGGAGGGGAAAATGGGGAAGGAAGAGGAGGAGGAGGAGGAGAAGGATGGGTAGGAAGGTTGAAAAATACCCAGCAGAAGAAATTATCATCACTTGTATGATCAGCCTCCCGAGACACTTCATTGGTGTTTTGGAAGAAAGAGAGTCGTTCATCAACATATCAATAAAAATATGGGCCAGATTATTGTTGTGTTTGCTTACGGTGCGCCACCTCATAAATAATGGCCTCCTCGCTGGCTTCTGTAATATTAATTATAATTATAATGCTGATAATATGGGTGGCCTTTTATTACGGGGGCTGAATCAATTTTACAGTCTTATTCAGCACCACAAGGTCAGGCAAAGTTGTGGGTGTTAGATGGCCCCCTTGTAAAATGGCTCTCTGATCAGGGCGCAGCCGGGGACTCTGGGATACGGCAGCGTTCTTGTTGTCTGATGAAGCCTTATCCACAACCAACAAACTCTTCTCTCTAATGTCAGGATTTGGTTGTGGGCCAGGAGGTTTGACAGGAATCCCACTGTTGATTCCACAACCATATACTGTTGTTAGTGTGGTGTTTTACCTCAAATATGTTTTAGTTTTTACCTATAGCACTTAACGATTTAAATGAATGGATGTGTACTGTAAATGATTTAATTACTTGAATAAAAATATAAATTAATTGTAGGCGGAGAGACACAAAAACCATGAAAGTATCTTCGTGTTCACCTTCAAAGGCGGGCTGGCAGAATGCATTTTCACCCGCGTGGTCGCGGGTTTTCATGGCGTCGGTTGACAGTTCACAGTCAGAGTCTAAAGACGGTCTGTTTCTGGCCACACGTTGAATCTGAACGTTGAGTCTAAATTCATAAGGCACCCCACTGACACTTAGCTCTGTTTCCCCTTTCCTGGTGTTGAAGACTGTCAGACGGAGCCATAACAATGGGCCGAGCCAGACTATCACACTAACCTAGTGTGCTGGGGTACTTTAAAGACTGGATTTAGCATGGCTGAGCTGGGCTCAAACCAACAAAGCATGTTACCAATTCCCCAAAAAATCTACATATCTTTTACCCCTATTTTTATATTCTCCGTCTTTTCTTCTTTCCCCATCGAATTTCCTTTTTTTTTTTTACATTTGGTTTTCCTACTGATACAAATAAGACTTGAATCAGTATGTTCCGTACTTAAGTCCTTATAAATACCCAATTATCATTGAGCCATTTGTTCACAAAGCAATACCAGTACAAATTGATAGTTGCCTTTTTCTGAATAAACAGGTTATAAACAGTTGATTATTCCGTTTTTTTGTTTTGTTGCAGAATATAACTGAACTCGATATGATTCCATCAAAGCACAGCCATCTTTATTCAGTAATAATTTGGTGTTCATTTTCTTTCAAGGATAAATTATTTCATTCTCTGCTGGTGAATGTTCGAATGACCCTATGCTTCCTGAGTAGGCGTGCTTCTGTCAAGGAATGATCCATCCTATCAGTCCGTATTGAACTGGACGTTGACTCTGTGTCGCAAGCCAAGTTCTGGCAGGGAATCCAGATCATGATTTCTGTGATATTGCAAATGACTTGAGATCCCTCTGAATGTTGTGGATTAATCGGCGGGTGCAGATGTTGTTCTCTCCATCTTTAACGCTCACTCGTTTTCCTACCGCCGTCACATTTTGCATGCAAAGCAGATGGTCTGATAGGTAATCCTTGTAAGGGTTTTTGGAAGACAGGTTATTAGGGGATTGAGGCATGGGAGGAATTTATGTACATTATTTAGGTCGATGACAATGCCTGCGACTCTAGTCATTTAGTGTCCCCACAGCCAAACCTTAACAGCAGCAGTATTCAAACATGCACAAGCCCAAGAACACACACACACACACACACAAATACTCTCTTGCCTACTTTTTCTTGCTCTCTTTTTCCCCTCTCTCTCTCCCTCTCTCTCTCTCTCTCTCTCTCTCCAACGCACATACACACACTCACATACAGACACACTCCCATAAGCCCAATCCCATCCAGGCACTTTAAAACGCCTGAGGCTCTAAAGCTGGTTCCCTTGGCTGGATCGCACAGTTCCAGATGACTCCAGAGCCCCGAGACTGCTGGTCCCATCACCCAGCCCCCCCCCCCCCCCCCCCCCCATCCTCGTTCCCCCTCACCCCCCAGTCTTAAAGCTGGCACTACCTGTCACCTGTTAGATGCACCCCACCTTTAAGTGGCCAGTTATTTTCCCGTTGGCTTTCGGTGTGTTTCATATTGCGGTTCGTTAAAGCGCAGCGCGGCAGGCAGCATATTTACATAGGCTACCGGGAGGGTTTTAATTTGCGTCGGTACGGAGCATGACCGGAACTGAAGAGTGCAACGCCAAAATGACTTTTTCACCCGACGCCACCCCCCCCCCCCCCCCTTCCCCAGCGTTCCCTTCTACTTGTACCACCTCTCCCTCAGGAAGATGTTGCTTTGTGTAATTGCTTGAACAGGGCCCACCAGGCGATTCTTCTTCAGACCTCAGTATTTCCTGACCGCTAAAAACAAATGCCTCTCCATAGGATAGCATTTACGATAGATTCCTCCACGCTTTCTCTCACAAAACCACCGCGCTGTCCTCCGAGTCCTGTTATTCTCTGAGGTTCTCCATTCGGAGCTATCTACCCAGGGAGGGGGGAAAAAAGAGTATTTGAGGGTGCAGGAGATTGTTTCATAACAGTTTACCCTAAAGTCAGATTGGCTTCTGAGCTCCACAATCCTATCTCCCTCATAGAGCGGAAGAGTAGACACAGGCTCCCATACAGACAAGATGTCAGACACAGATCCTTTAGAAGAAGCAACAGACCCTCGCGAGCCATGGTAGACACTCGTATCAAACAGACGCCTGTATCAGACACCAAACCACAGAGCGATAGGAGCTAATATTGCCATAAGACGCTCTGTGTCACTCCCAAAATACATGTCTTGGAAGAGCGTGTGTGTGGGTGGGGAGGGGGGGTGGGGGGGGGGGGGGGGGGCAGGGGGGTGTGCGGTTGCCGTGGTTGTCAGGTCCTCAAACATTTGCTCTCCTCTCACATCTCTCCCTGGGCCCCCCTCCTCTACCAAACTGGCTTCCACAGATGCACTCCAAACAGCAGGCTGTTCATCATGCATTGTCATAGACCTAGGCTAGCTCCCAGCCCCCACCCCCACTCCCAGCCCCCCCACCCCACTAACACACCCACCCCCCCCCCCCACCCCCCTCCCCAGTCCACTGCTGCTGCTGTTGGCCCTACATCCCGTCCCAGCTCCCTGATATCAATCACCGGCAATGAGGTTGGCCCAGTCCAAGCCTGGGCCAGCAAAGCCATCCCTCCCCGCCACTCGCCCCCCTCCCCCCCCCCCCCCCCCCCCCCCCCCCAGCCCGCTGCCGTCAACACCGTGGCAGACACCCGGACAAGGTGGACGGACGGTCTGGACGGACAGACAGCCGCGTGATTGCAGTGTCATTTTGGAAAGCATATTGTCTAGTTTTGCCATCTGTCCATGAGGGAGAGATGGCAGCCGCAAGCTCATCTGCCGTCTGGTTCCTTTATAGCCGCTATGCAGAATTCTGTCTTTTTTGGGGGGGCGAGGGGGTGGGAGTTGGGGGGACCAGGTTGGCTTGCGTGCCGTGTGGCGGCCCACTGGAGCCCAGCGGATACACAGACACACCGCGGATACAGACACAGTCTGTCTGAGGGACAGCTCCTATAAAGTATCGCAATTCAGGTATTCGAATGTTCTGATGTTTTAACGACTGTTTAAAACCTCCCCTAACTACCAGCCACTTCACAGCAGTCTGTCCACTGAAGCTCTCCGATCCTTCGCTTTTAGCGGTGCGTAGAAAGTAACGTCAGTCGCCTCGTGGGTAGAACCTCACCGTGTCAGAGCAGACAGTGTGTACTGTCGCATGTGTGTGCAATGGTGTTGATTGTTGACGGATGGTACCGCAAGCCCACACACACACACACCCACACACACACCCACACACCCTCGCTGTCGCACATTGAGGCTCTCGTCTGGTGGAGCTGCTCTTTGGCACTGACATTAATACAGAGCAGATTGGTGGAGATCTGCAGGCCTTGTTGTTTGATCTTTTCTCCTCTTGCCACATTTCCTGGCACCGTCCCTCTGCCACGCCGCATGGCGCAGGCAGGACTGCCATGGCCTCAGCGCGCCTGCCAGATTTGTTCCTCTGTCCTCTTCCTCGTCCAACTTACTCCCTCATGCCTGGTCCGTGGACAAGCCACCCCAAATTACAAGAGCATGTGTGTGTGTGTGTGTGTGCGCGCGTGTGTGAGTGTGAACTCAGTGTACAAGATGGCAGTAACACCAACAGCGACCCTCGCGACAGGAGGTATTCAAAAGACCTGCAGCTCACACACACACTCTAAGTCACACACAGCAACTGAGACGCAGCATTTCAGCATGACTGTTCTGGATATTTCGAGACCCTGAATATATCAAGTCTCCAGAGCATTAGACCTGAGATGGGGCTGTACTGTAGGTACAGTAAAGACTGAACCAACACCAACTTCAGACCCAGATTTAAACAAATAGTGCATCGTCTTATCCAGCCTACCATCCCAGCCTCGCTGAGGTGTGTGTGTGTGTACCTAGCGCTCATTTGGACCCTAATGCCTTCAGGCCTCACGAATAAATGGTTTCGAGCTCCCTTATCAAACGCAGGAATTAAACTCAAATACTTCCTCCTTTCATCTGAAATATTTGTTCAAAGACGAACGTCTCCGAATGCGACACAATAGCCCTCCACACCCCTCCGCACCCACACCCTCACCCTCGCAGCCCGCTGTTCCTCAAGGACTAGAGTGAAAACGGGGAGGGGGGAAACCCGGGGCTAATTTGGTAACGACGGCACTCTGTGATGTCTGAGCCCAATTTGCACAGTCTGAGTCTATCTGCCGTTTTTCCACGACGAGCCGCCTTCCTTTATGAACCCGGCATCAGATGTGGCGTCCTTATCGCTCTCCCCGTGTTAACCACTTCATTTGTGACTAATGGCACACAGGCGATCGTTATCCCTCTAATTTATTCCAAGTTTAAGATGAAGGGCTGGGTTGAGGTGGGTGAGACAATGCGCCGGGGAAAGACAGTGTGATGCCTCGCTTAATGAGGCAAATCATCTTCTTTTTTTACGCTTTCAGGGTCAGAGGCAGAACACACAGATTGAGACTGAGACGAGCGAAACACCGAGAAACACAGAGGGAGAGAGAGACAGAGAGAGAGAGAGAGAGATAGAAAGAGACAGAGAGCTCTAAACCTGAAAGAGGCTCCCGATGCTTTTGAAGGAGATGTTTGATCACGTGAGAGCAGTTGAAAGCAGCAGCCAATCAGCGAGAGGTGGCAGATGAAGGTTAGGGCTTTAGACGTCGTGCCAACGCTACGTGGACCAGGCTGGCGAGGCCTTCTGCCTACAGAGCAGGTAGACAACCGCCCCATGTCATCAGCTCTGAGGCAGAGAAGGTGTGGAGAGGCTCCGTGCAGAATGTGTAGCCATGGTACCGTACTGTAGGTGTGCTGGTTCGAGGAGCAGTATAGGGGCCTGAGCGAGGCGCTACAGAGCAGAACAAACTTCTGAATGCCCTCAGAAGAGACCCGGTTTGTTTACAAGGATGGGGAATTCGTGCATGTTCTCACTTTGTTCGTCTGTGGGTTTTCAATACACTGAGGGTGAGGTTTTATGTTATCGTCCCGGAGGAGCAGTGGGGGAAAAAAAGCCAAGGGGTACGAGACGTTTTGTGGAGGAACACAATGGAACCTGTGGCCATGCAGGAACCTTGTTGTTTACCTTAATCCTCGTCGACAGAGCAGAAGACAGCAGCGAAGTCTCTCTGGCTTTCTGGGAAACGTCTCTCTTTCTCTTCCCCTCTCTCGTCTCTGAGGCCTCCTGGGCAACATATGGAGCCCTCCAAGTTACTGAGCAACTTTCCAACTGCTGTTGTGGAAAGCGCTATGCTAACTGCGGCCCGGGAGAGCTCATTAAGCACCCTTGTGCATAAGCCTTGCTTGGAAGTTGCCTTGGGCTGCCGCAGTCTAACCGAGGCGGGATCTGAACCTCCTGTCTGCCAGATAATACAAAAACATTTGCATATAATGTCAGTTTTTGGCATGGAGCACCGTCTCCCAGTGAAGGACCATCTAACTCTCATTGGCAGACCAGTGTCTGTCTCCCCCCCCCCCCCCAAGAAAAAGAAAGAAAGAAATTAAAAATATTTTTTTTGAAGAAGTAAGGGTCTGACTATTTTACTGTTGTTGGTATTATTTGGGGGGGGGGGGGGGAGACATCTCTGGGGTTTGAAGGATGCCATTGTTTCCTTATTTTCAAACTCTCTTATTATCAGCTTCCGACTCCTTCGAGTGGCTGCGATACTCAACTGGATGAAAGCCTGTTTTTTAGGAACTCTCTTTGCAGTGGTGCAAGTCATATTAGCAGCAGGGTAATTACGTGGTGTTAAGGCTTTATTCCTACCTGCTAGACTGTTATAGTGCATCGTTGCGCGGTGACGCTTTCAATTAGCGAGGATGTCTAAACCTGCCTTCACCACCAGCACCCCACACTCCGACTCTGCCTGTGTTTGTCATACGCTGAGAGAGCACACAATTACTTAGGAACCACGTAGTAATTGCCCAGTGATGCCGCTCACAATGGTGGAAGTGGAGTTACCTAGACAGAGGCAGCTGGAGGTCTTAGGGGCGGGAAAAGGGTAAAAGAACAAGTAGAAGAAGGGGAAACAAAACGTCAAACCTGTCCTCCACTGTAAATCATGCTTCACTTTGAAGAGGTGTGGAGGGGGATATAAATAATGTGTGAAAGTGTGGTGATTTTAGTGATTTAGGGGAAGCTTTGAAAGGCGTATTACTGGAGGTGACAGCCGCAGGGAGATAGGCAGCTTGTGGTAGGAGAGAGGGGTAAGGGACGGTGACATTATGTCTGCGGGGTTGAAGTGTCACAGGCAGGGGTGAACTGCTATTTACGGGGATCAATACTTCTCAGTTTTGCACTTATCTCTGCCTCGATGGTTAGCCAAGCCCGGCTGGATGTACCCGTGGCTCGAAATACCACTAATACAAGAACCGGACGGCTTCTCAGTGGGGTTTGATCTCAGCCTTGGTTGCTGAATATACGTGGATGCGACCCCCAAGAAATGTGCTGCTGTACCAAACATCTTCATCAGTGGTTAGAATTGGGTGGATGTTTAGCTTTGGACACTGCCACGTTAAATGAAGTGTACGACTCCTTGAGGACCTGGGCTTGTTTAGTCAGACTTTTCAACATGTGGGAAATCTTCCTGTTTAGCTTACGTGGACACTATTCCCTAGCAGGTGGTTTAAATCTTCTCCATGTTGTTTGGTACTGAACACTGTCAACTTGGGGGAGGGGGGGGGGGGTGGACGGGGGACGAACACAGTTCATCTCCCTCAAGGTCCTGAGTGGTCCGAAGGTGTGCCTCACTCTATCTTCCATGTACAGTATGTTTGGGTGGTTAATGGAAACGTGCCGTCATGCCTTGTGTGTCCCTTCGCTGGACAAAAGGAGAAACATCGTCATGCCTGGAGAGAAGGAGGAAAACTGCTTGAGTCTCCTTCTTTTAAGTCTTTCATTAAACTTCTGAAGCTTGAGCTAATCCTTGCTGCACATACAACAAAAACGCTGCATTCAACAATTTGAAAAAAGAAAGAGGAGGCGAAGGGAGAAGGAGAAAAAGAGGAGTGAGAGAGGAGTGAGAGAGAGAGAGATAGAGAGCGAGAGAGAGAGAGAGAGAGAGAGAGAGAGAGAGAGAGAGAGAGAGAGAGAGAGAGAGAGAAAAGAAAGAAGCCCGGCCTGATTGCTACATATTCATATTCCTATGCAGGCGTTATCACTTAAAAGGCTTTCTAATTACAACAACAAGACAAAAACTCCTTGGATTCCTTCCAGACCTGCTAAATGATAAAATAAGCTTGCACTCTCTCTCCTTCTTAATCTCTGCAAAGCACCTTGGAGCCTCATCTCCCAAATACATGCGAATGAATGTGAAAATGCCATTTAGAGATGCAGGTGTGACATTTGATAAGAAACTTCTGGATTAAATATGTTCAGCTAATGAGGAACTAGGCTAGCCCATCAGGGCAAACTATTGGTGGGATTGTGTGGCGGCTGATAACATTCCACACGCAAACATCCAAATTCATTATTAATAAACAGCCTGCAGTCTCTTTTTCACTCTCTCCTCCCTCCCTCTCTCTTTCTCTCCTCTTTCAGTTTCCCCCTTTCTTTCTTTCTTTCTCTGTCTGTCTGTCTCTCGCAGGCAGGCTGGATCCTTCAGTAGAGTGAGGGATGTGCCTGCTCATTAGGACGGGGGGATGGGAGGAGAGGTACGGGAGGGTAGTATCGACTGTTTTTCATTTTTTTGTTTGGGGGGTTTTGGGAGGCAATTTCAAAGAGTATGTTAATGGTGCATTGAACGTCAGAACAAAGAGTTCAAAGTTTCAGTCAGCTCTGGCATTGACTGTAATTCTTTGGCTAGCTAATACGGAAGAGAGGGGATAGTCCGCTAAGCCATTGGTGCAGTAGATTGGGCAAGTCCCTGGCCCAAGCTTGACATTTATAACGATTTGGAGCAGATTAAGGCCGTATTAGGGCTGTAGTCTGTAATGTGTCGCTGTAATGAGGTGTGAGCGCATTGCTATCTGGAGAAGTTAGCTAGCTCGCGGGGTAATGAAGGTCTGAGAGAGACTTTGGGGGGGGGGGGGGGGGGGAGAGGACTACCTGACAGCCACCTCCTCACATCCAGGGTCACCGAGGCTGGGATAGGAAGCACGGAGACTGGGGGACGGGGGACGGGGGGGGGGGGGGGACGGGATGGGGTTTGAGGACCTTGCCAGGGACTGCGGAGGAAGCTAGGACTGTGTGCTGTCAGTCTTAGCCAGCTTAGCTCAGCCAGCCAGCAAAGTGTCACAGAGTGACAGCACTTTGTTACTCGGACCAGTAGCTGTCCGGAAATATTCTATATTCAAAACCGAAATTAGAAAATTGTAATGTGTTATTCTGAGCGCAGGATTTGGCGGTGCACATCTTCTCAGTCAACGGTGTGCACCGCCATGTAATTCTCCGAAACAGCTTTAGGAATGTTGCCTATATTTCCAGTTTCCATCCCTTAAAATAAATAAATTTAGTCTCTCTCACCGTTCACCTCATGAAGGGCAGAGCTCCAGGCTCTTAAACTCTGCCACTGCATAAAATGAATATTCCACAGGGCTTTAAAGACGCATACATTATCCCGCAAAAATAAAAACACAGGTAATTTTGTTTTAGCGTGTGCAAATGGGGGTTGCAGGTGTCGTCCCTCCATTGAAGTGGCCTTTATGATGTTAATTAGTTGTTAGCGTAATTTCCATCCCCGACCATCAACCGCGAGAAGTTCACAGAGCCCTCTGTTCACAGGGAGTCAAGGCCATGGCAGCGTTTCAAGTGCACCGAACAGGACGGCAAACGATAACGAACAGGTGATGGGGACCGATGCCCAATGGCGACAGGAATTACAAAGAAAATTGAAATAGTGAGAGCGGGATGAATCATCTGGACAGCATATCAAACGTCGAAGGCGCACTGCTCAGCGCTCACGCTATTTGCTCATGCTGTAATAATCTGTGCTTATTTAAAAGATAAACAATGGCTGGATCTTGCGCCAGTAAATTGTGCGCACGCTACACCCCCCCCCCCCCTCTTCCCCCCCCCCCCCCACCCCCAGTTTGTATCTAGGAGCAGCACAGAGGTTTACAGTCTCAGACACACCGTCACAGACGCCTCTACTTTATTGCGCCAGTGCTTGTGCGATAGCAGTATTTATGATGCTGGAATTTATGCTGCACTGTATTACCAGTGTGTCTGTATGTGTGCAGGGGTGTGCGTGTGTGTGTACTCTTTGTCTTTTGTTTCACGGTACTTCTTTAGTACTACCGTGTTGTATTGTGTTCGTATTACTGTGTATTTAAATTATTTGTGTGTGTGTGTGTGTGTGTGTGGGGGGGTTCAATAGATGTGATTGAAGCATCTCGTTATGTTCTGTTATCAATAGAGTCTCACAAGGACACAGGCAGCGCTCTTACTTCCTCCACAGGATGAAAGTGCTTTACAGTAGCAGGGCTTGTGGTCTTTAGTCTCACCAACATCTGAAACTAGCACAGCATTCCCAGTCTTCCTCCTCATCCAAGTCTTCTTCATTTTTCGTCCTCTCTTCCCACTCCGCTTCCTCCTTCTCTGACTCCAGACATATTGACTCTCTCCCTCCTCTTGCCACTCGTGTCCTGTTAAGATTTAGACAGCAAACATAAAATGCCAGAGATAACCTGCGTGACTCTTTGGAGGGACTTGACTCCCCTACATTATTTTAAAGACCAGATCTGAGAGTCTGAGCTCTGCAGTCTGGGGGGAGCGATTATCTGCTGTGATCCCTCTCCGGTACAACCAAAGTCATTCATCTGTCGATCCCTCACACCCCCACCCACCCGCCCCCCACTTTCCTCCTTGTCCTCCATTCCCACATCAGCCCCTCGCCCCTCCCCACCACCCCCACCATGCAAAGACGTACTCCCCCTAATCATGCCGGCAGCGTGTCAGTCCTGTGGATGAGCGGGGCCCAGAGAGGAGAAGGGCTCTGTAAACATGGACAGGCAGCAGGGTGCTCCCCACACCCCCGCCCCCCCCCCCCCCCCCCCCCCTTCCTAACACACACTCTGAATAAGCAAACAGGGGGAAGATTTAAGGATTTGGTCGGGACCAACTTTGTAGTGGCGGCTCAGGGTTCTGTTCCGGCAGTTTCCGGGGATGCAGCCGCTGGGATATTGTTCTTAGCCCATGGAGGGACTGCTATGCGTTATAAGCTCTGTCTTTTGTCAATAGCATTATGATACAGACATTCCGGTTCTCTCTTTCTTTTCCTCTTTTTTATTCCGCGTTTTTTGGAGTCAGATTTAACCATTGAGCGTACCTCGTAGGCCCCAGAAATCCATGTAGTCATCGCTGATCAAAGTTGACTCCATAAAAGAAAGAAAGCAAAATTTTGAAAATTGTGCTGTGGAAATCCGAAGTCAGTCTGTGCCATTGACACAGTGGTACTGTAGTAAATAGCTCCATATATCCATATTACGGGGCTTTTGACCTCTGTCTCTGTGGTCTGAACTTTATTTTCGCCCCCGCTGATTAAGAACGATCATGACAGACCAGTAAATCTAGCCTCGGACTGTGGATTCCATAAATAGCCTAATACAATTGGCTGTATCAAATGGGATGTATATTAAAAGCAGCTGAGTGTTCTCTGCTGTCAGGATTCCATTATGGTGCCTGCTCTCTCCCCTCGTGTTGATACGCCAGTAATTTACAGACCGATCTTAATTGACTTATTTTCTCTGCATGTCTGTGGGTGCCTGTGCACGCACCGCAATGAGAGTCTTGTTCCTCTGTTGGGCCACACACAATGTACTGGAGCTCAATTTTACCATTCATAATGAATGCAGCATCACCATTCAAATGCAGCCATAAGCACATAGCAGATAAGAATTTAATTAAATGTAGATTAAAACCAAACAGGAAAACACACTGGCTGATAAATTTTTATCACGTCCCCTGGTCATATTCCCCCCCACCCCCTGCCCCCCCCCCCCCCCCCCCGCCACCCTCCCTCATACTTTCGACTTGTTCTCTTCCTTGGGCTAACCAGCTTTCCAGCTTGCCAAAAGTGGCGAGAAACACCTCACACACACACATCTTGCTGTGGCGCCGTGAGATTGTGTAAAATGCAAAAATGAGGGGCGGTCACACGATTAATCAGAATTCTGGCGTCGGGGGGGATGGTGGAGAGGGGTGGGAGGGTGGGGGGGGGGGGGGGGGGGGGGGGAATTAGTTGCTTCATCCCAAATTTGCATTATATTCCAAAGGACAAACCAGAGCACTGTAGGCAGAGGGGGAACATATCTCGCTCTCCACACGAACAATTAGATATTTCCACAATATTGAAATAAATGTCACCTTCAGTATTGAATGTGTCCGTACTTGCTAAACATGATGTTAGAGGCAGTGCCCTGAGAGCGTGCCGGGGCAGGGGGGGGGAGAGAGAGAGCTGGGGAGAACAGCAGCCTGGAGAGGAGAGACAAGCAGGGGAAGTGGAGCAGCCTGGCTGCCTCTCACAGCAGCTGTGGAATAACTGCACCGCACTGGGTGTGCGGCTGCAATCTATCTACTTTAGGTACTGTACAAGTGGTACTTGATTTATTTAATGTTTCCTTCTCTCGTGCAGTTTTTAAAAGGGAATTCAATTCACGTTACGGTTAAATTCCAAATTAAATCTAGCAATAAATAAAACGTAATGAAGCTGATATGTTTTTACATTTTAAACGCTGAAGTATGTCTACAGTAGCTAATTACCTACCCATCTACTGAAGTTATGGTTCCTCTCCCTTAAAAAATTAGAAATTTACCTGTATAGCTTAAAAGTGCTGCAGTTTCTAGGTTCACTACACACGTATTACCTGAACCAGTGGCTTTCCGTTTTAGATTTATCCTACACACACACGCAGCCACGTACACACGTTTAATACAACCCCCGCACAAATACATCCAACAGATTATTACCCCTTACATCGTGTCCTACAGTGAGGCCCTTATTAAAACAAATGGAAATCAGAAGACATGGTGTTCCTAGTCAGGGCTCTGCGTATCTCTGGAGCACGTGGAGGCGTTGATGAGCAGCAGCAGTGCGAGCCGTTGTTCCTGAGCGCGCTCAAACTGGCACCAGAGCGCGCGTCGCTCTCTGGGCAGCGCCGTACATCCCTCCTGCCACCTCCTCCTCCTCCTGCACCAGCACGGCTGATGCCGTGGTCGCTTCTGTGCCCGTCCCTGCCCACCGCGCCGGTCGCTGCATCTCAGTTCCACTCTATTACCCTCACGCAAGCGATTGGCCTTTTCTGTGGGGAAAAGAGCAATTTCCTGTCGCAGTCTGTTTGATCAAGTGCTAAACCCTTGTGATCAATGGAGAGACAGATGTCGCCTCCAGATGGCCAGGCGGTGATACCTGGGGCAGAGGGGGGCTTGCCAGGACGACAGAATGGCAACGAGCAAGGGCAGTGGCCGAGCCCGGAGCCGCAGCCATCGAGACACAATGTGACAAACGCAATTAGGCCTCTTAGCTGCAGAGTATTTATTTCTCCCAGCAAAAAAGCGACCCGGAGATTTAATTAGCACATACTTTAAGCAATATGTAGAATTACAGGGGTGCAGGGACACTGGGGCACGTTGCTAGGGATTCAGCGTCGGTTGGTTTTCTGGTGTGTGTGTGTGTCTTTGTGTGTACATGCTGATATCTGTGTGTGTGTTTTAGGTGTTGTTTTCCCTCTGTGTAGTCCACAGTTAATGTGGTCATCGGTTTTACAGAGTAATGTAAAACGTAAAAGAAAGAAAAAATCTACCATAACACAACAACAGCTGTCAGGAGGGTTCTGGAAACGGTTCAGTTCTTTACATTCCGTTCTCACTCGGAGCTCGAGCCATGATGCGCCGTACCAAAATGGCTGACAGGTGCTCATGTCTGGCACCTCCATCCTTCTGACCCCCCCCAAAAAATGAATAAACCTGTTAACGCCAGGAGGTACAAACAAACCTACCCAACGAGGAGAGACTCACACTTTATAAACATAGACATGCAATTGCATTAGGCTAGGACTGGCCACGGCTGCCTAGGATTGGCTAGAACCTGCTATGGCCGGCATCCACGCCACCACGGCCAGCAAGCCCATGTGGCACACACAGACACAGAGCCACGTTGGAGGAGCCAATCGGGCGCTCTCGCTCTCCCAGGAACCCTCCCGTTGGAGTGCCGCCGTTCACCTGCTCCCACAGTGGCATGGTGGGAAGGGGGGAGGTGGGCCATTGGGCCGCAGCTGGGGCTCCAGGCTGGAGGAGCTCCGGGCTGAGGGGGCTCTGGGCTGGGAGGGCTCTGGGCTCCGCCTCCGGCACCGGCAGAGGCCTGTCACAGGGGCCTCATGCTCCCATTAGCAGGGTTGGTCAGGATGGGCAGAACCAGCATGTTCCCTCAGCAGGAGCCCTCAGTAAACACATGTCCACTAGCTGAGACCAGGCTGATCAGGAAACCTGCTAAAGGAGCCTGTTAAACCACACACCTCAATGAAAAAGACACCAAAACCAGGCCAACCACAGAACAACCCCCCCACCACCCCCAACCAGGCAGATCAGAAAAGCAGACTCCCACAACCAGGCTGTCAAGCCACAACCAGCAGACAACCAGTGGAGACCTGTATGTAAACCTGTTCAGAGGGGAGTTATGTGAAGCTACTTGACTTCTCGCTTCACATGAAGGGATTGTGCTGTTTGAGTTAATGAGGGTGAACGGCTTTTTAGTGTTGTCTCAGGGATTAACAGGGCTTGAAAATAGAGAAGAACATATTTAGTCCCTCCCAAAAAAAGCATCAGAAATCTAAAATGTTTAGAATGAGTGTTTACATTTTTCTTATAACGTGATTTAGTAGAATACATTTCCCAATAATCTTCATGAAAAAAAAGTATGTGTTGTGCAATTGGTAGTTTTTTTCTTGTTATTATTATTGCTGCTCCGGTGCGTTTGTTCATGTGATTTTCCTCATCAATTGTCAGTCGTAAACTAATAGATTTCATGTTAAACTTTGTTCCAATTCTATACCAATTGTACACTTCTAATAGACCTATAAAACAAGCCATTCACATTCAGCGCTCTCATTCAGCATTGTAGCAAAATAGACCGACACTTGGCAATATAATTCTAACTGCTGAGAAAAAGAAATATTCTAGACTCTCGTGGGATTAGCCACTGAAAAAAAAATGATGGTTCTAATTATCAAAGGAACTGTCCCATTTTTACGCAACGTCAAATCATTTCTTCAATCAGATCTTTGCCAGGAACAGGAAATGTTCTTCAAATTAAAATGTAGAATTTCGTCCAAAGTCAGACGTCTTGACAGTAGAACGGAGCTGTTCTGTGTCGTGGTCTTGTAATGTCTTTGTTACCAGAGAATGTATACAGTAGAGAGAGTGTGTGTGGCTCCTCGGAGACCCTTTCTAATTTGTGGATTGTGACCCTGGTGCGGTTAGCTCAAGGCCATGCAGGAGCTCTTGTGCTGGGTATCGTCCGCCTAACACTTGGTGCTAAAATTAGCCCGGGCTGCACTATAGTGTCAGTGACTTGCGAGTGTGTGTTTGGTGTCGGAGGAAGCTGGCTAACGTGAACACATATTTACCTAACAATGCTTCGTAAAACCATCTTGTCCTCGTCCCAACGGTGGCAGAGGAAATCCTTCACTCTGCCTCAGACAATGTGGTTTTGTCATGTTTGAAAGCACTTGGCTATTGGGTATTGCTGTGTACATATTGCACGTATGATGTTTAGCGACAGTGGTACTGACAAAAATATATGTATATATTAAAAAGATTGTATAGAAATACTTGCCAAACAGCATTAATATCAGGATTTCTTTTTTTGCCTACCTGTCTGCCAGCCTACCTGTCTGTCTGCCTATCTGTCTGTCTGTCTATCTGTCTGTTTGCCAGCCTACCTGCTTGCCAGCCAGCCTGCCAGTCTGTCTGTCTGTCTGTCTGCCAGACTGTCTGCCATTCTCTCTGCCAGTCTGTCTGTCTGTCTGCCAGTCTGTCTGCCAGTCTCTCTGCCAGTCTGTCTGTCTGTCTTGGAATGGCACTGTATTTGAAGAGTCTCTGCCTGGGTATAAGATGAAAGTTCCTCTTGTGTGGTGGTGAGGCTGGGCTCTAGCATGAGAAGAGTGCCTCTTAGTGGTGAAACATGCGCATAGACAGCATGGGGTGAACGCTAGTGAATCCCCATGGAGCAAAGGGGAAATACGATCGTTTTTGGTCAATTGGACACACGCATCACACATAGGCACACGTGCGCAAGCCAACACACGTGTTCAGCTCCCGTGTTTGAGCACCTGAGAGGCACTGCTTCATCACGATCCCTGAATTCACAACGTTATTTTCATCTCCCTCGTTTGACGAAGTGTTGGTGGCCGTGCCATCGTGGTCCTTCAGTCCTCCTCAGGAGGGTCTCTGCTGGCTGGTGTTGGTGAGCCTCCCCCCTGTTCACCTGCTAGTCAGACACCCTCAGAATATTTACCATTTGCGACAAGGAATTAATTCAAAAGTTGCTTGTTTTCTTACGAGCAGATGAGTCTACTGTACACGAATAGCCTGCTATTAAGAGTAGAGGAGCAGAAAGTCATAGAATAGAGATGAACAGTGAATGATCGTATTTACAGACTGTTGTTGCAGCTGGTCAAGTTGTGAGTGAGTGGAGGGAGGGGGCCCACACTGTGGTTCAGAGGGAACAGGGGCCCTACACTGTGGTTCAGAGGGACCAGGGGCCCCACACTGTGGTTCAGAGGGACCAGGGGCCCCAGACTGTGGTTCGGAGGGACCAGGGGCCCCACACTGTGGTTCAGAAGGACCAGGGACCCCAGACTGTGGTTCAGAAGGACCAGGGACCCCAGACTGTGGTTCAGAGGGACCAGGGGCCCCAGAGGAGCCAGCAGCCCCGGAAAGAACCCAGGCAGCCACGCTCGTCAGTCAGCAGGACCTACTTGATATTCGGATGTGCCATGAGGCTGTGGCTGGGGCGAGGGGCTGAGGCTGATCTGGAGACAAGAGGAGAGGTCTTTAATTAGAAACCTCTCTGTAGCCCATGGCTACAACGGCCCTGCTTTACAATTAAGCCCAGTAGTTAGCAGGCTGCCGCTGGACATAAACTAGACCTTTCAGGACTCACATAATCAGAACCGGGAAATATTCAAGGGAGGGAAGAAAAAAAACGGAGGTTGCAAATTACTGTCAAGCTTTGGTGGCTCGTCAAGGAGAGACGAGGTCAGAAATGACCTTCGTCCTCAATTCGAATCGTGGAAATTCACCTCAAAAAGTGTTTTACAAGGTGCAATTTAGCTCAAATGATGCTGCTTTTGATTCTTTCTTTACCTCTATTGGGACACACTCCTTTAGAGGGAGGGAGTTAAAGCAGCCATGACAAACTCAGACAACCAGTCAGTCAGCACACGCATGCAACCAATGAGATGGTTTCTCTAAACGACCCATAGGTTTCTCTCCTCTCGTCCAATAGCATTTCTAGCTGTACACCTTCATAGGCGTGGCCTCTGTGTGTTTTCCCAAATCTAAACCCCACCCCTTCCACGCATTAGCTTAGCTGCAGCGGAACAGGAAGCTCTCCACTCTGGTAAAGACTTCCACAGCTCTGCTCAGGTTAGACAGATGGCCTGAGTGGAAGAGCTGATGTGCTTAACCACGCATTTTACAGCAAACTATTAAAGAGCTGCGATGTTTACACACAGCAGCATTTGAATACCTGTCTTCGGGCCAGTTTAATTATACCAGGCCTTCTGTTATTGGTTTAGCTTTGTTGTCTCGCAAGGCCCCACACGAGGAAAAGGAGAGATTCGTTTTGTTGCTTTCGTTAAGATAGGAAGCCCGGTGGCACAAGGAAGGGAAGAGGGACGCAACCAGGAAGTGTTTTTCATTCCAGCTCAAGTATGTGGCCCTCGCCTGGCCCCTACGCGTCCACAGATACAGCAGCGCTGCACACTCATGTGCTCCTAAAGACATGTCAAGCCGGGGAAATAAAAAATTGCCTCTGATGCCATGACTTTGAAATCTCTCGGGGGCTCGGCGAGGAGTGGAGGGGGGGTGGGAGGACATACAAGCTGCCTTATTTCCCGTACGATTCATCCCGTTTGATTAGTGAAGTACTTCACTGTAACCGGGGCTCGCGCAATTTTGTTTCTTGAATTCCTTCATACGTTCGTCTTTAACTGCCACGTTCAAATGAACCGTTAATCAAAGGGAGAAAGAGTGGAATGGGGGGAGGGGGGTGGGGGGGGGGTTGGAAGGGGGGAGGGGGGGTGGGAGGGCACGGAGCCAACAGAGCCTCAGTCTCTGGGCTGCTCCACGCTGGTGAATATTGCACGGAGAGAGCAGCGCAGAAAGCAGTGGTTTTTAATTATCTGGACTACGTACAGGATGCTGTTTTTTGATTGTTTTAATGAAGCAGCTGGCCTATTGTCTCTGCTTAATTCCCCCATTGTTTTTAGAATATGTCATAGTTCTTTATTCTTTTATCAGGTGCTCTGCAGGAGGAATGAGACAATGGCCCTCATTCCAACTGCATTGGCCGCCGCACAAAGGCAGCGCTAGCGGACCGCTAACCGGCAAACAAGTGCAAATCACACAAGCACCACTTCTCAGACCTTTCCCCCAGTTTGAGACTTTGCGAGCGTTGCTCTCTGGCACCGCCGCTTGACCCCGCCTCCCTGTGAGGCATGCCGCACGCCGCTCACACCTGCCCGGGAGGTAGGAGGGCACCTGGGGGTACGCTAACCCTGTGACCTGGAAGAAGAACAATTAAAGGTCCAGTCTGGGGGTCACAGAGGTCTTCTGAGACTCCCTCGTCGTCCCCTCCCCCCCCATTGTCTCTGCGCACCTGACCCACTGGGCTTCTTTTCTGATAAAAGCCAGCATCAGAATTGGAAAGTTCCAGCTAATTAGTCAGAATCGTGGAAACTAGTCCCTCAGTCCAGGCTACAGCTCTGTACCTGAGCGTCTCAGACACCCTCTCACCTCGCTGGTCCTTCAACCCTGTCCTCTCCTTCACTAACAGCCCCTGTCAGTGACTAGCTCATGTTTTATTTGCATTCCCTCTTTTCAGCCTAGTGGGCTGACACTTTAAACACCGACGGTATTTGGAATCTTCTTAAATCAACATCCATAGCTTTCTCTCAGCAAGTCTGACCGGGAGTCTTTTATTTCTCAGGTTTGATTCTGGTTGCATCAGTAGGTTGTCACTTAGTTGGCAGCTTGTCTTTGCCGAAGCCAGAGACTATCGCCTCGTTAGTCTGGGCTCTTCGTGACAATGTGACAAGCCCACATTGTTCACTGGTACTGTACCTCAGTCGAGATGGCGATGGGGAGCGGCGAAAGCTTTCTAACGCGTTCACATCCGGATGCACACGGAGCCGGGCTCTCCTGAAGTCTATCTCAGCCTGGGCTTCATTAGCCTGAGGGAAAGAGACTCTCCGACGTGGCCTATCTGCCATCAAGGCCTGTGAGGAAGCAGTGATCTGAGACAGAGGGAGAGTCGGTATCAGCTCCCAGGGTCTCCTCCACCCCCCACCCCCGCCGCTCCCCTCCTCCGCGGAGGAGGGCGTCTGCGCCTGGGATCGCTTACAGAGCGGGGAAGTTTCGGGCGGCGCGCGCCCACCATCCAGCTCGCTCCATTGTTGCCAGGGCGCACCTTGATGGGAACTCGGGGCAGATGGCGAGGAGCAGTTTTGTTATTTGAATAAAGACATAAAAATTGAAAGGGGGGGGGGCCTTCTCCGGGGCTGTGTGGCGTGGCTGCACCAGCATGCACTGTGTGTGTGCCGTCAGCACACCAGATCAGCCCGTAGATAGGACCTGCTCTTTAAAGCAGCGCTCACACACACACACACACACCCGTGTGCACACACACGCACGCACGCACACTAACAGACACATCTGCCTTGTCTCGAACCCTCACACACCCCATAACTGACAGATCTGCTCACAACGAAACACACCATCTCCCCTTAACAGCACTGGAATTGTAAGATATTTGAGTGCTGCCAGACGCCAGTTAGAAACTTAGCTTAGTTCCCAGAGCAGAGACACAAGGTCGGATCACCCTTACAGGGACCATCTGCACCCTCGTTCAAGGCCGGACGAGAGATGTCACAGTGTAGGAGGTGTTGGAGACTGGAAACATTCATGGCGGGACAGTTTCATCGCAGCAGCGTAAACGATCGCTTGTATCCTCCACTAAATTTGACTTACTGCGACAAGAGCTCCTCTGGAGCCCCACCGCCCAGGAGATCAGGGACTTGAACGACTGCCCAGGTGTCTGGGAGAGTTTTAGACAGGCTGTGTGTAAACATCAGGAACGGGGTTCCTCTGGGTCTGCGGTTCTGCGCTCCCACCCCCACCCCCTCCACCTGCCTTCACTCTGCTCCTCGCCTGCCGCTCTGCTCTGGAACAGCTGCTCCCCCCAATCTCTGCCCCTCTCTCATCCTTACGCTCCGTCTGCAATGTTTGCACATCTTTGAAAGCTAACAGCATGCTTTAATTAATTGTCCAGCTTTTCTCTGAAACAATGTCCTAATTCTGCCATTTAGAGGGAGCGTATCATAGGTTGTTGTTATCGCCGCTGCCAGATTTTTGTAAATAGTCATATTAAAAACTTTAATCTCTTCAGTGGCAGAGGAAGTGCTGCTGCACAGCCTGTCATGGGCTGAGATAAATATTATCTAAGCTAAAACCTCCTCGTCTCGTCCCCCCTCCCCCGGCCCCCTCCTCTCGTCCCTGCTCTGACTTAATGAACATGTTTCAGAAGATTTCAGAGGAACGTTTAATCCTGAAACACAACAGTGTAATAAAGGGAGAAGACCTGTCTCGCTGCGCTTCAAGGTTCTGCCACACTGCACTCCTGTGTGTGGGTGTGTGGGTGTGTGTGTGTGGGTGTGTGGGCGCGCGCGCGTGCTTTAAGGTTCAAGGCCCGGAGTACTTTATGTGTGGCGTCACACGAAGTACCACGTGACATTGATTTACTCATCTCTCTCCATCTCTCCCTCCCTCCCCCCCCCCACTCCCCCCCTCTCCAGGTGGCCAGCTCTGGTGCACCACCACTAAGAACATCATGGAGGGCGAGGAGCTGGTGGCGTTTGCGGTGGACTTTGATTCCCGCCTGCAGGCGGTGAACCACATGTCCCTGAGCGAGGGCATGTACCCTGCCAGGCTGCTGGACTCCATCCAGCTCCTCCCCCAGCAGGCTGCCATGGCCTCCATCCTGCCCACCGCCATCGTCAACAGTAAGTAGGACAAGGACTTTCACACACACACACAAAAACATACATACAAACACACGGCATGGACGTAAACTCACTCCATCTAAGGCACGGACATTCGCACATTCCCAAACCGTACACCGCCACAAACCTACTGGCTACCTCACGCTCACTTCAACACACACACTCATTCACTCACGTCCTCGGTACGACCAGGCTGCAAGTCACCTGTTTAACCGGGAGGCGTGTCTGCAGCAGGCGTAGATTATCCCAGATGAGTCTCTGTGGCTCAGATAAGAGCGCTGACCTTCACTTAGGGTTCACACAAACACTCGTAGGCTTAGGCTCACCTGTTAATTGCCAAAATACAAGCCTCATGCAAATACATGCGTTTGTTTACTTAATAAGGGGGCTATCAGAGTTCAGCTCGACAGGGAGGCTTCGGCTAGCAGATGGTCCAGTGTTCTGGTTCGCCCTTGAGGAAAGGGCGGCGGCGTAGTGGTGGAGACTTACAGGGATATGGGAGGATTTTCTCGTTTTCACACAAGCTTTGTGTGTGTGTGTGTGTGTTTGAGAGCCAGACTGCCTGTCTGAGACACCAGACCAGTGTGTTTGCAAGCTTGTGTGTTGTCGTAGTTGTGTTTGTATGTACCCACGTGCCCAGGCAACACACCTAACCTCTCTCTCACTGTGTGTGTGTGTGTGTGTGTGTGTTTGCCCCTCCAGAGGACATCTTCCCCTGCAAGGCGTGTGGGATCTGGTACCGGAGCGAGAGGAACCTGCAGGCCCACCTCATGTACTACTGCAGCGGCAGGCAGAGGGAGCCAGACACCCCCGCGGAGGACAACGACAGCAGCCCCCACCAGACCCCCCACCTCTGCCCCTTCCCGCAGTGCAACAAGAGCTTCTCTGGAGCGCGGGCCCTGGAAATGCACTTAAGCACCCACAGCGGTGAGACACTGACAGCCTTTTAGCATGTTAGCTTAGCTTCGGTAACCGTCTCCCCATTACATCTTAGAGGACTACCATGTTACGCTTGCAGCCCTCTCAGACAGGGCTACACTGAAGGATACAAACCACCGCTGCTGCAGTTTCACCACACTTCAGAGTAAAAAACACACTGAGACTGTCAGCAAGGCAGCGAAATATAGTGGGCGAGGGCCCAGCTTAGTCAGTTGACAGCTCGTCTCTCAGAGGGAAAATCAATTGATGAATAAAAAACATCAGAAAGGAGCGAGCGTGGCGTGATCGGTGTCTGCCGTTAACATGACTGCAGAGAGAGAGAGAATGGGGGAGAGAGAGAGTTGGAGAGAGAGTGGGAGGCTGGAATCTCACCCGTTTTCTCTTTTTATCTCTGTCGCAGGTGTCAAAATGGAAGAGAGCCTCCCTCCTGGCACCAGCTTGAAATGCACAATCTGTAACTACACGGCGGATTCTCTCATAACATTCCAGCACCACATCCTGTCTCATCTGTCACAGGCGGCCTTCAGATGCAATCACTGCCATATCAGCTTCCAGAGCCACAGGGAGCTCCTGCAGCACCAGGACTTACACAGCCACGGAGGGAAGCTTCACAGGGAGGCTGACGGCACCGAGCTGTCCCCCCGGGGAGGCCTGGAGGACGGGCTGCAGGTTGTCCGGGCGGCAGGGGGGGCCGAGCTGGGCGCCAGGAAGGACCTCCTCCTGGGGAGTCCCAAGGTCACCCTGGGTAAGGAGTCGGGCACCGGCGAGGGAGAGGGGGAGAAGGCTGAGAAGAAGCCCCCCATGCTGTCGGCTCAGAAGGGGGACAACGCCCACCCCGGGAGCAAGGCCAGCTTCTCCTACACCAGGATCAAGTCGGAGCCCTCCAGCCCTCGTCTGGCCTCCTCCCCCGTGCAGCACAACATGGGCCCCACGTTCCCCATGGGCCCCTTCCTGTCCCAGTTTGCCTTCTCCCAGGACATTTCCGTGGTTCCCCAGGCCTCGGAGATCCTGGCGAAGATGTCGGAGCTGGTCCACCGGAGGTTACGCCACGGAGGCAGCAGCTACCCCCCGGTCATCTACAGCCCGCTGATGCCCAAAGGAGCCACCTGCTTCGAATGCAATATCACTTTCAACAACCTGGACAACTACTTGGTCCACAAAAAGCACTACTGCAACAGCCGCTGGCAGCACATGGCTAAGTCCCCGGACTTCTCCAGCCTGGCGGACAAGGTGCCCGAGGCGGTGAGCCCCAACAGCGGGCACAGCTCCGTCAGCCTGCTGCCCGGCTGTCACCCCACCGAAGCGGACAACCACCTGATGCAGTCGGCCTGCCTCAACTCCAGCGTGCTGGACATGATCAACGCCGGGGCCAAGGGGCCCGACAAGGAGCTGGCGGCAGGGCCGGGGAAGAAGGGGACCAGCCCTCCGGGGCCGGAGGAGAGGCTGAACGGGAAGCCGGGAGAGGTGAAGAGCCCCGGTGGCCCCACCCTGGTGGAGAACGACAACGACCCCAACAAGACGACATGCGAGGCGTGCAACATCACCTTCAGCCGCCACGAGACCTTCATGGTGCACAAGCAGTACTACTGCGCCACGCGCCACGACCCCCCCATGAAACGCATGTCGGCCAACAAGGTTCCTTCCATGCAGAGGACCATGAGAACACGCAAGCGCAGGAAGATGTACGAGATGTGTCTCCCCGAGCAGGAGCACCAGAGACCCCCCATGGGCCAGCCGGGGTACCTGGGGGTGGGTGTGCCTTCCCTGGGGAACCCCTGCACCTCCCAAGAGGCGGCGGAGAGCTTGGCGGAGCGCTTTCACCCCCGCTGCGACATCTTCCCAGGCATGGTGCCCAAACACCTGGAGGCCTCGCTCACCGTCACCAAGCCCATCATGGCCCCCAAAAGCAATTCCACCTTGGACCAGCTGGAGATGGACGCCCCCATCGACCTCAGCAAAAAGTGCTCGCCTGTCTCCGACAAGACGTGTAGCTCACCGAAAAGACTGTTGGACTATCACGAATGTACGGTGTGCAAGATCAGTTTTAACAAGGTGGAGAATTACCTAGCACACAAACAGAACTTTTGCCCCGTCACCGCGGCCGCCACGGCCGCTCTCGCCGGCGAGCTCGGAGGCCCGGATCCGTCCGCCATGTTCCCGGAGGTGAAGGGCGAGGGCAACAGCCTGGAGGAGCTCTACGAGAAGAGCCCCGGGAAAGGGGAGAAGAACGGCAGCGGGAAGCTGCTGGTGCAGAACGGGGGTCTGTTCTCCCCGCACCTGGGCCCCGCCCCTGGACTCAAAGCCTTCAGCGAGCCCCTGGTCCTCCAGGCTAAAGATGACAACAAGAACCCCTTCCTGCCCCACTGCCTCTACCCCGGCGCCATCAAGAAGGCGAAAGGCGCCGAGCAGATCTCGCCGTACTTCGGCATCAAGCCCACCGATTACGTGGGCGCCGGAGGGCTGGTGCTGCAGGGGGAGTCGAGCAGCGAGCAGGACCCGCCTACCACCAATGGGGGTGGAGGGGTGGAGCCCCCAGCAGCCAATGGCATCCCCCATCCCGGCAAGGAGCCTCTTCCGCTGCTGCCCAAGAACCGGGGGATGGTGATCATTAACGGGGGGCATAAACCAGAGGAACGATCAGGCACTGCCCCATCCCAGCAGGACCAGAACCGAAGCCACACCCCCCAGCAGACCGACGGCCACCCCTCGCCACCATGGGGCGCCGCGGAGAACCCTGGCGACTCCAACGAGAACGTGTCGCCCGCCTCCAAGTCCCCGACCGAGGAGGCCGTTCCCGCGGCAACCAAAGGGGTGAACGGGTCGTCCCCGGCGACGGGAAGCGGGAAATACTGCCGCCTGTGTGACATCCAGTTCAACAACCTGTCAAACTTTATCACCCACAAGAAGTTTTACTGTTCGTCACACGCCGCTGAGCATGTGAAGTGAAGGAGTTCTTGGCTTTCCTGTCCCTCCCTCCCTCCCTTCCTCCTCCTCCTCCTCCTCCTCCCCCTCTTCCCTGTTTGGGTACTCTGTTGTGTCTGGGGTTAGTGCATCTTGCAGTGGTTCGATGCTGCTTGTGGACAATCAAGAGAAGCTTCATCATTCTTCGTTTTAAAACTTTAATGCAAAATCATCGGTTAAAAAAAAGAAAAGAGAAGAAAACGGGGAAGGGAAGAAAAAAAAAATGAATCAAGAGTAATATTGGTGCCACTTTCACACTTATTTATTTTACAATCAGTATTACTAGAAGTAGTGATCTTAATTTAAAAATTCAAAAATGAAATTTATATCAAGAGTTGTTTGTAATGTTATTGTATAGTCATTCTCGTGTAGCACACATATTGTTTACACTGTAATGTAGGCTCAATGAAACAATAGACAGAAGACTAAATGAGATGCATTTTAGACACAAAAATAGCTACTGAGGCACTTGTGTATTATTTTTCGCTGTACCAGTTCCTGTGGATGACGCAGCGTCACCTGCAGTCCCTTCTCACAGCCCCAGAACCCCCCGCCCTCCCTCTGTGGCCCTGAGGAGCGTCTGGGGGGGGGGGTCACATGCGAACACACACACACACACACACACACACACACACAGCTTTGCATACGTCTGTGGCTGTTCCGTCTCTGTCTCTTTTCTTCAACTCAACATGTGGATGTTCTCATCAGAATGGCAGCATTCTTGTATAGTACTTGTATTTCTGTTTTGCTGACACATTTCAATCTCTCCCCTTTTTTGGAAAAATTTGCTCTCGATGCAATACTTTGTAAAAGAGGGACACGTTACTGAAAGCAGTATTATGTATGAGTGGGGAACTGTGCATATAATATTTGTAACCCCGTAGGGAAGAAAAATAATGAAATTGTACAAGAATTACGTTTATTGCTGATGAACAGGATAGGGGTTCGCCTGGGGTTACTGATACTGTAAAATGATCATTCCAGTGTCCTGATTATGGGAGAAAAAATGTTTCTTAAAAAACGTTGTTGCTATGCATGTATATGGATGGAATACAATTCCAGATCTGTTGGAAATTTTTATTTTGATGTGGTGTCATAATTAAACTTAAATCCTCAGGATAACTTCACGACGTTTGGTCTTTTTTTCCTCAAAGTATCGTGTTAATGTAAACAGAACACTGATACAGTGTACATATCTATATCTATATATATATACTGCATCAGTGTGATAGTCCATAACTATAGTTATGGATCTTCAAAGATCAAAGCACAAGACAGTATAGAAGTAGAAAAACAAACATGTCTTAAGTACCGGTACTTTGACTGTAAGACACAACTGTTGAAAACTTGCACTTGAAAATGAAGTACAAAATCAAAGTAACCATTTAAACAGTTGTATCCATTTCCTAGGTCGGATCAAGTATTCTCCAGCAGGAAACGAGTACAAGACTCATACAGAACTCCATGTCACAGTTTCCTCTGATAGTAGGTAAAGAGCTAATGAAGCTCTCAGACCACACAGTGGAATGGTTATTTCAAAAGTAGGGATTGGCTCACTACATCCCCAACAGTTCTGTTACAGATGTTTTATTCCAGCCAATTGCCTGCGGCGACCTGGGCTTTCCTCTGTGGCTTTCTGTGTCAAACTACTGTCAATTAAACTCAAGCTGGAGGAACGCATGAAAGTTCAAATATGAATTGGGGATGCTGTTTCTCTTTAAAAATAAATTATAATATACGCACAATAAAACATACTACCAGTCGCCTGAAAATTGTACGTAGGTTTAACCAATGGATTATCATGAATGGACATTGAATAGCCAATCACTGGCTTTTCTGTCTTGCCTGTCGCTGAGAAACAAGCTCCCAGAGGAATTTACTGATGATGGACGGATTCTTGTAGAGCATTCGTCGGTCCCCTCCTTGAGCGTGGATGTGATTGGCTGTGGGGTAGTGACGATCCAGGAAGTCCTTCTGAAGCTTGGCCACCATCTAGCACAGGAGGACAAAGGTCAGCTCTGGCTTAAGGAGTCCGCTGGACGTCCCTAGACAGGGAGGTTGAACCCACCTGGTTAAGATGAGCTGGACTCTGCTCGTCAAATGAGTCTCCAGTGATCACACTGACAGACGTTCTACTGGAGAGGGGCTTGAACTTGGAAATGTCCCTGAAAAAGAAAAAAACATATTTGAAACACAGTTTGACAGCAACCTAGGGCCATGTTTCAATACATTAGACTAGATTGAGCTATGTACCGTCTACATAAACTATATTTGCCATCTGAAATCTTTCCAAGGAAGGTGGTAAGAATGTGTAGAACTGTTATCTCTACTGTGACAGGCAAGATCAATCAAGCACAGACAAGTAATTAAAAATGAGTCCACAGGGTATCTGACGCCCAAGTCGGTGTCACGCCGTCTTACCTGACTTGAGAGGCACTTTCATTCAGGAAGTAGTGCTCATCCACGGCACTGCTCTGATGGGCGGGGTTACTGAGCAGGTATTTCTATTGGAGGAGGGGACAGGAAACCGTGAACTACATCGCAAGGTGGTCAGCTGCGCTCGCTCTTTTCAGAAAAGATGGAACATGAAGTGGTGCCTTTGCACGAGATTGATATTACAGCCAAACATTCAGCTTCAATTCGGAGATAATCAGAGTATGGTCACAGAGCACGACCCCGGGGAATAGACCTGATTACATGCTCCAAATTGAGTTCTAAGCAAGTGCATGTGCAAGTGTGTGTATTTGTGTGCGTGTGTGTTAAGAGTGTGTGAATGTGTTTGCGTGTGCGTGTGTGTGTCATATAACCTTCACCAGTCCATCCTCAAAGCATTTTCGCCCACAGAACATTCACAATGCCTCTCACTTCCTGTCCCCTTATCTCCCTGGCAACAACAGTCATTCCTCTAAAGCCGAGAGACGTGTGTCATCTGTGCTGCCATCAGGACGTGGGAGGCAGAGAGGATTCTGGGTATCTTACCGAACTGTTCAGACCTTCACCTGAAGCTGTCGTCTGCGCCACAAAAGAAACAGGAGCCAAGGACATGGATGCAATGATCAGCTCTCTGTTCCTCTCTACAGCTGTCCTCTGTCTCTATCTGTCACTATCCCTCTCTCTGCATCTCTCTCTGTCTAAATTAAAGAGTTGTATTTGCGCACACATTAATAACAATAATTGTAAGGATCTTCAGGCTCAATTGCTCTGTTAGAATGGGCGTCCAACTCAAAACCATGAAGTACCTTTGTTTAATCATCCTTCTTCAACAACAACAAAAAAAAGAAGACACTTCAGTTGACATTTCGAGAAAAAAATTAACGAGAAAAAAATAAACACTTAATCACCTGTCCACAGTCTGTGAAGAAACAAATCAAAATGTCACAAGGGATTTCAATGGTCCCCATGCTACCCCTCCCCCTTTCGCTGGCCGCCCTCTCCCCGCCTCGCCACCACCTCCCCTCATCGCTACACTATGAGTGGGGCCTGACGTGTGTTCCGCTGTCCTCCATGATTGCTTTCCTCCGGGGCGGAGGGAGGAGCACCAGACCCGGGCCTGAACCGTCTCGACGAGGACATGGGGGAGATGTTCCTCACCTCCTCCGTCTGAGGAACCCAGCCACGCTCTCCTGTGTTCTCCTCTGCCGGTAGGAATGACTACACAAGACGCTGGAGGAACGCCATGACAACGCTGGCACCGCAACATCATCTCCTAACTCCATCTGGGCCACCAGACGGACTCAAGTCCTTTTCAGCTGTCTCCCGTTCTCGCTTTCAAGGCCGCGATTCAAATTGGAGCCGTCAAACGGTTGTCAGGTAACGCTGACGTAGAAGACAACACAATCTTCCAAGCCGAGATTCAAATCATGGAATGTTTCCATTCTGGGTCTTGAAAAAAACAACAACATGTCTGTATTATACAGTACATGGCGGTATTGCAACCGACTCAAATTGTCTTTCGTTACAGAGGACAGCTGGTAAGCTGCAGTCTCCACACACCCTGTCTCTCACTCCACACAGAGGAAAAACAAACCATTTACCATAGCTGCCTTTCAAGAATGCCATTACTCCACCCCTGCTGCACCCTGCTGGCGGAAGGGGGAACTGCACGCATGGATCAGACGCCTTTTCGACGAGGGATTCAGGTCCCTCAACCTTCACATCTACGTCTCTCAACTTACTGCATGAACGAAAGAGGGGCAGGGTGGGGTTGGTGTGTGAGGGGAACTGGAGAGGAGCAGAGCGTGTTCAGGTGCCCGATAGAGCGTCTCCCTGTGTCAGCCTCCCAGAGGGGCCGGGGGGGCTGGTGCGGAGGCTGGTGTGGAGGCTGACCTGTCTGTGGAGCAGCTCCTCTGAGATGTTGTCTCCAGTGATGAGAGGCTCCAGCAGGCCCAGGATGATCAACAGCCGACTGAAGCCTGTGGCTGCCGACAGCTGCATGGCCTGGAGGGAGGGCACGGTGTGGCTGTACCTGGACACACGCACACACACACACACACACACACACACTGGAGTTAAGTGTGCAAGATGGTCAAGTTAGGTGAGTGTTCACCACCAAATTAGTGCGCGTGTGTGTTGCTTAGCGACACTAGTACGAGTGAGAACATTTAGTGAGCTAGCGCATTACCATAAGACCTACCAAGCCTTTACAACCCCCAAGCCCCCAAACTTTCCCTGTCAGACATTTGACTGAAAAATGATAAATACTTTTTTCCTTTTTGAGGGGGGGGGGGGCAGATGAGGAGAAGAGCACTGGGATTTTGTAACTCAGGAGGCCCAATCGGTCTCGGCTCACTGGTGCTCTGAATTGGCTGGTCTCAGCCTGTGGAGCCCAATCAATAGTGCTGCCCATCCTCCGCTCAGTCAGCAACCCCAGCCCCGGCCTCGGCCTCTGCCCCGCGTCCTCTGCATCATCACTGGTGCTGTCGCCAAAAGCCTCTGTGTACTAACATGCAGCCTCTCTGCCCCCTCCAATACTGGACAGTCCCTGCCTTATACTATCCTGGCCTCCCTGCAGATTATAACTAAGGACCAAAGGACTCCAGAGCAGAGGATCCAATCAGATTGAGAGATGTAAACTCCAGTAGATGGAACGCCAAGGTTTTAGAGGTCACAAAAGGTTGAAATTCAAACGCAGCATAGAAAATAATATTCTTCAAAACCTTTTTTTTTTTTTTTTATTAATCTTCACTTCCAGACAGTAACTTTTTCAAATCGGTCATCCACAGCTTGACATTTTGACATTCTCATCTTCCATCCTGCACCTAACCCCTCCCCCCGAAGTCATTCTTGTACCACCATTAACAGCTTTGACTCTCTCTCTCTCTCTCTCTCTCTCTTCCTCGCTCGCTCCCTCCCTCTCTCTCTCTCTTTAGGAACTTTTCCATCTCTTCACATTTCCACCTGTCATATGCTTCCATTCCTCAGAAACAGCCCCTCTATCAGTTCCATTTTGAATCTGGTCAAATCATTCCACCAGCTCAAGTCTCCAGCCACCTGTCCCCCAGCACCCACCACCACCACCACCACCACCCCCTCCCTTTCCAACCCCCAACTCCCCCTTCTCTCCTTTTTGCAATTTTTAATTCTGCCCCGCAGTGAGGATTATGCGAGGCAAGGCATGCGTGTCAAAGGGAAATTTAGTGGGTAAAGACAGCCCAGATTGGCGGGATGAATTAAATAGATAACCAAAGGAGGAAGGGGGGGAAGCATGTCGAGCAAAATGCCTTGCCCATGTTGGTCACTGCAGAGAGAGACAAGGAGAGAGAGGGAGGTAGAGTAGGTGGAAAGGTAGAGGGAGGCAGAGGAGGGGGCCACGTCCATCCCGTCCCCACCCTGCAGGAGCGGCAAAGGCAATATCGAAATTAATAAAGTGATGAAATGAGTTTGTGCTGCGGACTTTCTGCTGTTTGACTTTCCCATCTGGATTAGTGAGGGATGAATGGATGCTCTGTTACTTTTGTTACCGCCGCGCAATTCACTGTCGGAATTCGTCTAGCGAGCGATAAGACCTCCTCCTCCTCCTCCTCTCGTCTCATCTGCATGTCGTTCCGTATGCAGAGTCCCTTACCTGAGGAGGGGCTCACGGAACGAACACAAACTATTACACGAGCCGGGGGTAACTATCTCTCAGCCAGGATGAGGAAGAGAGAAACAGAGAGAGACCGAGAGAGAGAGAGCAAATGAAACAGCGAGCGTGTGTTCAGGGGGAGAGCGGGGAAGCACGGGCGAGTGAGAGTACATTACAAGAGGGGAAGGGAAGGGGGAGGGGAAGAACAGATCGAGGAGTTCGCCTCCGCAGCAAAACGCAGACAACACACTTGACCTGAGACACTGGAAGAGGAAGTCTCCTCAAAAAGGCAGGGGAAAAACCCGAGGCAGGAGAGGCGCGCCTGCGATGGAAGCCGACATTCAGACAGAACGAATCCTGTGTTCGGCTTAACCGCATTCCAGATCCGCCAATCAGACGTACTTCAGCAGGAGACTGAAGGATACCCTGAATAAAAACATCCAAGCTCTGTATAACGGCCCAGGTGCAAAAACCATTCAAATTCCTAGCGTACGTACAGAACCTCATGGATGTTGATGAATGGTGTCATACCCACAACGGCCACATGGTGTCAGTGTAGCGCCAGCCACCACAGGCCAGCAGCTCCCTCCTTAGTGAGTCCCAGGCTGCATGAAGACTATAGATTAGCCTGGTGTAAATACACAGGGGCGGAGGCAGGCCCACTTTATTAGTGGAGCGGAAAAGCAATAGTTACGCTTACAGTGGAGCTAATTACAATTAATTGGCATTTCTAACTCGCCTGCTCTCCTCTGGAGAGAGCTCCTCGGACTGAGTCAGGGGAGGCTGAGAGAAAGGCTGAAAGAGAGCTGAAAGAGAGGCTAGGAGGGTACAGGGATCCAGTAGATCAGGAGTCCATCGACAGACAGACACAGTGAAACGTGATGTGTAAACAGGATGAGCGCAGCATATGGTTCAATAAATCACATCAGAATGGGTGGAATCCAGAGCCTGTCGTCAGTCATAATGACACGTCACATGCTGGCTGGCAGAACAAGCTGGCCGAGGTGACTGGCAGGAGGGTACTCTGATGGGGGCGTGTGTGTGACATGGTTGTGTGTGTGTGTGTGTGTGAGATGGAAAAGATGATGATGAATGGGCCTGGATGTGATGTCTTCATTTGGACTCCTACAGTAACTCAGTCAAGCTCCCAGGCCACTGCAGCTGTTACAGAGCCTCTGGTACCACACACACACACACACACACACACACTACCAAGGCCTGAACATCAGTCTGGCTATTGTCCAGGCCCCCTGTAGCACCACACAGCAGCAAACTACATTTACATGTAATCATTTATCAGACGCTCTTATCCAGAGCGACTTACAGCAAGTACAGGGACATTCCCCCGGAGACAAGTACAGTAGGGTGAAGTGCCTTGCCCAAAGACACAACATCATATAGCCACAGGCCGGGAATCGAACTCGCAACCTTCCGATCACGAGGCCAACGCCTTAACCGCTGAGCCACCTGACTCCCTAGACTAAGAAGGAGACAGGATACCAAAGCTCCGGCTTTCAGGCCACGAAAAGGAGAACATAAACAATAAAAAAAACGTATTATTAAATTATTCCAAAAGGTTTGACAATCAATCAACAGCCATTAAATGATGAGGACAAACCTATTAAATCAGAGAGCTTCCCTTCCCCCCCCCCCCCCCCCCCATTTCCTTGTTTGAGTAAATATTGTCCCCCGGGGCAAATTAATTTTCACAATGCAGCTATCCAACTTCAGACAAAAAGCACAGGATCCGTCTGCATGTGTACACACACACACACACACACACACACGCACGTAGCGGCACACATTCCTAAGCACACAAGCACAGCGCAAACACAATGTAATTAGGTCTGTTTGATAGCTTCTTCCAATGCATGTTGAATCATTGTATATTCATAAGTGGAATGTCATTGTTATGTGACAACGTGTTGACAAGCCTGAATCCATCTCTGGTGCGAAGACAAGCGTGTGCACAGACAGTGAGGATGGTCGCAGGCGTCAAGACCTTAAGAAAGCAATCCCACTGGGCCAATCCAGGGATATCTCTTCAAGTGGGCCAATCCAGGAAATCAGGAGATGATTCTCATAAAATTAGGTCGCGGATCGAGTGGATGAAACCCATCCTTATTGGCCGTAGCGGCAAGATCCTTGTCCGAAGCAACCAATCGGAGAGGATATGGACGGGGGGGGTTTTGAAGTCGAGCCCGGCGCTATTCTGACCTCTCTCCACCTGGCAGGGGGGCCTGGCTGCTGGGGCGTTCTCTGTCATGTTCACATCCAGAGAGAGGACAAAGGCTAGCCTGTGTCTGTATGTTTGTGTGTGTGTGTGTGTGTGTGTGTAGCTTTTACCACAGAAATATACAGAAAGAGAGAGATAGAGAGGAAAATAAAAAGGGGTAGAAGAAGATAGATCGAAGGATTTTTCTAGGTACTGGCAGTTCAATTAGAAGAACATGAGAGAACTAATTTGGGGAGCGTGCCGTGGCTAATGAGAGGCCCTTTGATGCGTCAACCCCGCAGCTCTGGCAGCCCCCATCCAATTGGCTCTCCACAGCACATGACCCGCCCTCGACAGGTCCAGCGGCACGTCCCATTGGTCAAACTGTCTGCTGTGGCCAGTGGTCCATGATTGCAGGTAAGCAACACATGAGGAATGTGTTGAAATACAAACAACTGCTATGGTGTTTGTTCTGCCCTCCCAGCTATATGATCCCCTCTGTCTCCTTGCCATTTCCTCTCTCCATCCTATCACCCTCTCCTCATCCTCTCCTTCTCCTCATGCTGTTGTCCTCCTTCCCTCTCCCCCTCGTCCTCTCCCACTCCTCAACAGGATGACTGACCAGTGCTGATTCCACTCGTCCTCCTCAAAGATGTCCTCTGGGATGGGATCAATCAGGACCAGGTCTGATACTTGCCTGGGGACACAGGGAGGACAAACACAACATCTCACACATATATATATATGAGGGCAAATAAACACACACACACACACAGTGATGAAGTGGGGCTCGTAGATGACCGTCCACGGACTGTACCCAACGGCTCAGCTGCTAATGAGAATGACATGGATGCTGTGAGTGAGAGTGTGTGTGTGAGTGTGTGTGTGGTTCCTCTCAGATGGATGGCTGGACACGGTATCCTAGGGCAGTATTTTCCTTCTGCTGGTGCCCATCCTCTCGCCAGCCTTTAATCTACTTCCTGATGAAAAGCTAAATCTGTCAGCCTAGCAACGAGCCGCTGGGACGGGCATGTTAATCACCTGGTTTTCGGGGACAGGAGTTGGGGGGGAGGGGGGAGAGGAGGAGGAGGCGAGTGCTGAAGTATTTATGACTCATGGGCCCAGTTTCCAAGTAATGGATTGAGATCTTCACCGAATTTCTCTCCGTTTAGAACACTTCATGTCTGCTAAAACTGGGCCATAGACTGATACAAGATACAGAATGAGGAGTTTGTTGGGAAAGCGACAAATACTTACTGGAAAGGTGTGATATGATTCTGTTCCAAAATGTAACTTTCCAAATATCTGATGCATTGCTTTTGATCTTCAAAGCAGATCGAATCAAACACAGACTTCCATTGCATGTGGATTCGTGACAACATCAGAGCTGTTCGACCATAAATAATGGTCCTATTGGGAAGGTGAGGGTTCTGGGAAGGTTCTAGAAGGAAAACTCACGAATCGTGGATGTGACTGTAGAACCTGGCGTTGAGCGCTCCCAGTTCCGAGCCCACCAGGATGAGGGGCGTGGCTGTCTCGGTGGCTTTGATGAGGCGGTGGAGGTCATCCACCATCCTGGGGGGGGGGGGGGAGAGTAGAGAAGGGGGAGAGAGCATTTCAGATCCTGTCTCTCTCAGGTTTGGCCTCAGAGCGTTGCTGAGACAGCCTGCTAGGACGCCTCCTCACAGGGTCCCAGGTAGGACCCCCTCCCCAGACCAACAGCAGCACCCCGGGATCTGCACCCTGCAGTGGAACAAACCGCTTCTTCTCATGACAGCTCTGCTTTGCGAAGCAGGGACGGATAACAAGCTTCAGAGATACGCGCATCATCATCATCCCCAAGTCAAACACATCTCCACGGCGACCGCCATCTGTTGTTCTGCTTCTGCGGCGCTCATCAATCAGAAAAGCCACCCACAGTCTACCCACACTGGGGCATTTGGGAGGGGGTATCGATTCCTCACGTCAGATGTAGGCAGGCCCTTGAACTGGCTGGACCTGTTGCCATGGTAAACCAGGCTGCTAACAGTCGTGCGAAACTTGCCCGCCCACCCCATGATAGACTTAACATCCAAGACTTTGTGCTGTCAGAGGGAGAGACAGGGAGGGAGGCAGATGCCTGCAGGCAAGGGGGGCCGGAGGGGGGCCGGAGGGGGGCCGGAGGGGGGCCGGGGTCTAGACAGCAGATATGCTGGACTCTGCTTGACCCTCCACATTACTCTCTGACCCAGACAATCAATAAGCTGTCCCCAAACGGCCCCTTCATCTAATCCAATACAGTCTGAGGGGAGAAGCTAAACTGCCACAGGAAACACCTGGGGGACACACACACACCATCAAACACACCACCAGACACACACCATCAAACACACCACCAGACACACACCATCAAACACACCACCAGACACACACCATCAAACACACCACCAGACACACACCATCAAACACACCACCAGACACACACCATCAAACACACCACCAGACACACACACCATCAAACATACCACCAGACACACACACCATCAAACATACCACCAGACACACACAGGTCACACACACACCACTAAGCACAGAGGGGAGGAGTTTTACCGTCCAGAGGTGGACACGCCCCACATCTTCTCTGTTCCCATGGTTTCATTCTGAAGGACCCTCCTGCTGAAGCCCAGGCCCATACGGTCAAAGGTGCAAACCTGCAAGCACGACAACGAACAAGTTACAAACTACACACACACACACACAAACTGGGCCAGGGTCTTGGGACCATGTGATTTTAGGCAGTATGTGATCTCAATAGCATGGTGTCAGATTTGGGACACCCAGCATGGGGCAGACTGTCACCTCCATGTCCCCCCCATACTGCATGTGTGGGCTGATGAGAGAGGACATGCCTGCTGCTGCTGGACAATGTGACCCTGGTTACCACGGGCAACAGAGCCGCATGAAGACAGTATTTGTGCTCTGGTGGTGGGAGAATTCTGGGGCACGTTTATCAGTCTGGATTAGGGTTTACAGCCCATAATAATACTGGACAGGACACTCAGCTGGAGAGCAGTGCTTGGAAAATCTGAATGGTGGCAATATCAAGTGGTTATATCTTTTTTTATATTCAGGTTGATAGTGTTACATGGCATAAAACGCACCCTCAAATAAGTAGATAGATCAGTTTACAAGAGAAGCAGGTTAGGGTATCTGAGCAGCCTGTTATGGTATCTGAGCAGCCTGTCAGGGTATCTGAGCAGCCTGTTATGGTATCAGAACAGCCTGTCAGGGTATCAGAGCAGCCTGTCAGGGTATCTGAGCAGCCTGTCAGGGTATCAGAGCAGCCTGTCAGAGTATCTGAGCAGCCTGTCAGCAAATCTGAGCAGCCTGTCAGGGTATCAGAGCAGCCTGTCAGGGTATCAGAGCAGCCTGTCAGGGTATCAGAGCAGCCTGTCAGGGTATCAGAGCAGCCTGTCAGGGTATCAGAGCAGCCTGTCAGGGTATCAGAGCAGCCTGTCAGGGTATCAGAGCAGCCTGTCAGGGTATCAGAGCAGCCTGTCAGGGTATCAGAGCAGCCTGTCAGGGTATCAGAGCAGCCTGTCAGGGTATCAGAGCAGCCTGTCAGGGTATCAGAGCAGCCTGTCAGGGTATCAGAGCAGCCTGTCAGGGTATCAGAGCAGCCTGTCAGGGTATCAGAGCAGCCTGTCAGGGTATCAGAGCAGCCTGTCAGGGTATCAGAGCAGCCTGTCAGGGTATCAGAGCAGCCTGTCAGGGTATCAGAGCAGCCTGTCAGGGTATCAGAGCAGCCTGTCAGGGTATCAGATCAGCCTGTCAGGGTATCAGAGCAGCCTGTCAGGGTATCAGAGCAGCCTGTCAGGGTATCAGAGCAGCCTGTCAGGGTATCAGAGCAGCCTGTCAGGGTATCAGAGCAGCCTGTCAGGGTATCAGAGCAGCCTGTCAGTGTATCAGAGCAGCCTGTCAGGGTATCAGAGCAGCCTGTGAGGGTATCAGAGCAGCCTGTCAGGGTATCAGAGCAGCCTGTCAGGGTATCAGAGCAGCCTGTCAGGGTATCAGAGCAGCCTGTCAGGGTATCAGAGCAGCCTGTCAGGGTATCAGAGCAGCCTGTCAGGGTATCAGAGCAGCCTGTCAGGGTATCTGAGCAGCCTGTCAGCAAATCAGAGCAGCCTGTCAGGGTATCAGAGCAGCCTGTCAGGGTATCTGAGCAGCCTGTCAGGGTATCAGAGCAGCCTGTCAGGGTATCTGAGCAGCCTGTCAGGGTATGTGAGCAGCCTGTTTGTGCAGGCTGCTTGTCTCCTTACCTTGGTCAGCGGTGCTATGCTCTCCTGTATGTAGTACCACACATCGGAGGACATCCCAGTTGGGGCATCCAGCAAGACTGTGAGGACCCCAAACAGAGAGAGAAACAGTCGGCCAGTCAGACAGGTGAGTCACACAGATGAGGGCGGACAACTGGCTCATAGAACAACAAAGTCAAAAACAGTCAAGTCTGTCTCCTTGAAATTTATGGCAAAACATAAAACACACGATCAGTGATGATCATGTTGATCACTGACCCACTGGCTGTCCTTGTCCTTTGCACATCAGATGCATGGTCTGGCCCAAGCCAACATCTACCAACTGACCTTCTGGAAAAGAGAGAAAGCCCTTCAATAGGACAGCGCTGAGGACAGGTGGAGCCTTTTCAGTACCCCAGGCACATGTCTGTGCGAGAGCGGCTAGACGCGTCAATCTTCTGACAAGCTTCTGACATTGTAGGGTAACCTTGTTGTCTGTTCAGACAATCCAATAAAAAGAATCGTCTCGGTTAAGATAGTAGTAATAATGATAATAGTGTGCTGAAGCTCTGGAAGACAAGGCTAAAAGAATACTATGACCGCCATCCATTCAGTTAGATTGCAGATATTGCATGTACTGTGTGTGTGTGTGTGTGGAGGGGGGGGGGTAATAAGCCGTTGTTTTATTGTTGTGTATTTGCACTGATTGCATTTTAGTTCCTCCTGCTGTGGTAGTCTGGGGGGGGGGGGGGGGGGGGGTCATTTGGGGGCACACAAGCTGAGAAGCAAGAGTATACTGATGTTGAACAGAAGGGAATATCATGGAACTGTGTTGTAGCTGTGCTCTTTTTGGTCATGATGTCAGATGCTGTACCTTTGGGCATCAGCAGCTGGCCCTCTCTCTGAAGGGAAGCGTAGTTCAGGAACGGAGGGATGAAGAGGACGAGCAGCAGACATTTCCCCACCGTCAACAACGTGGACCAGCAGGTACTAGTACTGCTACCTGAACCGGCATCTTCTGACCTGGAGCTGGGCTGCCTTGTTGCTGCCGGATCTGGAGTCTTACCGGGGAAAAAGGGCAATACATAGATCAATCCTTGTCATTCGCACTAAGTGTAAGGTAACGTGTAATCAATACCTAATCGTTACAGTCATGCTTTATGTAGTCAGCGAGTTGTTAGCAGTTGTTTCCAGTCTTCCAGTAGAGTCAGCACAGTGCCACAACAGAGTCAGCACAGTGCCGCAACAGAGTCAGCACAGTGCCACACCAGAGTCAGCACAGTGCCTCAACAGAGTCAGCACGGTGCCTCAACAAGTCAGCACAGTGCCACAACAGAGTCAGCACAGTGCCTCAACAGCGTCAGCACAGAGTCACAACAGTCAGCACAGTGCCTCAACAGAGTCAGCACAGTGCCACAACAGAGTCAGCACAGTGCCTCAACAGTGTCAGCACAGTGCCACAACAGAGTCAGCACAGTGCCTCAACAGCGTCAGCACAGTCACAACAGAGTCAGCACAGTGCCTCAACAGCGTCAGCACAGTGCCACAACAGAGTCAGCACAGTGCCTCAACAGTGTCAGCACAGTGCCACAACAGAGTCAGCACAGTGCCTCAACAGTGTCAGCACAGTGCCGCAACAAGTCAGCACAGTGCCACAACAGAGTCAGCACAGTGCCTCAACAGAGTCAGCACAGTGCCACAACAGAGTCAGCACAGTGCCTCAACAGAGTCAGCACGGTGCCACAACAGCTTGGGCAGTTCATTCATTCTAAACGGTTAGTTGCCTAGCAGCTAATGTTACCTTGACTGTTTTCGCTGCCGCTCCGCTGGCTTCTTGGGCGTCAGTCCTTCGGCGCATTGCAATAAACTTCGAAATGCAAACCTACTAAATGTTTTATTAACAGGTTTAAGTGATCTTATTGCCCATGTGGCTCTGTAATTAGAGCAATTAACGACGTAGCCGATGCTTCCTGGTTACAGCTAGCTACAGATGCCGATTTGGGACAAATCACGTTTAGACTTTTAAAGCTGCCTATCGTTCAAGTCAAAACCGAAAGGCCAAAGTGTTGTTCTTCAGATGACCTCTAGGGGTCCCTGTGAAGCAGGAGTTCACCAGACTGGAGATCTTGGCTCTGAAGTTTCTGGATCAAAACCCTGCAGTCATTATAGTGATTATCAAGCTAACAAGTCAAACATAATAGGAGGCCAAATAGATCAGTCACAAAACAAGTATACTGACATTATTCTACTGATCTTTACCATACGGCCGACATATTTATTCAGGATGAAGGGTCCTACTTTGGGGCTTGATGACAAATCAACTCTGTAGTCGACTGTAGTCACATTTATTGTTGAGTATGTAATGCTTTCCAAGTAGTCATTTGGTAGGCAGCCAAATCTTGTTGTTACCAGAGAACAGTGGTTTTGCGTCATTCCGGTCTCAATGTGACATCCATATTGATGACTTGTCTGCGTCATTCAGCTGTGGCCCTGAATCTGTGTGCTGAGGGCCCAAATGGCTCTGGTTCCTGGCAGACTAGGCTGAATGGAGAGGGAAATGACTCACATATCAAGTACAATGTTCATACCTGGTGCTGGTGTGTCTGTGGTGGAAGTCATCAAATGAACGTCACAACAGAGAGAAAGGTCACGGTGAATAACTTTTGATATCTTCCTTTTTTCAGATTGAATCGCTCTTCGTCAAAAAACGTCACTCTTTAATGCTTCTGACCTATTCAGGTACATTCATGCTTTTTTTTCTTGACTTAAATGACAATTTCACGAAATAATAATTGACTGTAAATGGTAGCAGTCTAATGGAAGGATTCTCTTTTTGAGAAATACATGCAGTGTCGACCATTGCATGGCTTCGGGCAGAGAGGTATTCAAATATCCAGCCGGGGTAACTTGAGATTTATCCAAGTGTGACAACCTCTACCCAAGGACATTCTGAAGTGGGTTCAAGACAGTCATGACTCCAGCCACCATCGCAGTAAACACTGTATTACCCGTCATGCCCTTGGCTGAAATTGGTCTTCCTGTAAACAGGCCTTTTCTCCTGGGAGACCTCCAGCTTTTTAGACTCTTCTTGCTTGACATGCATTTGATTGTGGATTCTAAATGTAAATCCTTGCAGAGAAGATTGGATGGCCCAGTTCTTAATGGGCGTGTCACACTGGGGCTGGTATCACTGCGATACGATTGCTTACCTTTGAAGACTTTGATCTGGTCTTTTCTTGATCCTGGGATGAACGCTTTGATTCTAGTTATATTTCCAGGAATGTGAGTTATTTATATTTAAAAAAGATCAAAATGGAAATGTATCTACCTACTATAGAAACAAAACACCCAAGAGATTTGATGTTCATCTTTAAATTACGGATGTACAGTACTGTTGGCTGCTGTATGGTGCATACTAGACAGCCTGTCACAGCTCTTGGCTGTTTGGCCTGTACTGCGGGATTGCTGTGTTGAGCTGTGTCTGCCACAGCCAGAGGTCTTCTCCACACTGTCCTTGACCTGTCTTCTGTGGCTTGAGGCAGCAGCCATTTTTATGGTAATGCTCATTCCCTGCCTCCCCTGACATTCAAAAGCCTCTCCTACAGACAAGCTGATTTCTCCGACCACCTTCACTTCCTCACCACAACACACGGTTGAGGCATGCAGGCGAGCACCATAGCACAGATACTAGATACATGGTTTGCCAGCGATTCACTGGTATGTAACACGACTTAGGGTACCTTTGTCGTTCTTCTTGGAAAGATGGGTTTTCAAACACCTAAACTATTACTGGCAAGTACACACATTGTCAGGAAAGGGGGCAGGGGTGTTGAAAGTTTGACAGAATGCCTTTTAAATCTATTGTTTGTGTTCTGTCTCTTACACGCCATTAACACGCCTAATCAATTTCTATTACAGATTCACAACACCATATTATTGTCATGTAGTCAAACATGAAATAATTCAGTAACCACTACAAGGATATTTGATCCCAAAGCAATCAATATGGATTCCTATGTCTAATAAAAAATTATGCGATCTGATAATTATTCCATAAATTTTTTTTCTTCTTTTTTTTTGTGTCTAACATATGTTAGAGGTGCCATTCCATGAAATCAAACTGTAATTGAGATATCATAGGACTTCATAAAAAAGTAATTTCCTGCTGGTGTGTTGCCTGATCAGATAGGGTTGGACTACATCCTGTGTTGACTGTGTACAGTCCTGTGTTGATCACCAAAGACCATCGCCCTTCTCAGCCCTGTACCACGTCCCCAGAGCTGCTCACGTCTCCAATCCTGTTTGCTGTCCTTGTTTGAGTTAGCTATACCTGCTAATGTCCCTTTCCCCTTGCGTCATCAGTTCAGTTAGTGACTATTCCAGGGTAGGTGGAAGGAAGAATCTCAAATGTATCCCTTTTGTTTCCAGTGAACGTCAGGGTAGATGTTTCTTCTGCATTACCTCTTTGACTTTCAAAAAGAAGAGGTATTTATAATCCAGAGTTCAAACTGCCAGCCTTATCAACGAAGACACAGTGGTAAGGTTGTCCCCTTTGAAGGGCGTTCCTGCTGTCCATATCTGACCTGCTGCTTTCATTAGCCCAGTTGCTGTCAGTTCCCATGCAGATAACAAGGTTCCCCTATGTTCTGCAGGTGAAGAACGTCTCAGATGACAGCAGGAGGAGAACCTGAGGGGGTTTCATGTGCAAATGCCATCTGTGGGATTAGACATGCGTGAGGCAGACAGTTGACCAGCCTGCGCACCTCGCCCTCATTTTCTCACCGAATCAGACGTTTTCCAGGAAACATCTTGTCAACTACTTCCCTTTCCTCTTCCTCTTCCTCCCTCCCTCTCGTCTTCCTCTCCACCCTCTTGTACTTGAGAGGGCCCGCAAGGCTGTCGGCGGGGGGGACGGGATGGGGGAGGGGGGGAGGGCGGTGGCGTCAAGATGTGAATCCTCAGCCCCTCGGCCACCGCGCTGCTCTCATCGATTTTTCTCCCCTCGCCACTGAAGCAGCCCATACGTCAATACAGTAACAAGTCTTCATTTATACTTGAGAGACGCTCTAGTTTCCAGCTCAGCAGGCAGGAAAGACGGTGGCGCCGCCTCCGGGGCAGTGTGGTCCCAGGGACATCCACCAAACAGACAATGCATGTTAATACGGACAAAGGGAAAGAGTTAATCCATCCATTGAATCGAGACAGGTTGTGAAATGCTCAACTGTTAGTCACGTTTTTCACGTCTCCTGTCTTGTTTAGCAAGAGAACAATGTGTATCTGTTTTGGCTCGAGGTTTTGGTCCACTGTCAAATCAGAAGGTTTTTAAATTCAACAGACCATTAGACTAAACAACAGTTCAAATAAGTATTCTAAAAACCCTATGACTGTAATGTGTCACATTCAGTCCAGAATCCATCTCGGGATCCTGTCTAAGACAGCAGACAGAACTGTTGTGTCACCCTCAACCTAGAAAGCCAAAGCTAGTGGCTCCTGCTGGACACGTTATGAGATGCATCTTGAAGAACCAATTGGACAGGGCAGGGCAATGGCCCTTTAAGTATTTTTCTATTCGTCAGCGTTCAGGGCAGGATGTGCATTGGAAGCACGCTCACAAATGAGAATTTAAAGAGCATCTGGTGGTCTGGCAAGCCAGACCTCTAAATGACTTGGTTTACTACAGCTGGACTACGGTCTACCTCAGTGACCTTGTGTTGATGTGTAACACACAAAGATACGCACATAAAAGCTAAGAGCTTTATGGAAGACAAACTTTGAAAGGTGAAACTGAGGCACATTCCAGATTTACAGAGCCACAAAGACTCAATTGAATGCCCTAATATTAGCAATCTATTTTCCCAGGTTCACAATAAACGACTGTCTACATAAGGTGGAATATGTAACGTGATATTTGACTGGTTATTGAAGTGAGGTTATTTAATGATGGCTTTATTTTAACCTCTCTCAGAGCCCTGGTGTTTATTGAAGCCATATCCCCTGGCCATGGGATATGTGAGTGAGCTAACAAGGAGCTTTCTCATTACCTGTAACCCAGTCAATTACATGGAGTCAAATTAAGGGTGTCACCCAGGAGACGTACAGTATAGCCATGGCAACCAGGTGTACAGCTTGGACTAATTACGAAAAGGCCATAGATAGAGCATACACTTTTGAAACGGAATTATAGATGATGGTGCATTAGAACAAAAATTCTGTAGCTGGTATTATGTAACTGAAAGGAGGTTCAGCCTGGGCTCACCGGCCCTAGAGACATAGTGTATGCGTGCGTGCGTGTGTCTGTCTGCATGTGTGTGTGTCTGCATGTGTTTGCTCTGCCATAACAAAGCAGTCGACCCTCCTGTGGTGCAGTCTCATGCCAGCACTGGTCCTGCACGACACCAGACATCCATGTACCACTCTCTGCAGGCAGGTCTACCCCATCCCTCCATCTGTTCATCCATCAATCCCTCCAGCCTCCTCTCCATCCATCCATCCATCCATCCACCCCCTCAATCAATCCCTCTATCATCTATCAATCCCTCCATCTCTCCATGCACTCCTCTGAGCTCTAATCCCTGTTCTGACCAGCTGCAGGCCTCTGATCCACACGCTGAAAGACCCTCTTCAAGCCACATTAGTACTAGTATATGTGGATATTATCGGAATAAGGTCACAAAGCCAGATACAAACTAATATATGAGTGTAGTGCCATACTGTTATTCTTCATGGACCTGTGTTATACGAATATGATATATTTGATGATATATATAAGTATTTTCCCCGAGATCACAACTAACAGATTTATTATTATCTGTTGGTGTGACATCTTTAGGTTTTCAATAGGCCTACTGTATTTCAAGGTCATTTTCCAAATCTGTAAATATCATCACGTTTTAATATCTGAAATAGTTCATATGAAATAAGATCCGATAAACCTTTATTTGTCCTCCGGGGGGTGGGGGGAATTAAAATAAACCTACAAAATGTGACTTTGTCCATCATATTATCCAATAGTCAGTTAGAATAGTTTTCCATAGGCATTCAGTCAGTTAACCGTTACTTCAAACTCATCCTCATCTGTCGTGCAGATCTCTACTCCGTCAACAGAGTTGCGATGAAGGTCCGTTTGGTTTGATCCGCTCCTCCCCTCCTGGTCCCTCCAGTGATGGTAGTTGCTATAAGGAGAAGGTCAAATTACTCGGCACGCTTGCCACTGTACATTCATACAACTATGATGAGCGACTAAAAGAAGAATTAGGAAGAGAAAACATTGAAACACCTTGGTGAAAGAAGAGAAGAGGGGCATGGTGTAAAAGCTTTCGTCTGAAAGTAAGTGCGTGTTTGTTTTTTTAACCGGGCATGAGAGCTTGGATCAAATCATAACGATGCTCGGGTTTAACACTTTTTCCCTTTACGGCTGCGATATGGCATGTATATTATGTCCCTCATAATATCGTATCATATTATATAAAGTATCAAGTGCTTCTTTAATATGGAAATCTACGCGAGAAGCAGGATGGTGGCGCAAATACCTGTACCAAGTGTCTAAAACCAGGTTGTACGGTCCGATTTGTAATTATTTGTTGAGATAAGAAATATCAATATTTATAATGCGGTTTTACCCTGTGAAATGTTCACTTCAGTTTCATATATTGGGTCCTAAAGTTGCGTGTTTGAATTGAGGTGATTGTGTTTATTGAACTGATTCCACGCTCCGCATCCAGCAACCAATAGGAACGCAGCATTCGCTGCTTATGATGATCACAAGCTTGAGGACAGGACAGTCTGCCATGGGATAAATAATGTACACTATATGGTTCTAGTTATGTTATTATGACACATACATTCAGCTTGAATTACAGTTTTATCGTAATATTGCTGTGCCAAACGGTGACTGTTGTAGAAAGTTCTCTCCTCAGTGACTTTTAAACACTGAAGTGATGCTTTCAAATGAGTCACCATCATCCATGACCTGAACACTAAGGTGCATCATTAATTTCTCGCTCAGCCATTGTGCAGATGCTAAATCAAGTCTTGTAGTCTTATTTACACACATAATGAGCCTCACCAAAAGACAAAAGACACTTGACAAAGTGGAGGTGAATACATAAACAAATTCACAAGGTACGCAAGACAAATGCCAGTATCTCTCTTGGCCCATGTGCAGGTTGAGACTGGTGTTCGATAGGGTGGTACGACTTGGTTGTGAGCCACATGATTAAACAGCTCAGCCCGGTTCTTAACTCATTTACATCCTCTTAGTCTGCAGGTAGAGAGTTTGGTCATCATTCTTTTTTTTTTGGTTCCTAATTCACTTGTTTAACTCAATTTAGTTGTTGCATAAGGAGATGAGAATATATGGAGGATATCATGGTTATTATAGATTTGATTATTAGATGAGGTATAAGATACCGCATGTAATTACATTTTATAGATATAAGATAGATGGGTAAAACATCTGAGCTTTACTCTAGCTGAAATTATTAACAAAGTTAGAAAACTATCTCTACAGAAAACTTCTGTACAAAAAGTTCTGTCAGTCCCAGGTGAACCATAAAATCAGCTATGATCGCAAACAGGGGTTTGACTGTGGTCTTTCCTCCATCATGTTGGAGCAAATGGGATCGGTCATTTGAGGGATGCTTATCACATCAGATGAATGACTGTGCTCCACTCCTCTCCACCATCCTGAATTACGGTCATGCTGATCAGATTATGCATGGTTTGATTTAAACATCTCGGCCCCTGTCACTGGAAGATTGCTGTTGCCAATTGATTATCGCTACGTTCCTGTTGATGAAATTCTGGCATTTTTCAGTGTTGGGAGGACGACTGAAAACAATCTGGAGAGAGTACAGTATCATTGCCACTTTTTTAATATAACGTTTTTTATTATTATTCTAGTATTTCATCAGCAGCAATACCTTAGCAGGTACCCATGATTGTCCTTCACTAAAGGAGCTTTTGAGTTAAATAAACTTTGTTTTCTTCTGTTTTCACGATGACTTATGCTTTATGTGTTGAATATTGCTGTGTAATGGATGCGAGAGAGGTGAGGAAGCGCGTCTGAGACGATGTGAAGGCGTCTGTTTCAGACGCGCTGCTTCCTCTCCCTGGTAGACAGTGTAGACGACTTCCTCAGAGACTTGTCTAAAGCGCACTATCATTAATATGCACACGAGCGTGCATATACACACACAATCCCACTAAGGAATTAAGCAGACAGATTTCTTGCCTCTCTTTCAGCCTAACTTGATCTATTGCTGTTTGACGTGAACAACATCAGATATTTGCAGCTGATGGCCTCTGCTAAAGTGGTGCAGGAGCAGATCTGGTCATGTGGGCGTATCTGGATCAGTTTAGGCTTTGATGCATTGATTTAAGGGTGAGTAGACGTCTGACAACAGGCGTCTGCTGCACAGCCCTGCACAGCTATGCACAGCCCTGCACTGCCCTGCACAGCCATGCACAGCCCGGCTGCTTTAATCATCTCTGTAGGGGGTCAGGCATGGATCTATCCCGATCTAGAAGGTTTCACTCTGTGTTGATGTATTCGACTACATTATTATTAATGGCCATATTGGTTGTTGCATTTTAGCCTAATTGAAAAGATGTTTCAGAGCAGGAAAGAGAGCGAGACACGGTCAGGGAATGGTGGAGAGAGAGGGAGGGAAGAAACAAGATGGAGCCAGATATGAAGGTCTTAAAACAACAAGAAAGCAATTAGATAATGACAGGGGTGGTGACAGAGTGATTTGTTGCACTCGGTGCTGATTCCTGGAATTCATCGCCTTGAAAAGCATGTCTTCACTGAGAGGTGGGCCGGACACACCTCTCAGGAGGGCTTTTTATGAGTTTCCTCCAGCTTGCCTTTTGACCTCATGAATGCAGATATAAGACCCACACATACACGCTCTACACATTCACGCAGTAAAAAAACCTTTTTATTTAAAAATAAACACGCGAACATCTCCATTTCAATCCTGTGACAGGCCTCCTGGGTGCGGATCACCATCTGTGTTCCGTCTGTGTACAGTAGCAGCTCGGAGTGTGTTCAGGACGGGCTGTAAAGAAAACAGCCAGCGTTGTGTTTCCCTGAAGGATGGTTCTAGAGCAGCCTTACCTACATCCAGTGAATGGCATGATGGGAATAGGGAAGGATTATAGAGGATTTGCCCCGCTAAGCTTGAGCAACCCTCCCCTCTGACCCCCCGGAGCCACCCACCCCCAACGACCCACACGTCACCCGCCGTCCCTGCTTCCGTCTCAGCCTACTTCTTCCTCTGTCCCTCCCTCTGCGCCTGTCCTCCACCAGCAGCCTTACACACACACTCTGACGCACACACGTGGATTGGATATGTGTACAAACACAAACATACAAATGAGCACGCCTAAACACACGCACATAATCGCTAGCCTCCCTCTGTGACAATTCTGACTGGCTAATTCTTCAGTGTTCACAGATGAGTTTCTCATGAGAAATCAGTGTGTTTTGACTGTTCATGATTTAAGAGTGACATTCTGCTGGATGTTCGTTTGAGCTGTCTTTGTGGGAAAAACACGTTCACTTAGTCCTGTGTGATCTGGATCTGATGACTGCATGTTGACATCACGTCATCATCAGGTGTGATGTATTAAACACAGGGTTCCCGTTCTGCCGCGGTCATGCCAGACTCTTGGCATACACAGTGATGAATATGACAAGCAGATGACATACATCACAGCCTCACGACACATAACTCCAGGACAATGAGGTGAAGTGGCCGGGGGCCAGATCCGAAGCAGCCAATCCTAACTTTTCACACCCATAAACATCACCTTTCATTGGCTCCTGCTTTCCCCAACCCCCCCACCCCCCGACAATCAACGACTGGAAGACAGTGTTTTGTCATCGGACGCAGTGTGTGTGTTTGTCTGTGTGTGTCTGGTGTTATGAGTCAGCAAGGCTCTTCTCAGCCACCCATGTTTCTGCATAACTCAGCCTGACAGCGTCCTCTTGTCAGTGTGGTGCCTCTACCTCACAGCGCTGCTCTCATCCTCTCCGACTGGCCTGAGTGCTTTCTGGTTGAACAAAGATGGAGCAGAACATTAGACCAGAATAGACGAGCAGGAAGAGGTGAGCTCTGGCTCCGATTGTCAAGGAGAAGACTGCAGAAAAAGACCCACAGCAAAATTAATTCTGCCAATTAATAAATCCATTCGACTTCATTCGTTTAGCATATCTCCTGTTAACTAGAGGAAGTTCCTTATTATGCATCTGCTTCCTGGTTGTTCGGTTCTAATAATTACATTTCAAACTCATCTGGGCATTTGAACCCAACTCTGGAATGGTTCTCCAGGTTCCTGATTGGCTGGAATCAGCAGCAGCTCCATCTCCGCGGTCAGAGGCCGGTTCTGAATAATGGATGCAAACCAAGCATGTCCCCCGGAGAGTGAGTTGGGACCTTGTAATGGATACACTGTACTGGCTCCCAGCTAAGCAACGTTAGGTGTTTAAGATTGGCTGGCATTTTGGAGTCCCTTAACAGATTAAGTCTAACCCAGAATTGAAAGGTAATCTTCAACTGAGATTTGTAATTTGTGTGTTTTAAATTTGTATTTTTACGATGGGTTTTAATCTGGGACTGTCTCGATGAGCGTGTTTGAAGAACTCTATAGTTAGAGCACTTACTTTACACATCAAGATTTCACGGCGTGCTATTTCTGATGCGTTATTGGATGAGGGTGAAATATCTTAAAACGCCGTTAAGCGCTCACGGCTTTTAGTTTTATAACGCTTTCATTGTCCATGGTAATTCATGGAACATTTATAGACTGATGTATTTCATCCTTGTTACAAAGGCCTGGATCATAAAGAGAGGAGGGACAGCGACTATAATGTTAACTGAAGCCTTGCATCCTTCTTTATAAACAGCCGTGCTGGGACTGCTGCAGATATTCACTGGCTTCTCTGCTGAAATCCCAGGTTCAAGCTTTGCCAATTGACCACGATTCAATGTAACTGGGAAGAAACAGTAGATTAGTGCTCTTCTGTGACTCAGAATCCAAAGCAAAGATTATTACAGCGTTCTAAATGCATGATAAGCACCGTGTCCACTGTAAATATATGCCCACAGAAATCTACTGAGTCCGTTTAGTTGGCTGGTAGGAATCGCAGAGCAGCGGCGCATCTCTCTCAATGGGCTAAAACCATACGCATTTCCTGTTGTTATCATGCTATCACTTTTGAAATACACCGTGGCCATTATGATCTTACCAGCGAGGTGTTCTCAAACCTGCGCAGCAGAGAGGCAGATAAGGCACTTTGAAATGACACCGGCCTCCATACGTTCCAGTCGTTAAGGAGAAAGCCGAACTGTAAACAGGCGGGAAAATGACGAAGGGCTTGTTTACCCTGCCACTGTAATCGACGGAGCATTTCCATAATGACATTGTGTTTCCTGCCAGACTAATGTGACCCCTATTACTCCCCGGAAAAACCTGAAGCAATCAGACTTTGTGTGTGTTTGCCCGGGCCTGGTATGGATGAGGAGGACGGCGGGGGGGTTGAAGAGGGGTAGGGGGTGGATGGGTACACAGATACAGGGATGTAAACAGTGGCACTGTGGAGACAATGGGACAGCCTGGTGCCTCTGGATGAGTCATCAGTCCCCAATGCAGTAGCTGCAGTTTGTCCCTGTGTGTCCCTGTGACTAGAAATACCACTGCAGACGGAGAGACTGTTTGGCTGTTTGTCATCCCTTTGGTGGACGGTATGATTACTGTTTGAGCTTCGCCATGGACTGTACTAGATGTGGGTCCATTTAGTAGTTTAGTAGTAGTAGTTCTAGTAGTAGTTCTAGTTTGCCTGTTTACCGGGAAGTAAAATTAATGAGATGTGGTTGTATACTGTAAGTGTGTGTGTGTGTGTGAGAGAGAGAGAGAGAGAGAGAGAGAGAGAGAGGGAGAGGGAGAGAGGAGAGAGAGAGAGAGAGAATGAAAGAGATAACCACAGTAAGAGAGGTTGGGAGTTCATATGCATGAACTCCTGTTTTGCTTCTGGTCTTCCTGCATTTTCTTCACAGAAGCAGCAATCTGTCCATGGTTCTACTGACCACCGCAATCAATATTCTCGTTTACATTCTGGGCTTCACCCAAGGTCTGATATTACTGTCGTATTAACATGCAGTATACTCTATCACAAATCCAATAATGTAAATGTGGAAAAGGTTTCCCTCTGCAACGCTTCTTTCTCCTACAAATTAAAAACTCGGGGGTTGCAGCAGTGAAGAGAGGGAGAGGGAGGGAGGGAGGCTGAGTGAGTGGGAGGGAGGGAGGGAGGGAGGGAGGGAGGGAGGGAGGGAGGGAGGGAGGGAGGGAGGGAGGGAGGGAGGGAGGGAGGGAGGGAGGGAGGGAGGGAGGGAGGGAGGGAGGGAGGGAGGGAGGGAGGGAGGGAGGGAGGGAGGGAGGGAGGGAGGGAGGGAGGGAGAGAATAATCAGATCCTTTACTTTTGTCCTCTTAAATCATCACAGGAAGGATTGTTTTTGACATCCCGAGCAACTGACCAGATTTCTTTGGCTCCTGTGGTGTTCCCAACTTGCGCTCCCTGAGAAACGCGGACGTCTATTTTTAGGTTCCCGTCCGCGGATCGTGTTCTCCCGGCCCTCCAGAGAGCGTCGAGTTCGCCTCGTTTTATTTCTGGGAGCGGCGGCGATGGCGTCCGTAAAGCCCATTCCCTGTAATCATTTTAAAGCCTGGCAACACTGTGACGAATGGGAAAGTGAGTCACATCTTAGAAACGGGAGAGGAAAAATTCGTACAACTCTTTGAAATTGGCCCTCTCTGCTCCCTCCAGTGTATACGGAACGTTCTCTTCGATTACCGTTCTGCTCGGTTCAGGGGATGAAACGTATAATGACTACATTCCTCTCTCAGTGCGCTCATCCACTGGGGGTATTTACAATTACACTTTTGTACATATTATTTCGTTGTGTTGTTTTTGTTTTGTTTTCCTGCATTCTGTGCTTTTCCAGAAGAGTCCGTAAGGGATGCAGGTGAATGAGGGCAGCTTCTCTGCTCAAGGGCCCGGAGATGTCAATCCACATCACAGTGTTCCACGCAGTGACATGACCACACAGTAGACAGCCAACGACTAAACCTAAACTCGATGACATAATCTAATCTGTGCGACCGGTGTACCCCGACCCCGGTTTGTTTACGTATCGCCTCATTGGTCGACGTGTAGAGGTGAATGAAGGCAGCGCATGCTATAAGCGTGTTTCCGTGTCCAGACTTAACGGAAAAACGGAAACAACTATGTTTCTCCGTCTGAATCTTTCAGTCCAACTATCTGACTGCGGATGTCGAAATTGCGCTCCACAAGTGAGGCCTTTCCCTTAGCTGTGTGTAGCTTGATTCACTGGTCTATCACACCTCAAGCACTGGGAATGTTCCATGGATATGTATGAGGTCAAGCATCGACGCCTTATCTCAGTTCTGAAGGTACAGGAAGGAATGAATGTGTTATATCTTGCATGGATGACGGTGAGCAAGAACCAGTGTTTGTGTGTGTGTGTGTATATGTGTGTGCGTGTGTGTGTGTGTGTGCGTGTGTGTGTGTGTGTGTGTGTAAAGTATGAATGTCTTTGGTATCAGGTAGATGTGCCTGGCAGGAAGTACACGTGAGCTAGTTTGTGTGCAAGCTTCCGTGAATGGGCGTGTGTGTGTGTGTGTGAGCATGAATCGTTATGCTGACGAGCAGTTGCAGCGGTTGCAAATGAGATTGTAGACTGTTTCACAGAAACCTCCAAGATTCTCTCTTTCGCTCTCTTTCACTCCCCCCCCCCTTCTCTGTTCTCCTCATTACAGAGAGCAGGGTTAGGAGTGAAACCCACATGGATTCCAGCATTAATAATTGAATCCTCTTCCTCACCTTGATGTCCTTTACATTTGAAGGGTGTGCTGATGCATCCGTCAAGAAACAACTGACCGAAATACTGTATTTTTCTGCTCACACAATTTTTTTAATTCTAATATATACAATATGAATCGTGTTGTGAGTTGCTATAAGTAGGTCTGTTTGAGTGTGATGTCTTCTCAACTGACAGTCTCCTTGTTTTTGTCCCTCTCTCTGCAACCACCCTTTATCTCTCTCTCTCGTTCGCTCACTCTCCTTCTCTCTCTCTCTTTCCTTCTCTCTCTCTCTCTCTTTCTCTCCCTGCCTCTCTCTCTCGTTTGCTCACTCTCCTCTCTCTCTCCTTCTCTCTCTCTGTCTTTCCTTCCCTCCTTGTCTTCCGCTTCCTTAGGTCCAGACTGAAGTAAGACCGAACCCTTCCTGCAGCTAGCTCCCCCAGACATCAGGCACGCTGGAGAAACAAGACTTCATCAACATGTTCAGCACCAAAAGGTCAGCGGGATGTTGCATTTCACCCGGCCCTCTCTCTCTCTCTCTCTCTGGGTGGGGGGGGGGGGGGGGGGTGGAGGGGAAGGATCAAAAGATGGCGTGGGTTGATAGGAGGTAACCTATGAGGGTGGCCACGTTCGGGGGGAGGGGGGTAAATTGATTTCAAGTTGAAGGACGGGCAGTTTTCAGGACAGAACTTTTCGACGCGGTTCATCTTTTCCTTTTAAGGCTCCATGAAGTCATACACGGGTTCATTAGTCATGCTATAAGCGTGTTTCCGTGTACCGATAAAGCCACAGTGGTGAGTGTCTGAGGAAAATACCCCTCGTTAAAATGTTTATTAATACATGAGATGTTCGCATGTAGCCCGGCAGGCAACATACATGCGCTCGCATGCGCTCATACTCTCACATGCAGGCAGACATGCTAGGTAATTAGGCCTACAGGGACCAGGCAGGCCTTAGTATTGAAGCCAGTGGAACGTCTCTGCTTGTGAACTACATAGGAAGCATTGATATTCAACGCAGGACTGGAGGTCCTGCCAAAGTGACACACAGAAGGTTACAGTAGCACTGCACCCTAAGGTTAAAGTTATATTCCGCAGATTCTCGTCCTGCTCGACCAGCTGTTTGAGGGAAAGCAGCCATGAGGCTGAATCCTGGAGCTGTGTTTTGTTAACAAAACCGGGGCTGCAGGGCACAGGAACATGCCGGAATATGAGTGAGATGCTTATAGAAAACTGCAAGTGATTTACGGTTCAATCACTACACAGTGTAGTATTTCAGTGAATAGCTCTCTGTGTCTCTCTTTCTGTCTGTTTGTCTGTCCGTGTGTGAGAGAAAGAGAAAGAGAGCTACAGAGGGAGAGAGAGAGAGGGGAAGAAAGACATACAGAGCTACAGAAGGAGCGAGAGAGACAAGGGAGACGGGAAGAGAGGTAGAACGATGTCGAGCAGCAACAGCGCTCCAATACGTCGTGCGCTCGGAGAGCTCCAGGCCAATTACAGCCTCATCATGTGCGATCTGCGGTGCGAAAGCTTTCAGCCGCGCCGTCCTCCAGCACGCTGAGCTCTACCCAGAGCAGCTTCCTGTCTCTGCAGGACGACACAGAGCAAAGTCACCCAACATGCCACAGCACTGTCTGATTGAGTCAGCTGTGTGAACACTCTGCTGTAACAGAAGAACAGCGCTCAAGCTACGACCTGCTCGGTTCATTTCAGGCAACAGTTATGATGATCGTTGCGCTATACCCTTGTGGTGTATCTTACGATATCAGATTGTGCGGTAGGCAAGCCAAATGAAGTCTAATGAAACAAAGCCTTGATTTAGTCAAGTAATCTTAGTGATCTTTAGACTGTTTGTGTTCTGTCAGGATGGAGGTCTCAGTGCACCTTTCACAGCCACGGGCTCTGCCTAATCACAGCCTGTCACACCACTCTCAACCCTACGAGCCACGGAAAGTTATCGAATGACATGTCTCTTTCTCTCTGTCCTCTCTTTCTCTCTCAGTCCTCTCTCTCTCTGTCCTCTCTCTGTCTCTCTCTCTCCCTCTGTGTGTCCTTCCTCTCTCTGTCCTCTCTTTCCTCTCTGTCCTCGCTCTCTTTCCTCTCTCTCTGTTCTCTCTCTTTCTTCCCTTTCATTCTCGTTCTGTCTTTCTATGCATTTTTTCCTCTCCAAGCTGATGAACAGCACACACACACACATATTCATGGAATAGTTGCACACGGCACATTCCCTCCCATGCACACACACACACACAGATTTAAATGGTCTGTATGTTGTCAGGGGCAGGTGAAGCAGATGATGGTGATTAAAGCCGTTTTACCCCTCAAGAGAGCTGGATCAGCAGAAAGCACGACACATGTCGGATGGAAAATGAACCGCCACAGCAGCGAGCTAGAGATTCCACCACTGTGTTATATATTTTTTTTGTGCTGAATATCAAACAAAGCTAATTTTCCCTCCACTTAAAATGCTGAACGAGACAGAAAAAGTGGGTGAGGAAATGTGTTTATCTGACTCCAGTCGTTGCTCGCCTCGGTTGGGTTGTATCTGTGTGGGCTTTTTTAATATCGCTTCTCCTGGATCCTCTCCCAGTCACCAGAGCCTCCATCTGCGTTGCTGTTTGAGACTTTAATTAAAAGTCTTTCATTAAACTTTAATCGGCCGCAACGTCTGACAGAGTACTTTACCTTTGATTTTATTGGAACACAGTCTGGAACAGAGGAGAAGATAATCTATCCAGACAAAATAGATTAGCAGCACGCACCTCCTAGTTCATTTGGTGCACTCCCCCCCCCCCCCCTGAAAGTATAGACTCTTTTACAGATGTACCCAGAGAGCCGTGCATCAGCACAGCTTAATCGTTTGTGTTTACATGGGCTCGTTAAAAGGTAACTCGAACGCCGTTAAATTCAATCTTTCACTTGGGCGGTCATTCTTCGAGCGCCTTGCAACCTCTTCGACAGGTTCAAACTTTGCCCCCCCCCTGTCGGTTTGCGCTTCCTGCTGCCACAAATCCAGCTCAGAATGAAAGGGAAGGGACAGTAATTCTCTTTCAAGCTTTATGGAATGTTTTACGCCTTTCTGTTTGGAGATAAGCTGGGGTCTAATGAGACGTGGCTGTGTTTACATGCCCAAACAGGTGGCGGAGAGGGGAGGGTGAGGATGGGACTGGAGCGGAGAGAATAGGAGAGGATGGGAGAGGAGAGTATTGGAGAGAAGGAGAAAGGATGGGAGTGGAGATGAGAGGAGGGGAGATGAGAGGAGATAATGAGAGAAGAGGAGGATTGAAGAGGAGGGGAAAGGATGGGAGTGGAGAGGAGATGAGAGGAGAGAATGAGAAAAGAGGAGGATTGGAGAGGAGGGGAAAGGATGGGAGTGGAGAGGAGAGGAGATGAGAGGAGAGAATGAGAAAAGAGGAGGATTGGAGAGGAGGGGAAAGGATGGGAGTGGAGAGGAGGGGAGATGAGAGGAGAGAATGAGAAAAGAGGAGGATTGGAGAGGAGGGGAAAGGATGGGAGTGGAGAGGAGGGGAGATGAGAGGAGAGAATGAGAGAAGAGGAGGATTGGAGAGGAGGGGAAAGGATGGGAGTGGAGAGGAGAGGAGATGAGAGGAGAGAATGAGAAAAGAGGAGGATTGGAGAGGAGGGGAAAGGATGGGAGTGGAGAGGAGGGGAGATGAGAGGAGAGAATGAGAGAAGAGGAGGATTGGAGAGGAGGGGAAAGGATGGGAGTGGAGAGGAGGGGAGATGAGAGGAGAGAATGAGAGAAGAGGAGGATTGGAGAGGAGGGGAAAGGATGGGAGTGGAGAGGAGGGGAGATGAGAGGAGGGAATGAGAGAAGAGGAGGATTGGAGAGGAGAGGAAAGGATGGGAGTGGAGAGGAGGAGAGAGGAGAGAATGAGAGAAGAGGAGGATTGGAGAGGAGGGGAAAGGATGGGAGTGGAGAGGAGGGGAGATGAGAGGAGAGAATGAGAGAAGAGGAGGATTGGAGAGGAGGGGAAAGGATGGGAGTGGAGAGGAGGGGAGATGAGAGGAGAGAATGAGAGAAGAGGAGGATTGGAGAGGAGGGGAAAGGATGGGAGTGGAGAGGAGGGGAGATGAGAGGAGGGAATGAGAGAAGAGGAGGATTGGAGAGGAGAGGAAAGGATGGGAGTGGAGAGGAGGAGAGAGGAGAGAATGAGAGAAGAGGAGGATTGGAGAGTAGAGGAAAGGATGGAGGAGAGAATGGCAACAGAGAGTATTGGAGAGGGGAGAGACAGCCCGGCCACTCACACACACACACAGTTCTTCTCTTATCACTCCTGTTTCATTCCCTCCTCTTCCTGTCATGTCTCATTATGGAGGCATCACCCTAGAATGGCCGTGATCTCCTGCAGCTCTGGTGATGCTCCAGCACACCTGACCTCCTCTCCCCTCACTGCGCTCCTTCCCTCTGGAGCCACGGTTACTTCCAAGTCTCTGTAATGATCGTCTTCCAGCCTGCCTGCCTGTCACAGCCTGGGAGACTTTAGTCACAGCTCGAAATTAAGCCCATATTTGGTCGTCACCTCTGATTCTCTCCTCCTGACTGATTGGAGTTTTGGGGGGCATGGACAGGAAGAGGAAGTGACAGATGCCAGCTCCGGTTGGCCATGTGGAGAGACCAGAGAGAGGCAATACGGAGCTGTCAGAACAGGCCTTGTAATTGATTTCAGCGTGGGATTTAACGACGTTACAGCAAGGCGAAGGGGAGTCGTTAACTGGCAGAGGATCAGGCTAAAGTTTGCCCGCATCAGATCCAGTGTTTATGCCTTCCAGAGTGAGGGACCGAAAGCTGATGTCACTCACTCAAAGCTGGTTAAGCAGGACACTGTTACATGTAGCTTCTGTGCTCCGGGCAGCCATGTTGCCTTCCTTCTTCACCCTCCAAGTTGAGAGAGTTTTGTCCAACGGTCTGTATCAGGCTGGCTTCTAAATCTGGGGTGATGGAGGGTGTTGTTTGATGGTGAAGTTGGACCACTTGGACAGCTAAGGGTCAGGCTTGTCTGTTAGAAGCAGAACATGGCCTTTCATCGATAGGATCCAGCTTTTCATTTCCAGAAGCACATCCATCTGAACAAGGGCAGGAACACGTCAAGAACAGTGTCGTCCAGGGCTCTCCTTGACCTCAGACATGTACCCTGTGTTCTTGACATGCTCGACTTGACCTTGACAAACATGTTTTGCCGTGAGAGGGTCAAACACACCCCTTTTCTTCGACAACTCATGAAAAGTAATCCAGGCGTGACCTCATCAGAAACTCTCGCTGATGAGGCGTTGGCGAGAAGAGATTATAATCTTAACAATTTAAAAGGTTCGACATTGACCCAACTCCCACTGACGCTGCCCTTCATTAGATATAATTACCATTCGGGGACCTGCCCCCTTTCAAAGCCACGATGACCAGCAGACATCAAGGCTTCAGCACTGGATTACTTATGTATGCAGAGAAAGAGAGAGGAGAGGAGGAGAGGAAGAGAGGAGGAGAGGAGAAGGAGACTGCTCCCTGGAGATCGCAGATCTTGCCGGGAAGCATTAACCCTCTGGAACCTATAATCTCATCCAATCACAGGCACAGAAGGGAAGCTTATGGCAGTCGTTCTGACTGACCTTGAGAATAAACGTTACCTTGTACAGTTACAGTGGCTGCTCCATAAAAAGGCAATGCCATCGAAATGCAAGGCTTCATGAAGCTTATACTAGCCTTCTGGCACTTTGTGTAACAAGGTTTTAGTTAAAAAGGCGTGTGACAATGGAACCAATAGTCAGTGATGAAAATCCCAGAAAGGATATTTGTGCTAATCACATTATGTTAACCTGATAATTATTTTTATGTGTACTTGACTTATAACAAAATCTTGTCTTCTTTGACGGTCTCAGTAGCATCATCATTTCGAAAATAAATTATAATCAAATTTAATTAACCCTCTTTACAATTTATTTCCACTTTATTCCCATAAAATATTTTCTAGTCTGGAAACACCATTAATATAGAGTCTATATATTGCTTTACTCTCCTAGTTCTGAGATCTCTCTTTCAAATGGACAGATCCTGTAAGTTAATATTGCTTCTCCTTCCTATTGGCTGACAGCAGTGGGTTTCGACTGGCTCCACCAATCCCATCGATTATCTGGCCTATTAATGGTCAGTCCATGACAGCCCCACCAAGATGAAAGAGGAGACTGGTCGATCGTCGGCAACCCGAGATAAATCCCTCCATCTCCTTCTGGTTTCTCCGTAGCAGCATCAGAACATCTCCCTTTTTTAAGACGCTGTGTTTACCTGCGACCGTGTTTACGATGTGAGGGGAAGCGTGCGAAAGCAGACGCTCTGCTCTGCTCGTGGCCAGGAGACGACTGCCGGTTGTGAACATCAAACATGGACGCCCGGTTAGAGCGGCCTCTCTCTCTCTCTCCGACAGCAGCTCCTCGCTGCGTTTCACTGACGGGGTCAGCGAGGCTCGCGTCAATCGAGGTGCCGAGGTAACAAAGCAAGAAGAGACGGCTCAGATATTTCACTTACCGTACAGTGGGGGAGGTAAACACTGTATATCAAAAGAGTTCCCTTCCCCCCCCCCCTCCCCCCCTCTACCAGCAAGGAAGGGAGAGGGAGCGGGAAGGGGGTGGAGGGGTGCGCGGTGGGGGGGGGATTCATATTGCAGATCAATGTCCGGAGGTTGAATGTCACCCGCTCTTTTTTTCTGAAGCCGGGTTGGAGCCTTCAGACTCGGCCGCAAGCTAATGAAATTTTCATGGCGTTGTATTTAGAGACTGTATTTTTACAGGATTACTTATCCTTATTTTTTTTCGACTTCAAAGAAAAGCTTTTCCCCACTGCCCTAGGTATGAATACGGGATTCCAAAACAGGCAGACCCCCTCCTCCACCTTGCAAACCCCGCACAACACTTCCTGTTGTGTGCTGGTTTTGTCAAGAACGTTCCCCCGTTGCGCAAAGGCTTTCAACTGATCAATTCTAATCTCGCGTGCAGTATTCTGCCTCACTCTTCTCCCCCGCTTTGAAATTCAGCTAATCTCTCAGGTGAAATTTGCTTAGTATTTGTGTGTTGCATTTCAATGTAATGATTGCTTTTTTTCTGTTCTCCGAGGGCATATAACACAGTAGTAGGTAGAAGCGAGAGAGAGCAGAGAGCTTTACTGTAGTTCTTCCACAGTGTCAAAAGCTGTACTCCCCGTCACTGAAAGTACTAGGAGCCGTTCCGCTAAAAGCTCTAGAATAGTCAGACATCCGGAACGTGTTTCAAAACACTGTAGACGCTAAAAAAGTCTTATGTGATGAAGGTACAGTGAAGGTAATGGAGGTACAGTGTGTTTTCCTGAGGCAGACCACACCACAATGTGCAACAGGTGTCCCTCGTCTCTCGATAATAAAGTTCTGTTCGCTCCCTCACTTGCACAGACAAGGACAATCCACCTCATTGGGATTGTCAAGAGGAGCCCATTCAGGGAGCCAGAGGGAGATGATCTTCTGGGTGAGCGGGTGATCCTGTGTCTCCCTGAGTGTGTTTTTTTTGGCCCAGCCCAGGGTCTGCAGGCACAGGGCAGAGCACCAGTTAGCTTCCAGGCCAGAGTTCCACTCCATCTCTCCATCCTTCACATTATGGCTCCTCTTTGACCTTGGCTTTCACATATTTCCTCCTGAACTCACGCTCCCCTTCCTTTCTCTCTCTCTTTCTTTCTCTCCCTCCGTATCCTGTCCCATCTATCTTCCCCGTTCATTTGGCCTTTCTCTCATCCCTTACCATCTCTCCTCCTCCTCCTCCTTTTTTTCCAGCCCCATCTGTCTCTCTCCTCCCTCTCCTCCCTGCCCCCCCGCCCACCACTCGAGGTAGGGTCACAGTGTGGTAGCCGTTTGCCCCTGGGGGGGATCTGTATCTGGGGGGGTGAACACCTTGGAAGTGAAGGATGAACGTGTGATTTCATTACTCCCCCCCAACACACCGGTGCCCGCTCTCAATGTCAGCCAGAGGTCAATAACAACTGCAGCAGGAGAAACTCTCGAGCATCCTTCCATAACCGCTAGACCTCCCAAAACTATAGCTTTCCTTCCCGTTCTGCCAAATCAATCCGCTGCCACTTTTGAACAGTGTGTTATTATTGTGGTCATATGTTTTTTTTCTTTATTTTCTCGATGTATCACTCATCTCGCTGTTTATCTATTCATTTCAGCCTGCCTGGGCCAGATTGTGAAAGGGGGAGGTCTAGGGGGAAGTGGGCAGTGAATCGGGAGGTTGTTTTGCATTGGGTAAGCATGGTAATAGTATGTGTGTAAGATACTGGGGAATACTGGGCTTCAAAGATGTGCCTGACTCTGAACTTTGCCGCCCCTTTGCCGCCCCTCTCTCTCCCTCTCTCTCTCTCCCTCCCCCTCTCTTTCTCTCTCTCTCTCTCTGTCTCTCCCTCTCTCTCTCTCTCTATCTTTCTCGCTCTCTCTCTTTCTCTCTCTCTCTCCCTCCCTCTCTCTCTCTCCCTCTCTCTCTCTCTCTTCTCCCTCCCTCCCCTCCCTCCCTCCCTCTCTCCCCCCTCTCTCCTCTCTCCCTCTCTCTCTCTCTCTCTCCCCCCTCTCTCTCTCTCCCCCTCTCTCTCTCTCTCTCTCCCCCTCTCTCTCTCTCTCCCTCTCTCTCTCTCTCTCTCTCTCTCTCCCTCTCTCCCCTCCCTCTCTCTCTCTCTCTCTCTCTCTCCCTCCCTCTCCCCCCTCTCTCTCTTTCTCTCTCTCTCCCCTTCTCTCTCCCCCTCTCTCTCTCTCCCTCTCTCCGTCTACACTTTCATCCTCCAGATCAAATCAGACCGTATCTTATGTAAGGACAGATTAGAAAAACGGGGGTACTTTTGCCATTGGCTTCAAACAGTGAGCGCTTAGAGAATATTGGACATGCCAGGTCCAGGCCCAACTCACCACCAGCGCCTCGAAAGTCTCAATTTGCTGATCACGTAGGGAAGAAGGGGGAAAAAAGAAAACCGTAAAAGCACATTTGATATGTAGCTATTTTTTTTTCTCCACCAGGCTTTCTGTGCTTTTGATTCATGCAGGCTGAGCTCATCCCCATCTGACAGGATCTATTGAAATAGGAATCTTTTCTCTAAGTGCAGGCAGACGTTAGCAGTGTCACTGGATGATGTATAGGCAGAGGGGAATGGGCGCGGTGCCATAAAACAAGGGAGCAGCGCACCTCTTAATCGGCAGAGGAGACACACCTGCAGCGAGACAGCTCGGATTTATGTTTATTTTTTTTTTGGGGGGGGGGGACGTGAGAGTTGGAGAGGAATTTCGGAAGGTCATGTTATACAGTGACAACAAAAAAAACCTCCACAGAGTTTGGGTGGTTGTGTGTTTGTAACAAGGAGAGAGGGTGTTGGCGAGTTATTCTGATTGCTCTCCAGGGTGGATACGGTGGAGCGGTTCAAATATTTCCAATTTTCTCAAACACTTCGACGATTTTTACCTCCTCATGTTTAAACAAGCACTCATACCACCACTACCACCACAAACCGCCCCCCCACACGCAAACTAAACGGAATCGCACATGTAAATGCCACCCATCTCACACACAAACAGGCGCATACACACACTGCTCACCATGAAAATGTCTTCATGCTTTGATTTCACTTTGCCCCTGCAGCACGTTGTCCTTTGTTAGCCTTTCAGCTAATTCACAGGCAGCGCGCAGAGAGCTTTCGCTGTGTGTGGGTGTGGCTGACCTGTTCCTGTCTAGTTGGGCTAACAGCTATTTTCTTTTTTCCCTATGCCCACAGCAATGCCCATGCTAAGTGATTGGATGGTGTTTGCTGTCTAGTCTTGCTAACACCACAGCCTGTCCATGTGTCCTGGTGGCTGGAAGGAGGGGCTCCATGCTGCACATAGATTGCTTTCCGGTGCTTCTTTACCGGGGGGGGAAGCAGCATGTCTTTAAATCATCTGGGGTGTCAGTGGAGGAAGTCATCAGTCTAATAACTCTCTGAGCTTTAGTCTTCTGCCCTCGATCAAATACCCTGAGTCATTTCTGTCCACTCGTGCGCAGTCACACAGACACAGACACACACACAGACACACACAGACACAGACACACACAGACATACACACACAGACACACACCCAGACACACACACACAGACATACACATTGACACACACACAGACACACACACAGACACACACACAGACACACGCACACAGACACACACCCAGACACACACCCAGACACACACACACAGGCCGCACAAGACCAGACCCCCCCCCCCCCCCACACACACACACACACTCACGTGTACAACTATACATCTCTCTTGGGGCATTCATCGAAGCGCCTCTACAAGGACTCCTGACAAATCTGCCCGCCGGTATGAAGACAGCTGAAAAATATACAGCCCTTTTGGCTCCTCCTTCCTCCCTGACTGCCTTTGAATTCACACCTCCCTCTGCCCACCTCCTTCCTCCACACACACACACACACACACATACATGTATGCACACAAAAACACACACACACATACATACATGTATGCACACAAAGACACACACACATCTTTAAAAGCCAGAGTTGCTCCCTCACGGGGGCCGTGACTCAGCAGAGCGAGCGCTGAAGAGAGAAAGAAGCGAGGGGGTCGTGTCTCAATCCTGAGAGACGTGGCCGGGGACGCGTCTCAAGTGTGCGTTCTCCTCCTCCTCCTCCAGCTCGGGCAGGTGACCTCCTGCTGCTGGCTGGCAGGTGTAGCACCCTGGAGACGGGGAGGACCGCTGTGGAGTCAGCTTCCTGTAACAGCTGTCGGTGAGGAGAGGCAGGGGGGTCAGGTGTGCTCCTGGTACAGACGTCTCACACACACACACACATTGACACATAGTGACACATTTAACACACACGAGACGTATCCAACAATGGCTTTCCTCAGACGGTTGTGAGCAGGGCGTGGGATTCATGGCGCTGACGTCAAACACACACACACACACACACACACTCCTGCTAAATACCCACTCTCTTCACACACACACACGCTTATGAAATCACTGTCTCGCACACACAGCATTCCACGGGGCACACGAGCACAGCAGTATTCTATATTTGCTCCGCCTAGCCGCAGGAAATAGAGACATCCATATTTGATGTCCTTGTGTTTTTCAGAGGGCTGCTCCCCCTCCTCTCCTGCTCCCAGGGAGCCTTCTCCCCACACCCAGAGATGCAAAGGATCCCCCTGCCCAATGCCTCCTCCTCCAGCCTGGCTCCTCGGCAGCCAAACCAGCCGTGCCACAGTACCCTCTGAAAAAATGCATAAATCCCAATTTAAAGTGTGTGTAAAGCAATTACCGGTTGGCTAGCGTTGGTTAAGCGAAGAATTAAATTGTCTTTGTGGCAACACTTGCTTTACAAATCAGCCCTGGATAGCTCGCTCAGGCATATATATACGTTGGGGGAATCACTGCCCGCACAAATGGAGCGTCTCCAGCTAATGTCCGCAGTTTGACAGGCCTTAACAGAGGGGGAGATTGCGTGCTGTGTGGGCGTGAATGCGCAATTATAGATACCTGCTATCACCCTCTCTATACGCCCAGAGACACGAGGGCCGCGATGACGCCTGCTCTGCCCAGGAAGAGGGGCTGGAGGAGGGTGGAGTGTTTGGAGTGTATTGAGGAGGAGACTGGAAGGCCAGGCTGTTTGGTTGACTAATCAGTGCATCAAAACAAGAGGCTGGTCCGGAGCGCTCTGAGTCACTGTGTCTCTGTGGTGCATCTGGGTGTTGGTTTTGCCTGCTGCATGCCAACATCACCCAGACAGACAGCAGAGAGGCAGACAGGCAGACAGCTGCAGCAACACACTGATACCCAAACAGGCAGAAAGAGAGAGAGAGAGAGAGAGAGAGAGAGAGAGAGAGAGAGAGAGAGAGAGAGAGAGAGAGAGAGAGAGAGAGAGAGAGAGAGAGAGAGAGAGAGAGAGAGAGAGAGAGAGAGAGAGAGGGAGAGAGAGAGGGAGAGAGAGAGAGAGAGAGAGAGAGAGAGAGAGAGAGAGAGAGAGAGAGAGAGGGAGAGAGAGAGAGAGGGGAGAGGGGGAGAGAGAGAGGGAGAGAGAGAGATAGGGGGAGGGAGACAGGAGGGAGAGAGGAGGGGGACAGGGAGAGAGAAAGGGGAGGGGAAAGGGAGAGAGAGAGAAGGGAGGGAGAGAGGAGAGAGAGAGAGAGAGAGAGAGAGAGTGGAGGGGGACAGGGAGAGACGTCCCCAAGCTGTCCCAGAGGAGAGCTCAGTCTTGGTGAGTCTGGATGGGAGGTGACATGTGTCACCGCTGGCACAGCTGGCCCGCTCCAGTGTGACAGCGCTCTAATGCGCTTTAGAGAATCGCCTCCTAGCAGGAACACTTATTTTTAGCCAATGAAACGGCCCCTGACCCACCCGGCTCCCTTCTCCTGGCGCCCTGCAGGAGGAGCGCAGCTTAGGTCTGTTGCCGCGGTGAACCAGGGCTTCGGTGAGGGACTGCATGGAGCCTATGGTTGGATCTGTTTGATCTGACTTGGTGCAGAGCAACATGAGCCACTGCTGACGGGGATTCATCCTTCAACAACTCTCTCTAACATTACATAACAGACCTGAATACAGAAGTGTTGAACAATGATGACTTGTCTTCTTTACTGCCTCTCCTTTCTCTCTCTCTCTCTCTCTCTCTCTTTCTCTCTCTCACACACACAGGCACACTTCTCTTGTCTATCTCAGTACCACACACTCAAACACTCACAGCCCACCTACTTGCTCGCCCAGGCTGGACCTTCCTGGGTAGTGTGAGGTAATGCGACCGGGTCCGAGCAGCATGCGGCCTGCCTCACCATCCCACACAGACCAGACCAGCAGAGATGCTTTAACCAACCATGCTTGTTATCCCCAGCTAGTCTGACATTTAAATCCAACATCCGCTGGAGCTTGGTCAGCCCACTTGCATAATAGCCTCTTCTAGGCTGTCGGCCGTAGGACATGGAACACAATTATCATGAAAGGTCATTTAGTGTAGCAGAATAGCAGCCCATTGGCTCCAATGCATACATAATTCAGTATGAAGAACGTCAGGGTTAGATGTATTCCCCCCCTATGCTTTAAGAGGCGATCCAGATCGATTCTTTAACCCGGGACGGGTGTTTCGGGATTTTTCATTCAATGGCGTTGGTTTATATTGAAATTAGACTTGGCTGGAATGTGCATTACCCGGGTGATGTCACATTCGACAC